>CM067358.1:64935010-64981762 GCA_034190875.2 Urechis unicinctus | reverse complement strand
TGTACAATAGGATGCCAGACACGAGAAAACGGGTCGGCCTGTATAAACGGAATATGGGGCACAACTCCAAAAAATGCTTACACAATACTGGTAACACGAACTGCTCACATACATCAATGCGCTACCAGTACTATGTCTTTCCATCATAAACCAAACGGGATCTCGTCAACTGCTCCGACTCGACCATTCTGTTGAAATTGATCCATCGACTAGCTTCAGTTAGATGTCTGCACCTCCCTTAATTTAGTCTCCAACATGATAATCCTATCAGATAACAACAAGCCAATCTAACAAACAGACCGACAGTATTGCCAATGTCACTCACTCAAGCTCACGGAGTTCAGCCACCTATCAAGGTATACCACCTAGCATTATATAACATCAGCCCTTCTTTGACCAATAACCCAAGGTCATCCCAGGTAGATTGAAATGGACACTGGCCACGCGAAACCTGCTTCATAAAAAAAGCATAATCTGATTATCACTTTGTTAACAACACAACTTTATCTCACAGACAAACCTCGCGCACTTCATTCAAAATGAATAAAGGGAATAAATGAACTGTTAGAGAAGTACAAACACCATGGAGGTCGACCACAAGTTGTACATTTCAGTCATCTGTCAGAAGAAGAGTAAGGAGGGAGTGTGCTGAAAAGATGGTAGTAGGTATCATCGTTGTATGATTATGATTAGTGTGTTAGCAATTTAGCTAAAACTCAGATCAGTTCGGCCGATGGGGCGAATCCAAATGGGTTGCATTGACAGGCGTACCAGCAGGGAATCATCGATTACTGCCACCTGGTACATTGTTTGATATAAGTCATGAGCACAGTTTTTGTCCACTTCTGCAGCGTGCAAACTTGCTGTGCTCCCCGGTTACCAATGAATGTAAACAACAATGTGAAACAGACCCCTCCTAGTAGGGGAATCACCAACAACTGGTCATATTCAGACAGGACTTACCTACGATTACAACACCAGTGACTGCAACAATAATACATATGTAAGAAGAAGAAGAGAGCATTCAAAAGACAGTTAATGAACCATGTTTATCCCTTTGTAGTAGAGCAAAAAATAACAGATTTCGATAATAATATACTAGTTAAATTCTTATCTTGACCGGGTTCACATTATGAATTATATTCAACTATTTCTATCTTCTGCCGATTTCTAAATACGTTCTGAGTCGTAATTACGGCTAATGCAGCGGTACGAAAGCTATAAAGGTTTGACGAAATGTAGAAGGCATCATGGAGCTTATGGAAACTCCCTCACACTCACTTGTCTGACTGAAAGTAGCCGGGTCATGAATAAACGCTAGCAAATACACACAGACCTGTACATGGATGTGATCAAGACTAAAGCTAAATACATCAGTATAAAACAAAGAAGGAATAACAAGTCGCATGATCATTACCGACACAGAGCTGATGATTAATAATAGCATGCAAAACGAATGTTTATCCCAAACAAAGCTGATACATATAGGGCTCGTTTATGTACCAGCATACAGATCCAATAGCATGGAGGCGTAATCAGTCATCAGTCTACATAGGACAAGAATATATCAAAGTCAACACAACTTGCTTAATAGGACAACTGCTAATTTCCCCTGACAAATTATCAGTGTAAGCACAAATGTCACCCGATGGCCATGCGACCATCTTGTACGTAGCGATTATCTACATAGGCAGTTTATGTATTTACTAGTGACCATCAGATGCTGCTTGATGCATCCGTTCATGGGTAAATTAGTTGGTCTCCGTGATCCACAGCACTGCAGCTGAAGGCACACACAGTCAGTTGTACAAAACCAGCAACCCATAGGGGATACGAGTAACAAAAGTGTATCCTCATACCCATTATGTTTTAGAACATAACGAAAATACAATATAATAAAATCAGGTTAATAAGCCTTGAAGGAAACCATAAAGCTAATGTTCCCAGGGGCCGAGAAATTCAGAAGCCATACCATCGTATAGAAGGCTGTGACACCTGCAGCCACCACTGATCAGGTGCGCCGGCAACAGCCTAGGATGGTTTGGCATACGAATACATCTACCCTTTCCGAGTTTTATTGTTTCATCATGAACATAAACTATCCAAATTTTTTTTATTTGATATTGCATATAAATACCTGCTTTTCTGGGAGAAAGCATTGAAGCAGTATATAAAATAAACTATTGTACACACACACACACACACACACACACACACACACACACACACACACACACACACACACACACACACACACACACACACACACACACACACACACACACACCACAGAACAATGGTGGTGCAGTGGCAGGACTGGACGGCTATCATCAGTCAAGGTTAACCTCCTTAACCTCTGACCGGTTGGGCGTTTGAAGACTGCATTATTACAATTGCCGGGAGCGACCATTTCGGCCATGTCGAGCAGCAGGCGCCAGAATATGAAGCAATAAGCCGGTCGTCGACATTATATTAAAAGGGAATGCCGTGGGTTTGCGTTGGGGAGTGTACGACTGGCTCTAGATCATTACAATGAGCTGAATGAGCGATGTTCTGCTTTGTTGGCTTATAGTATATTGTATATTAGGTGATTGATATGCACACTGCTGTGTAAAGCCGTTGGTGCTAGTGATTTGATAATTTGCTGCCGTCATAGGAGTCACGTTACGAGGGGTATAGAGCACTTCTCCCTAGGTGATGGGCTGCATGAGGGGAAATAGAGCATTTGTCTATTTATTGTTAGTTGTCCGAGAAATGTACATCAATGGGGATTTCATATTTAATTCCTAGCTGCTGAAACTCCTAGAGCCGAGTAACCCGACCACTTCGTCGTATCATTCACGTGGCACCTTAAGTGAATAAATGCAATCCAATGTTTGACAGCCATGACTTTTCATTAACCATACTGCAAAATTGATCGTGACCTGAAAGTGAGGATTAGAATAGGATTTGTCAATGAAGTTATGTAGATAGAGACGTCTAGGCTGGGAGGGTGTGCTGTACGGGTAGTACAACATCATTCTACCTTTAATCAACGTGAAGGGTCAGCTCGGTTGGTAGCAATCACCCTTTTGATGTGAGCAGATGCCAAGTTCGTAAGTACATCAAAGCTCTGTCCTGACGCCTCCACCTCACCTCAGCCAACAGTTTAGCCCAAGTAAGCACTGTTTGAACGAAGTTCCGAGGGCAAAATTGCCTCGACTGATTTCAGTGGTAGACGGAGGAATAGCTCAACAGCGAACATTAATTCGGTAGTTGTCACACGAGGAGGGAGGGAGTAAAGCTGCTTATTTCTTTGAATCAACCGGTAATTATCCCTTCCACGGGTGCTTTGTTGCACCAAGATGACAGATTTCCGAGTGAATTCATAGACTGCGTAATTGGTCAGATGGGGGCAATATTCGCTCAATTGAGTCAAAGAACTCCACTGAAGCCCAGCTTGTGATGATCCTGCCTAACGCCTCAGTAAAGGAAGCATTACACAAGCCCCAGCTTCACTGACCCTCTATTAGATTCTTCCAATGCAGATACCTATCAGCATTCAAAGCAGCGGATATGGAAATCTAAAATAAATACTCTTTTATTGCCAGGATGACGTCGCTACACACTGCTCTGTGGTCACCTCAGACATTGCAAACCCCCAGCACTCACGTCTTTAAACGCCCCTTCTCTCTGGCTGAGAGATGGGGTATTTTAAGACTCTAGTGCCGGTGATAAAAACACATAACGGCAGACAGTGTACTGCAGTAATGACAGCTATGACAGAAGTTAAAAAGACTCAACTCTAAATAATATATATAAAAGAATGTGTCGTGTGCGGTTTAGTTAACAAACAATGTATACAGACTATACAGCATTAGCTAACAAGTCATACAAAGATGTTATAAACATGTACAAAATGGAGATCTCCAATTATCAATATTCATGTTATTCCTAATCTATGTAGAGAAGCTGCCCAGACGGAAATTCACGACCAAGAACACTCCACCCACACAAACAGTCACTAGGTAAAATACAGCACATACAAATGTAGGTTTAGCGATGATATCCGCCATTAACAGCGACTCGGGAGCAAATGATTATTTGCGTTAGGGAAAACACATCCCATTTGATGACAAGTAGTCAAAACCACCTGAATAATGGGATCATTGTGTTCTTACTAAGAAGACGGGGGACGATTATTTCCGTGAAAACCCTAGATCAATGAGAAACAGTCTTTGGGACGGATAGTGGAAGTATGCCGTTATCTTCGATGTAAGGTCGAATTTTGCAATATGGCAAAGCCCTGATAAGCATCATATTGCAGGCACATTTCTCATCATGGTAAGTTGCACATGTCTAAATCAAAGCAGTCCCAGATGAAAAAATATCTGCACTGCCTGGCTCTACAGGAACAAAAGCATCATTTGTACAGCGCAATTACCAACGCAATATCATATTTATCATATTTGCCATCACCAATTGTTGTAGACGATTGTAATTTTTGCCATGGCAGCCAACTAGACTGATATAGCTAGTGTCAGTCTTATTTTCCCCGTCAGGAATGTGCATCGCTCAACAGCAAGGATAACGCAAAATTATATACATTCCTGATACAAAAAGTCTCATAAAAAGCTACCATTTCCTTTTATTGACATAAGAACAAAAGGTCCTGATCACCATTTCCTTTTATTGACATAAGTGCTACTGTGACTCTAGTAGCTAATAAAGGTTCCTAGAACATGAAGTAAATGATCTCCTTGTGGTAGACTGGTAACACACGGGGGGGTTGCTGGTTGGCAAACTCTGACAGATATCATGTAGAGATTATCGGCTAGATTGGCAACTTGAAGTTCTGTCGTTTATTGCACGAAAAGACTTGCTGAGAATATAAATCGAGGGAACATAAAACTATATTTGTCAATAAACGTAATTTCAACTGAGAACCAAAACCTTGCATGTGCACTATTTGGACTGCTATTCTATTCACAACAGTTGAAGAATTTACAGGTTCTAACAAGGGTATTCAACAAAACAACGGATAAACGGAAATCAGGTTTACTGCGATATGCCTTTTCATCTATCATGCTATCATCGTCAATTAAAACAAATAAAGCCAGTGTGACTGCATTTTAACAAGCGAGCATTTTATTCACAAATAAGGACGTTTGTTTAATTTTCCGACATGCGGCGCACCAGAGAACATGAACAACCCACAGGGCATGATTGCGCCATCAGTCATGTCTTTCGCCAGCTCATGCAGCCACTTAGAATGCCTGCCGCGACTGTAGTTGACCTCCGGGGAATGCCACGTGTTCTTACTCATGTGATATGTGTTGTGACAAATGTGTTATTATTCTTTATATGGGGACATTAATCCTGACAAATCGATTTGTGCAATTTTACACAGCTCCATGATACACAATTTACAGACAAATCGCACGCTGAGGCTGTGCTTCAGATCATGGTCGTAGCTCCTATTTATCAATGTGAATACATCCAATCAAGGTTTCGTATGAATGACATGACGTCGTGGTATTCTCCTCAATGTAGTCAAAGCATAAGTACACTTAATCTAGCTTCAGTGTAATCAGAAACATCAAGCACTATAGGCCCACCCTGATAACCGAATAGCTGACAATATTGGCTTCCTTGGAGTGGCTATATCAATAACCCTTTTTGTCGAATGATGTCAACAATTGCAAATAATAGAATGATTTTATTTTCTGTGTGATTTTATTTTACCGAATCAGTGGACGAGCTCTAAACAAGTAATGATCTGTGCAGCACCTACTTATTTGCTATGCTAGCCCTAATGGTTTTTACAACATTATTCATGACAACTTTTAAAGCTCAGCACTGTCATTCCCTTCTCATTTACACCCGTCAACGGCCTAATCCACTTTAGGGTAGCGTTTATGTGTTCTTCTCATTATCAGTCAATAAGACGCATGTTGAGCAGCTGATGATGATCCCGAATCTGTCTCAGAATCACCCCGTATTGTATTATGTTGAAGGTAGCTCGTGTTGTATCATGGAGAGGTCAATAAGACGCATGTTGAGCAGCTGATGATGATCCCGAATCTGTCTCAGAATCACCCCGTATTGTATTATGTTGAAGATAGCTCGTGTTGTATCATGGAGAGGGTAGCACTACTATGACGACTGCAAACTATTGTGGTTTGTATGGGTATGACGCTCGCACTACAATATATACCCGTTACGGTGAATTTGAGTTCTCCATATCTGTACCCTCGTCCATTAACACACACGTAAACAATTACATGCATCAGCTAAGCATTGTGCTCAATCCACCAGAAACGACCACATGCCTTCGTCCTGCTCCCCATAACTTAATTCTTACGACAACAGCATATCATCATCTTGCTTCATTACCCGCAGATGCATATATCAGTGTCAATTAACGGCGAAGAGAGCATCATCTGATCTTATCTACGCCCAGGAATAGCAATCGTTGGGGGAAATAAGTGCTGTCTGTTATCAGCAAGTGTGATCGACTAAGAAGATGATGATACTTCTGAGAATATCTCATAGAAGCCTCTAACAGCCTGTGCTCACTACCTCTCAAGGCAGCCTTTATATTCTGCAGACCGATTACCAACATAACGGCGACTACTGCATATTAATGTACTTCCTGAATGAATAAGGCACTCCGCTCGAGTCGAAAAGAATTATGTGGGCTCCATCCAAATGGTAGATCAACTAGTATATACCCACATCGGCGGTTGAAGGAAACACAGTTCGGAGGTTACAAAACATTATGCACTCTCCAATCACCCCGTATATGTTATCCAAATTAAGAATGCAAAGAGCCTATAGCTCGCAATATCTAGGCAGGCTGAAAACTCAAACTCTATGGTAATGGTGAAGAATAGATAACAGTAACCATATTGTATCAAAGGTCGTGACCTGAGACTGAGGCTTTGGATTGGTCAATAACGTTATGTAGTAAGAGTCGTCTAGGCCGGAAGTGAATGTTGTGCCGGCAGTTTAGTCACACCTCGCGGTGACACGGGTATGGTAATAAGACTGCTGCACTACTTTCACGCATTATAGACTTCACAACTGCGACACATATGACGCTGTATTGAAAATCCATGTAACATTGTGTATTGTGAAAAACACTCCAATAGCAGCCCGCGTTGTGTATCACATAACTGCATTATCCCACGCCCTGTTTCACAATACGTTGTTTGTCACACCCGTTAGACACAATGCGCTTTGCTTATTAAATCACTGTAACATAAATTGTTGTGAATTACAGCTCTGTAAATTCACTCATGACATCCATGCATTAAAACACAGCAACACCTAGTGTTGAATGCATTACATCGCTACTTTAGGCTGTGCAGTTAGCCAAGTACGGTCCATACTTACCTATAATTACATCGCTGATATCGAAGGTGCTTCCAGACTGTTGCGAACGATTTGTGCTTTGTCCATCACTCATGTTGTGGTCCGATGGGTAAGCCGGATGTATAGCTATGTAACGGCGTTGTGGGTGGGGGTGAGGATGGGGCGCGCAACATTTGACACGTGGCCAGTTGTGCGCTGTATGTCCATGGCTTGGCAGCGCGCTGGAGCATGTATGATATTCTGCAGGGCCATTGTGCTGCGTTTCGAGTCCGGGATCTACCACTGGTAGCACGAGCTAACCGGTATCTGAAGCAATCAACGTGTTTGGCCATATTGCACATGTGGAGTGTGGACTACACAGAGAAGATTTATGACAACACATTTGCTCCTCAGCTTATACAGACCTCCTGTCAAACACACTAAAGCCATTAGTAGTTACCATGGCGACTACTAGGGTGTCTTCAGTAGCTAACTGACAGACACCTGTTCAGTTAGAAGATTGAGGAGTTCACCAATATATATCAATATCGTTACTCCCGAGGTAATTACAAATGGACAGTGAGAACTTAGTTCTAGGCCGACTGAGGAATGCGTCTTATGGACAACACTGCTAGTTCCTACAGTTTGGCCTTACAGCGCCCGATTGTTGACTGAGTGGGATGCAGCATATCGCCATTAATGCAAATATGCTACTATATACAGCACGTTTAGCGACTGTATTACGTAGCAGAGATAATTGGATGACAAACAATTGTACGTGCACTGTATTCACTGATGCATCTTATCAGATAAGCAGCGGTTAATATGGCAAGAAGCTTTGTTCTGTTGATGCAGGATAGACAGATAACATCGTTCTCAACCAAATGCCTCACTTAGTGTCCGACGTTTGCGGCGTTGGTTATTTACAAACTCTGTTACGCCGCATAATAGGAGACCAAATGCAGGTGTGAATAACACACGTGCATTACAGAACAGATACTAACATACTCATACTTCGGAAATTCACGACCAAGAACACTCCACCCACACAAACAGTCACTAGGTAAAATACAGCACATACAAATGTAGGTTTAGCGATGATATCCGCCATTAACAGCGACTCGGGAGCAAATGATTATTTGCGTTAGGGAAAACACATCCCATTTGATGACAAGTAGTCAAAACCACCTGAATAATGGGATCATTGTGTTCTTACTAAGAAGACGGGGGACGATTATTTCCGTGAAAACCCTAGATCAATGAGAAACAGTCTTTGGGACGGATAGTGGAAGTATGCCGTTATCTTCGATGTAAGGTCGAATTTTGCAATATGGCAAAGCCCTGATAAGCATCATATTGCAGGCACATTTCTCATCATGGTAAGTTGCACATGTCTAAATCAAAGCAGTCCCAGATGAAATAATATCTGCACTGCCTGGCTCTACAGGAACAAAAGCATCATTTGTACAGCGCAATTACCAACGCAATATCATATTTATCATATTTGCCATCACCAATTGTTGTAGACGATTGTAATTTTTGCCATGGCAGCCAACTAGACTGATATAGCTAGTGTCAGTCTTATTTTCCCCGTCAGGAATGTGCATCGCTCAACAGCAAAGGATAACGCAAAATTATATACATTCCTGATACAGAAAGTCTCATACAAAGCTACCATTTCCTTTTATTGACATAAGTGCTACTGTGACTCTAGTAGCTAATAAAGGTTCCTAGAACATGAAGTAAATGATCTCCTTGTGGTAGACTGGTAACACACTGGGGGTTGCTGGTTGGCAAACTCTGACAGATATCATGTAGAGATTATCGGCTAGATTGGCAACTTGAAGTTCTGTCGTTTATTGCACGAAAAGACTTGCTGAGAATAAATCGAGGGAACATAAAACTATATTTGTCAATAAACGTAATTTCAACTGAGAACCAAAACCTTGCATGTGCACTATTTGGACTGCTATTCTATTCACAACAGTTGAAGAATTTACAGGTTCTAACAAGGGTATTCAACAAAACAACGGATAAACGGAAATCAGGTTTACTGCGATATGCCTTTTCATCTATCATGCTATCATCGTCAATTAAAACAAATAAAGCCAGTGTGACTGCATTTTAACAAGCGAGCATTTTATTCACAAATAAGGACGTTTGTTTAATTTTCCGACATGCGGCGCACCAGAGAACATGAACAACCCACAGGGCATGATTGCGCCATCAGTCATGTCTTTCGCCAGCTCATGCAGCCACTTAGAATGCCTGCCGCGACTGTAGTTGACCTCCGGGGAATGCCACGTGTTCTTACTCATGTGATATGTGTTGTGACAAATGTGTTATTATTCTTTATATGGGGACATTAATCCTGACAAATCGATTTGTGCAATTTTACACAGCTCCATGATACACAATTTACAGACAAATCGCACGCTGAGGCTGTGCTTCAGATCATGGTCGTAGCTCCTATTTATCAATGTGAATACATCCAATCAAGGTTTCGTATGAATGACATGACGTCGTGGTATTCTCCTCAATGTAGTCAAAGCATAAGTACACTTAATCTAGCTTCAGTGTAATCAGAAACATCAAGCACTATAGGCCCACCCTGATAACCGAATAGCTGACAATATTGGCTTCCTTGGAGTGGCTATATCAATAACCTTTTTGTCGAATGATGTCAACAATTGCAAATAATAGAATGATTTTATTTTTCTGTGTGATTTTATTTTACCGAATCAGTGGACGAGCTCTAAACAAGTAATGATCTGTGCAGCACCTACTTATTTGCTATGCTAGCCCTAATGGTTTTTACAACATTATTCATGACAACTTTTAAAGCTCAGCACTGTCATTCCCTTCTCATTTACACCCGTCAACGCCCTAATCCACTTTAGGGTAGCGTTTATGTGTTCTTCCCATTATCAGTCAATAAGACGCATGTTGAGCAGCTGATGATGATCCCGAATCTGTCTCAGAATCACCCCGTATTGTATTATGTTGAAGGTAGCTCGTGTTGTATCATGGAGAGGTCAATAAGACGCATGTTGAGCAGCTGATGATGATCCCGAATCTGTCTCAGAATCACCCCGTATTGTATTATGTTGAAGATAGCTCGTGTTGTACCATGGAGAGGGTAGCACTACTATGACGACTGCAAACTATTGTGGTTTGTATGGGTATGACGACGCTCGCACTCGCACAATATATACCCGTTACGGTGAATTTGAGTTCTCCATATCTGTACCCTCGTCCATTAACACACACGTAAACAATTACATGCATCAGCTAAGCATTGTGCTCAATCCACCAGAAACGACCACATGCCTTCGTCCTGCTCCCCATAACTTAATTCTTACGACAACAGCATATCATCATCTTGCTTCATTACCCGCAGATGCATATATCAGTGTCAATTAACGGCGAAGAGAGCATCATCTGATCTTATCTACGCCCAGGAATAGCAATCGTTGGGGGAAATAAGTGCTGTCTGTTATCAGCAAGTGTGATCGACTAAGAAGATGATGATACTTCTGAGAATATCTCATAGAAGCCTCTAACAGCCTGTGCTCACTACCTCTCAAGGCGAGCCTTTATATTCTGCAGACCGATTACCAACATAACGGCGACTACTGCATATTAATGTACTTCCTGAATGAATAAGGCACTCCGCTCGAGTCGAAAAGAATTATGTGGGCTCCATCCAAATGGTAGATCAACTAGTATATACCCACATCGGCGGTTGAAGGAAACACAGTTCGGAGGTTACAAAACATTATGCACTCTCCAATCACCCCGTATATGTTATCCAAATTAAGAATGCAAAGAGCCTATAGCTCGCAATATCTAGGCAGGCTGACAAACTCTATGGTAATGGTGAAGAATAGATAACAGTAACCATATTGTATCAAAGGTCGTGACCTGAGACTGAGGCTTTGGATTTGTTAATAACGTTATGTAGTAAGAGTCGTCTAGGCCGGAAGTGAATGTTGTGCCGGCAGTTTAGTCACACCTCGCGGTGACACGGGTATGGTAATAAGACTGCTGCACTACTTTCACGCATTATAGACTTCACAACTGCGACACATATGACGCTGTATTGAAAATCCTTGTAACACCCCAATAGCAGCCCGCGTTGTGTATCACATAACTGCATTATCCCACGCCCTGTTTCACAATACGTTGTTTGTCACACCCGTTAGACACAATGCGCTTTGCTTATTAAATCACTGTAACATAAATTGTTGTGAATTACAGCTCTGTAAATTCACTCATGACATCCATGCATTAAAACACAGCAACACCCAGTGATGAATGCATTACATCGCTACTTTAGGCTGTGCAGTTAACCAAGTACAGTCCATATATACCTATGATTACGTCGCTGATATCGAAGGTGCTTCCAGACTGTTCCTAACGATTTGTGCTTTGTCCATCACTCATGTTGTGGTCAGATGGGTAAGCCGTTTTCGGATGTATTGCTATGTAACGGCGTTGTGGGTGGGGGTGGGAATGGGGCGCGCGACATTTGACACGTGGTCAGTTGTGCGCTGTATGTCCATGGCTTGGCAGCGCGCTGGAGCATGTATGATATTCTTCAGGGCCATTGTGCTGCGTTTCGAGACCAGTATATTCCACTGATAGCACGAGCTAACCGGTATCTGAAGCAATCAACGTGTTTGGCCATATTGCACATGTGGAGTGTGGACTACACGGAGAAGGTTTATGACAACACATTTGCTCCTCAGCTTATACTTAAGACCAGACCTCCTGTCAAACACACTAAAGCCATTAGTAGTTACCATGGCGACTACTAGGGTGTCTTCAGTAGCTAACTGACAGACACCTGTTCAGTTAGAAGATTGAGGAGTTCACCAATATATATATCAATATCATTACTCCCGAGGTAATTACAAATGGACAGCGAGAACTTAGTTCTAGGCCGACTGAGGAATGCGTCTTATGGACAACACTGCTAGTTCCTACAGTTTCGCCTTACAGCGCCCGATTGTTGACTAAGTGGGATGCAGCATATCGCCATTAATGCAAATATGCTACTATATACAGCACGTTTAGCGGCTGTATTACGTAGCAGAGATAATTGGATGACAAACAGTTGTACGTGCACTGTATTCACTGATGCATCTTATCAGATAAGCAGCGGTTAATATGGCAAGAAGCTTTGTTCTGTTGATGCAGGATAGACAGATAACATCGTTCTCAACCAAATGCCTCACTTAGTGTCTGACGTTTGCTCTCTTATCTTAAACGAACCAAGAAAGAACTCGAGGCATACTCGGGAAGCCGACAGTAGACCAAACTAGTACTTACATCAGCCGAGCGAGCAGGTGATAAGACTTAGCTGATGACACTATTATGCGGCGTGGTTATTTTCAAACTCTGTTACGCCGCATAATAGGAGACCAAATGCAGGTGTGAATAACACACGTGCATTACAGAACAGATACTCATACTTTATGGCCATGTAGAGCATGTATATGACCGCACCCATATATAATGGATTCATTCCCAACCCAAAGCACGCAGCCTACGCACACTGTTACATTAACGAGAAACCAAAAATATGCATTGATAATTATGGCTATATCTTGACGGATGCTGGACGGGCAAATTAACATCCTAATGACTACGTGCGATCAAAAACAAATGAGCCCCATCCGTACGTACTGCATCATTAAAATGCTTGGCTAAAACACTGCTCCATCAATAGGAAGATATTGTAAATGATGAGGAAAGCCTTGTGCATTTGGGAAGCATGGTACCAGCGGCGAGTTGTTGTTGATCCGGCTACTGCGGCTGCATCCGCTAGACGACAAATTGCGCTGTAGCACACAGGACATAATCTATCAAATATAGACTGGTCTCAGTACAACAATCATCAGATGCTAGCACACTCACAATGCACAATATAAACATTGTAATGCTCGAATCGTGAAATTACCTGTTTCATAAGATATGGCTCAATATTAAGATAAGAGAATAATGTGCTGTATGGAAGGAAGAAAGCCATCACTGACACACTTCCGTGGTCCAGTGATATTTTGCCAGAAGGAACAATGAATCACGTAACAACTGTATCCCAAGCCTCTCTGTGGCAATGACAAACATGCAGCGGACAGAGGGCAGCATAACTCAGCAGCAATCATGAATCAGATAGCTGCCCCGCGAGTGCGTAGAAACGATATGGACGACTACAATATATGTACACATATTAGCGGAATGACATCGCTATATTCTGCGCCGATGTCAACTCGACTAATGAAAACCACAGGCAGTAGAGTCGAAAAAACACCCTTCATTCTAGAATGTTATATATGTCTCAGTATTATTAAAGTCAAAGAGGTGAGACATGAAAGGTTTCGAAAACATGCTACACAGACGGGTAACGGCATGCAGTGAACTGGATGTCATACATTAGAGCGCAAAGCGGCAGCCTACGTCTGCTCTGATTACCCAGCATGAATGGAGAGCACGTGACTCATTAGGAAGGATAACGAGCATCATTCGTGCGGCTCTACCAGTGTTATGGCCAACGATAATAATCCATCCTTTATGTATAACTTTTCGATATTTTCCTTGGCTTAAATGAATCAAATTTTTTCATCTGCTTAATTGATGGGATACCCATAATAGGGTTTTTCGACAGTTCATAGTATCTATAGATATGCAATATTGGTGTGTCACGACCAGCCAAACTGGCCAGACTGGTATTCGCGACAACAAATAACTAACCCACGCTCAAAGCCAAAGAGTAAAATACGACCCGTAAAAACTGGGTATAACAGTACTGCGTAATGCGTGAGATAGTGGCCGTTTGTCTGATAGAAATGATGACTGATAGTCAAGACGACCAGAACTACAGAGTTATTGTGTACACTATCATGTCACTGTCTCTTGCAATAGGGCTACAAAGTGATTTCGCCATAATCCCATCCGACTCGATGTTGCGCCCGCAAACAGGTGCGAAACAGCCGGATTGACTCCCTGTACCATTGCTATGCAAAGCAAGGACGTTCACGCCTCGCAATTTGACATTAAAATTGTGTCTACCTAATGAATAAATCATGACATAGCCCTAACTCAGAACCACCCCCATATTGCGTCATGTTGAAGGTAGCTTATAAACTGGCATCTTCCGTCTGTTGCTGTTTGCATTAGTAAGACGTTTGCACTAAGATCATGGATCGCGAAATCTAGTAAGGCTCGAAAGCACTGCCATAATATATGAAACAACAAAGCACGGTTATTCATACAATCTACTTACAAGCTCCATATCATAGCCTAAGTCATATATTAATCCAGACAACCCAGAAATAAGCTCTGGTCGGATACATACTGCCTGTCTCTTGTAACATAATCTGAAGTGGTTCATGCACTGCCTGACTCTTGTGACGTACGCTTTGTTTACACACATACCGCCTGGCTCAACAATACTTCTGTGGAGCATCGAATGCTGAGCCCCCACTGTTCATCCCACATATCACTAACTGTGAAGTCCAAAAGCATAGCAATCATATGGCAGATTATCGTGTTTAGAGAGAAGATATTGCTATAAGGGGTGTAAGGCACCAGCTATTACAAGCTACCAGCCCATGGAACAGCCCACAGGAGCTCATTAGCCAATGCTTCTGGAAGAACTGATGTAATTCCCACAACGCATCTCACTACGATTGAAGTGAAGAACTCGTGGAGGACGAAATGAAAGTCACGAGCAGAGTTTGTCTGAGGAACAATCCCGTGGTGCCTAATGGTCAGCCGAGATTGTAACATGATCAATAATGCACCTGATGTGACAGCAAAATATTGTATAAAGTACGCTATGTGACCGGGACTAAATGCGATAGTGACACAATGCTTGAAACACATTATGTAGCAGTGACATAATGCAAATGAGACAGCGATATAAAACAAACACTTGATGGTACAACCACGTAATGCATAAGGAAAATGCTGTGACTGTGACGTAATGCATAAAACCCACACTTGTGAAAACGACGAAATGCATAAAGCTATGTAACGCATAAAGCAAGCGAAGTGACAGTGACGTAATGCATACAGTAAACGATGTGAGGGGCAGAACGGTAATACGTAAAGCACACGATGTGATGGCTTCGTAATGCGTAAACCACACGATGTGAACGCTTCGTAATGCGTAAAGCACGTGCTATTCAACACCAAGGTTATAAATAAACCGACGATGTTATCTAAACTGACTAATCCAATGTTCTATTTCACATCACCACCTTGTTACAGTACGGTTTATGGAAATATGTGTCGTTTCTGTTCAATAGAGTAATTAATTTCTCCACCTAAGGTACCATGTTGATAACACGACGTCGTGGTCGGATTATTCGGCCCCATGCTTGCTGTTTGCAACATTCCAACAGCTATATTTTAACTCTGTAATCCCCAATACCGGATAATATATATGAAAATCTGAATGTGGTTGTCGAACAGTGGAATTCAATTATCCACTTGAAGTGCCACGTGAATGGCATGACGTCGTTGTTGTCGGATTACTTAGCCCCATACTTATTATTTGCAACATTCCAACAGCTATGCATTGACTCTGTGATCCACACAAAAAAATACTTATCTAGGATTAGACGCAGCCTGAAGGTGTGGGTTGGTCGATTATCAGGTGATCAGACAGGTAAACTCAAATATTACGCCCAGCTACGATAATACAAACTGCTGGCGTCTGGTGCTAACAGAGGTGATTGGTAATTACGACTTATCGTAGCCTGAACTTAGGGACCAAGTAGTCAAAGACTGGAGATTAATAACAATCTGCTCCCAAACAGTGCCATGCTGACTGCTTTCATCATGCATGGACAGGACAGCATTTATCATTAAAACCAGCCAATGTAATGAGACAATATTCTTCTCGTAGTTCTAGCGACGGAAGCATACCATCACTCACGACCGCCTATAGCCATGCATAATACAAGCGAGGCCAGGATGACCTAATCCTCATCCCGGAATGACGTTCTTTAGAGGGCAGAATGGGTACCGCCTTTTATCAGCCAGTGAAGCAGAACAAACTAGGCTACATCGTCCATAGCTGCATACAGTAGTGCATATTTACGACGAGGCGAGCGACTTCGGACCTTATCTACATCCAATAATAGCATTCCTCTGCGGGCAATAACCGCAATGTTTTGTCAGCCAGTAAATCAGAACGACGCACATTAAGCTCATGGTAATCGTCAAGAGACAATCACAAATCGAGCCCCGTACATCTTGCTTGTAGACATAGACAGATTACTTCATGTACTGTCGTTTACTGTTTTATGCTACCCGAACGAGAATTTAAATTGCTAACGCACCCACCCACAACACCATTCTTATGAATGTGACTTCAATGACAGATCATCCTTGCACATTATCGTACATTTACACACATTACACGCATCGGTAGCATGTACAATAGGATGGCAGACACGAGAAAACGGGTCGGCCTGTATAAACGGAATATGGGGCACAACTCCAAACAATGCTTACACAATACTGGTAACACGAACTGTTCACATAAATCAATGCGTTACCAGTACTATGTCTTTCCATCATAAACCAAACGGGATCTCGTCAACTGCTCCGACTCGACCATTCTGTTGAAATTGATCCATCGACTAGCTTCAGTTAGATGGACACTCTGCACCTCCCTCATAAAAAATTACATAATCTGATTATCCCTTTGTTATCAACACTTACTGACAAACCTCGCACACTCTATTCAAAGTGAATGTGGTAGATTAAAATGAATAATTGATCCGTTGGCGAATTCCCCTACGAATAAGTGAATGACGTCACACGTCCGACGGTCTAGCATGGTGGATGCTTGAACTAATCAGTCAGATTACCACTGATTTGCCGAGCTATGGCTTCCGATGTTTTCAGAAGCCAGACGATATTTTGGATAATCATTCGAATTCTAGTTTTACAATCACTCCTTACAAGACGAAGACAGATTCCGTGTTATGAAAACCTGATAGCGTGAGGTCGATTAATACTTATAAGACACTCAGACCAAATGGTTCATCATTTTGCTCAAAGTATAGACATAATACAGAAAGGGAGGCATTTCAACAATGTAGAAATGACCAGTCACTTTCCAGCCATATTCAGACAGGACTCAACTATAATAAGGTCACTACAACAATACATATGCAAGAAGCAAAGAGAGTATATAAAAGACTATATTTATTTGGCAGTTAATTAACCATGTTTATCAATGTGTAGCAGAGCAAAAGATAACAGATTTCGATAATTTAATGCTAATCTTAACAGGGTTCACATCATGAATCATATTAACTATCTCGATTTTCTACAGATTTCTAAATACTTTCTGGTTTCTAATTCAGCTAATGCAGTGGGTAGGAAAGCTAAGAAAGTTTGACGAAGGGTACAAGGCATTATTGAGCTTATGGAAACTCCACACTCAATTGCCGGACTGAAAGTTGCCGGGCCATGAATAAACACAAACAAATACGCACAGACCTGTACATGGAAATGCAGTGTTGGACTACATAGAGAGGAATGGTCAAGTAGAACGTTACAGACATCAACATGAAACAAGAAGGAATAACAAGGCGCATGATAATTACGGTCACAGAGCTCATGAATATTCATAATAACATGCAAAAAGAATATTTATCCCAAACAAAGCTGATGCATATGCATGAATGAGGACAGGTTTGAGAAAGATTACAGAACTTGTGTATATTGAAGGCTTAACAGTATGTGCTAATTTCTCTGACACTGTAGAGAATGCTGACGAGAGTAATCACAGAATGCGAGAGACCGCTTCTCTCCTGGTCATGCTGGCAGACCTGTGTTTGCAATGTGTAAGAGGCACAGTGTGGTGCATACACACACTCACAACACAAATAGTGTCCAGCATTATCCACACAAAATAACACATGGCATTTCTAATGCAAACACCACAATACACTTAACTCTACAGATAGGGCTCTTTTATATAAAAATATACAGATCAATTTGTGGTCACAACAAACAGCCGTTAGCATGGAGGCATAATCAGTCATCAGTCTATATAGGACAAGAATATATCAAAGTCAACACACAATGCTTCATAAGACAATTGCTAATCTCCTCTGACACATTATCAGCTTAAGAACAAATGTCGCCCGATGGTCACGTAACCATCTGTAGTGCATCAATGATCTACATAGGCTGTGCTTGTATGTACAAGTTGTCATCACAACACCATACTTGTGAGCAAACGCTGAATATTCAAAATGTATAACTGGCTGCATCAGAGTCCTTTATATGACATTAACAGCGGTTATAATTGAACCACCTTCCAGTTGACAGAAATACTGCATTGGTTTCCCAACTCGGGATCAAACAAGGAAGACAATACGTCACATTGATCAGTCAATCCTAAAATAATTTGGGGGAAACATAACACAGAAATATAACAAATGAATGTCTGGCAAGCACTGTCTGTGTAAACTAGAGGATTTGAAATACCACAATGTCCGACCTTCAAGGTCACGGTGAAACTGGACTTGGGCCGAGAGGACTGAACTAAGTCAGTGATACATCCAGTGCTCAGGCAAGCAGATCAGCCTTTAAATATCATGCACATTTTAGTCATCATGCTTTAATTACATAATATTTAACTTAGATGATGATTTAGTCTTGTATTCAAAAGCGGCCATTATTAGTGGCAGTTAAATAAGTCACTTCTACAAGTCAAGCTATCACAGGGATTTGGAAAGCCCTCCAAACCATACTCCAAAGTAACACCAGAATACATATGAAAACAGACAGACAAGGCATTTCCGAGTCAGTCCTGCTGTAGCAGTTCAGGAAATGGTTATGAAGTAGCAAGGGAGGTAGTCGAATGACCTTAAAAATATATATATATGTACACCTCTAAAACACCCTGAATTCGTACTTCTGCTGAAAGTTATAACACTGGCAAAAAGAACTACCTTTGTAGGTAGCATCAACGGGCAAGTTCGATAAAAGTTGTGTCATAATGGGCAAAAACTGTAGCCATTTTGATACCAACCACTCCTTCTTAAATGTTGGTTGATTAGAATCATCCACAACAAACGTTTCTTACCATAAAGCTAAAGGCAAAAGGTAACTTGTAATGTCAAATTTTACCACAAGCCTACAAAGTTGAACTTTGTCATGAAGACAGTTGCAGAAAGTCTTTGCAACAACCTGGGGAACAAACAGTCACGAGGATAGGTTTAAACTGCCACACCTAGAACATGTGTCAAACAAATGTACCCCATCTTGTATAGTTTAAGCTGACCATGTTAAGACAATATATGACTCTTAATAGAGTGCAGTTTGATGTGGTAAATGCTGACTATAACAGCATTCATAGGCTGCAATAAGGCAATGATCAGCAATATCAATGAGGGTGATGAGGAATGATGAGTGTGGTTGCCATGGTGAGAGAAGCTGAGGGTTATTCTTCCTCTTCATCTTCCTCCTCGTACCAAGGTGATTCTGCTTGCCTGCGTCGTATACAGGACATAGCACAGCAAGTGAAGAGGAAACACAGCACCTGTTACAAACCACCACAGTGCTTTTTCATATACATATATTCTACATAATATATATAAATTGTTAAAAAATCTCTTTTCCTTGTACACAAACACATTTATAAATATATACATACATAAACTATAACTATATATATATATATATATATATATATATATATATATATTTATATTTATACATATATGTATATATATACATATATATATAATATATATACATATATGTATATATGTATATGTATATATATATATATAATATAATATATATATATATATATATAAATATATATATATATCTATATATAAAGAAATATGTATATAAATGTATATATATATATATATAAATGTCTATATATATCTCTCCTATATATATCTCTGTCTCTCTCTCTCTCTATCTATATATATCTATCTCTCTCTATATATCTATCTATATATATATATATCTCTATATATATATCTATATATATATATATAGAAGGATTTACAGAGTGTTCATTGATTAGCATGGTATTTTTACATTATAGTCCTATAATACTTCATCCACCACTTAACGTATCAGGTGTATATTGGTCTGTTCTGCTTTTCTATACCAACTTATTCTTCAAACATATCAATGCCATGATATAACTTGAATATATCACAACAAAAATAGGAACCCAAATTTTTTGAATCATTTAACAACATAAGGAGGTGAAGATTACCTGAATAAGAATGACACCGACTGTGACTCCAATAATGATGGTGTTACTTTGCTCTAGTCGATACAGAATCTTGTAGTAACATCCCTGACACATAAAATCAAACATGGAGAACTTCATTATGCAAATCATAACAATGGAATATGCATTGCTTTCACTTTAATTGGTTGGACTAGTATTTAGGAATGGGTTCTAGGAAATTTTACAGAGAAATAGTTCGACGAAGGGGAAACTTTAACCAGCACCTAAATACAGAGAGCATTACCCAAATATGAACAGCATCGCTGGTGTCTAAATCAGGGAAGCGAGCCACTTGTGTCTGACATTGCACCTCGTTGACAGGCATCGGGTTCTTGGGATCTTTATTGGATAGAACACAGCATGTAAGAGGGACCCATTGTCCGGATGCAGATGATGTGTGCTGTTTCCAGTCACTGTGAAAGTAATTTGATGGTCCCAGTGTTCCACAACACTCCAGCTGGAAGTATACACAATCAGGTGTCAGAGATACTAGCATACACCAGGAGGATGAGCTACATATAGGAGTCTATGAGCCATGTTACATACAGCTGAAATATATATAATATATATATATATATATATATATATATATATATATATATATATATATATATATATATATATATATATATATATATATATATATATATATATATATATATATATATATATATGTATGTATATGTTAATGATCTTGATCTTCATGCATCATAGAAGAAATTAAATTGAAACAGTTTTAACAAGCTGGATACAATAATTGAATTCATCCTTTGACCTTCTGATGTTCATGAGCTCAATTGGTTATAATGGCCAATATTTCTCTGCAAGACTTGATGAAATGCACAAGTAAATGTACTATGCGCAGCCCCAACAAAGAGCATATGTTAAATAAATTTTGTTGCCATTTCATGAGCAATTCAGCTCGTGTCAAAATGTGCACGATGCCACACAGTGCATGGGTAAGGGTGTGCGCTCCTGTACATCGGTCAATAAGACCATATGCTACGCAAACAATTGTGAGTGTCATCAAACTGATACCATGTAACTTCTGTACCCAACCCTCATAAAACCTCTTAATGTGCTTGCAATTGGGATAGAACTTCTAGCAATGCTCCAGCTACCACCTGTGTTTAGTTATAACTAAGGGATATCAACAGCTAAGTCACCCGTTAAAAGTAATGGTCAAATTAAATACATATACAAACACATTATTGGCCAAAAAGCCCTTTGCCTGGACATGTAAGAAACAGTATTATTTATGAAAGAGCTACCTTGATATTTAATATATAGTTTTTCATACAATTTCATCAATAAAATTCAATACCATCAATTACTATTTGTCATGACATTGCTTCTGGACAGAACATCAAAAAAAAACTTATATTATCTGAGCATATTCATAAATATGTATGGCCAATATGCAGAGTAAAATCTGTATTTCATTTGCATATTTACCCTAATTGTAATATAGCTGCAGCTCATGACTGATCGAGAATTTCCTGCCGTATAAAATCTCCGATTCATCCAATCCCATACCCTTTCTTCCGGATGATTGGACTTGATTGACCCTCACCAAGCCATGCAGTTTTGACATAGATAAGTCATCATCCTCTTTTATCAGCAGATTATAATTTAGATCAGCAATAAGACCACCCATTGTGAGCTCAGAATAGGCAATCATGCTTCAGCACACCTGGTACCTTTCCCAACATATCAATATATATTTACCTGCACTTGTATAGCATTCCATGCTGTGGTAATTCTGTCGGTGGAGTCTGGACCATAACTAGCGGTCGAGTTGTACTCAAACAGCACCTGTTGTCGCATGGTCTTTTTTAAATGGGACTTCAGCTGCATCCAACAAACATAGGTTCATGGTGAACAAAGGTCAGTCCTTTTTTGGATGACAAGGATGACATATGGATGACAACAATAACAACAAAAGCTTGGTGGAATGGCGACTATGTGGACCAATACATGAAGATATGTGTTTGTTAATATTGTATGCAAGTATGAACTAAAGTGCACGTATGTGTGACAACATTCATATGTTCCAATGAGACACAGGAAGAAGAGCTGACCTTGTCCTTATAGACGGTGAGGAGTTGGCACATGTGGCTTCAAATAGAATGACGCAGAGCAGCAGAAAGGAATACTGTATCAAACACACATCGAACAATGTACATAGTAGAACTCCAAATCATTCATAAAGCTATATACACACATTGGCTCAAGAAAAAACAAAAACCGTGACACTATCCTTACTAAGCATAGGAAACATATGTTTTCTGAGACAGCACCACAGCATCCCAGGAAGCTGATGAGCACGATACCTCCGCCAACTCCGATGAAGACAAATGCTATCTTGTCATAGAGTATGCTCTCTGACGTGCCCTGGAATATGTGAACGTGGACGAAGGCATCGTAGTCAAAGTGCATCCAGATGCCCAGACTCAGAATGGCAGCACCACACAACTGGTCACACACATATATAATCATTGGTAAAAAAAAAATCCACCTTACACCTGTACACAGCAATGTTGTACATTGTGTACATCAATTATACAAGGGAATGAAAACATTGAATGGCCCAAACAGCTGCAGGGTCTGATATCAAAGTCTTTCCAACATGCTTGTGTGATCAATGACACCCAGTCATCATTAGGGACCACATTGGGACCGACTGTAAGCACATACATGCTACAATGTGCATTAATCATCACCAAGAGGAAACCCAAAAACGCTGATAACTTTCCTTTGCAGATTTAGCAAATGTTTGTGACGGTGGATTGTGAGGTTTCTTTTTATGGCTCGAACCATATTCCAGGTAAGTTGATTTGGGCTTATACACCAAAATGGTGGCTCATGTCAGCCAGGTATTAATTCAACTGTATACATATCAACAAGTTGCCCGACCTCACATTCATGACAACCATCTCAACAACAATCGGCACCTTGCTACAAGCAGAACAGCACATTCAATATTGAGGTTCCAGGCCACCAGGGTCTAAAAGCAGCAAACGGCTAATCTACTGGCTAATCTGCTAGCGTGGTTCATGTAATAACCACATATCGTACAATAGCGTATGGTGTGATTTCCATTCACCAGCTGGGGTGATCTGAGTTCAAGGTTGGGCCATTATACTGCTGCCTCCACAGGGGGGCCCCGATGTACCACAATAGCGCAGACATCAGCAACCTACGCATGATTGCTGCTATTCACAATCGGTGGTAACGCTCATCTCCGCTGTTAGAGGGCGTGGGAGGGAAGCCGTGCCTCAGGGACCCTAGTTGAGTCAGGTTGTGTTTATTTACCATCCACAAATTGGCCTCACATGATCATCACATTCAGGTAAAGGTCAAATATAAAACCAACCTGACATCACGATGAGAAACAAATTCTATCCTATTACTAAAGATGGAGATGCAATACCTCCAATAAGCAAGCGAGAACAAAACCACCCTCGTGTTACCCTTGACATTTACCAGGGTTGATACACCAAGCCGCTTACGCCTCTTCATATATATGGCTACATAATGTACGCACAGACTGTATTAGAAGGCATCATTTTTCTTCCTGTGAGCATAGATTATATAACATCAGGTAAATAAGCCTGGAATTATACCCTGAATCTGCAATGTAGCAAGTTAGAAAACATATCCGTGAGTAGACGCTGGTGTTGACGCCATACGGCTCAAGCACCTGGAGTTGCCACGGACAAGGCGTGCCGCTGTCAGCCCGGAAAGGTTATACTTCAGAATAAATCTGACTTCTCAACTTTCCTTAGATTCATGTGTTCCTATCAAGCGGATACTGTGATATATTATGATCTTATTTGACACTGCATAAATATACCAGGTGCAAATATAGCACTGCATACTTTCTTGGGGAAAGCATTGATGCAGTTCACGAGATACAACAGAACTATTGCACACACACCAAGGAACAAGAGTGGTGCAATGTCAGGGTCGGCCGACTAATATCAGTCAAGGTTTACCTCCATCAACCGCATGCTCTGAACGGGTAGGGTGTGAGGAGAACAAGTTACGCATATAGTCGTGGGCGATTATTTTGGCAACATAAAGCAGCAATTGCCAGTATATAGAGACGCAATGTACATTTTTATGTAGATTACGGCTCGTCGCACGGAAGAGTCTGGGTCGGGGCGCTCGGAAGCGTCGGGGCGCTCGGAAGCTTGGCATCGGGACTGAGCGCCTGTGAATGGTGTAATTTGCCTTTCCTCAACACTATCCTAGGTGGAACTGCAAGTGCGGTAGGGTTGTGGTGGTGGAGTGTACGGCTGGCTACATTCAATCTGGTTCATTATCATGATCTTAATGCGCGTTGTTTGGCTTCGCTGGCTGATGAAAGACAGCGGTTATTGCCTTCAGACTAACGGATGTAGCTCAAATAAGAAAACACGCGCCTTGTCGCTTATATGCATTGCTGTGCGTCGCCGCGGGTGATGTAGCGATATGACAATATCCTGCGCGAGAGGTAAAGAGCAGCTATATGAGTGGAAAGTAGACCCCATGTCTCTTGGAGGATGACTTTAAGGGAAATATAATCCTTGTCTCTTGGTAGTGGATTTCTTGAGGGGAGAGTAGAGCTCTTGACTCTAGCAGGATGATTTAAGGATATAGAACCCTTGTCTCTTATGAGTGGATTCGTTAAAGGGTAATATAATAATTGTCTCTAGATGGGAAGCCTTAAGGAAATAGAATTCTCTAGGTGGGAAGCCTTAAGGGGAAATAGAATTCTCTAGGTGGGAAGCCTTAAGGGGAAATAGAATTCTCTAGGTGGGAAGCCTTAAGGGGAAATAGAATTCTCTAGGTGGGAAGCCTAGAGCCCTTATCTCTCCATGTTGGGTTGTTATAGGGCAACATATCCCTTGTCTCTTGTTGGTGGATAACTAAATAGAGGTCTAATGTCTCAGTGTTAGTGGATAGCTAAATAGAAGTCTCATGTCTCTTGGTGGTGGATAACTAAATAGAGGCCTAATGTCTCTTGGTGGTGGATAACTAAATAGAGGCCTAATGTCTCTTGGTGGTGGATAACTAAATAGAGGCCTAATGTCTCAGTGTATTGGTGGATAACTAAAAAGAGGACTAATGGTATCTCTTGTTGGTGGATAACT
This sequence comes from Urechis unicinctus, assembly GCA_034190875.2. NCBI lineage: Eukaryota > Metazoa > Annelida > Polychaeta > Xenopneusta > Urechidae > Urechis > Urechis unicinctus. The sequence continues at coordinate 64,955,995 of CM067358.1, read as the reverse complement.
AAAAAGAGGCCTAATGTCTCTTGGTGGTGGATAACTAAATAGAGACCTAATGTCTCTTGGTGGTGGATAACTAAATAGAGGCCTAATGTAACAGTATTGGTGGATAACTGAATAGAGGCCTAATGTCTCTTGTTGGTGGATAACTAAATAGAGGCCTAATGTCTCTTGTTGGTGAATAACTAAATAGAGGCCAAATGTCTCTTGGTGGTGGGTAACTAAATAGAGGCCTAATGTATCAGTGTTGGTGGATAACTAGAAATATGTCTCTTCGAAGTAAATAGAAGTCTCATGTCTCTTCGTTATGGATAACTAAATAGAACCCTAATGACTCAGTGGTGGTGGATAACTAAATAAGAGGCCTAATGTCTAGCTGGTGGTTTGTTTACAAGGTACAGAAAACTATAATATATCGTTTATGTCCCTATTGCCGAGGATGAATAACTACTAAACTAGTCATTTCTGTAGATAGACGAGAAAAGAAACAACAATAGAACTACACACAATAACCCAAATACGCATCTTTAAACTTCAGCTTCCAACTTTACAATTTCAAATTGGAAGTCGAGTTAAGAAAACGCAACGTTACTACCCTCTGTGACGATCCTTTAGAGACCAACCTTGTGAAGTGAAGTAGTCAATAATAGTTTGTTTACATTTGTGATCAACCGATAATGGACTCACTCGCTTGAGCTCCACACGTCTGATCCTTGACAAGAACATTACAGCGGATTACAGAAATATCACATAGCTGGAGGAATGCTGGAAATATAATCTCTGGAGCCGAGTAATCGGGCCACGACGTCGTGTCATTCAACTAGGAACCTTAAGTGGATAAACTCGTTTCACTGTTTGACAGCCAAGACTCACATTTCCTTTAACAATATTGCCACAATGATCGTGACCAGAAACCGAGGCATGGAATAGGATTTTGTCAATAACGTCATGTAGATGGTGCCGTCTAGGCTGGGAGCGAACCGTGGTGCGGGCCAGTTTTGTCAAGATTCGTGGCGCACGAGCATGATAGCAAGACGTCGGTTATTGTACTACTTGGACACCGCTGTGACATCGTGAGCGTTGTCAGTGTATTGCTTGTAAAATCAAACTTGGTGTATCACATACCTGTAAGATCACGCGTTGTGCATTACACTACACCATCCCATGTATACTACATTACTCCTACATCATGAATGCACATTAAATTGTGGGTACAGTTTCATGCATTGAGCATCATGGTAACACGCCTGTTGTGGCCAGGTGGGCAAGCGATCCATGCGTTATAACGGCGGGAAGCTCATGTTTCTAACAAGTGTATAGGTGATCGCCTGCGTGTTTTCGTCGCATATCATAGGTCAACGATGTTTATGGTTGCTCGTGTCAGGCAAATCAGTGCAGGGCGAGGCAATGCGACCCTGCATGAAATCCGCCTTAGCTTGACGGGGATAGAGCACCAAAGCACTCAGATATCTTATACCTGCGTTTTGTGACCAGGTTTAACTATTTGCAGTTGTATCACCCCCCACAACGAGCAGATGGTGCGCGCACGTGTATGAGGGTTTTTGTTAACACACGCAAAATCTTTTAAAATAAAGAAAGGTCTTAAGTCTAAAGTTAACGTTGTCTCATTCTTAATCAACCAGTACCTCAAAAGAACCCCCGAAGTGACCAAAGGTAAGAGACCAGCAATAACCCAACAAACCACGGTCACAGTTGTACTGTTCGGGCGAGTACGGTACCTCTCGCTAATAGCGCCAGCTGACCGGTCTCTATAGCAATCAGCGTCTTTAACCATACTGCACGTGTAGAGGAAGACTTCACACAGGCGGTTTATGAGGATGAACTTATTCCCCAGCTCACTCTGGACAACAGGCTTCGTGCAAAACGTACTTAAAACCCACAAGCGTAAGGGCGCACACAGGAGTTACCATGGTGACCACTTAAGCACCTTCATGAGCTCTCAAACTGACACCTGTACAGGTTGGCGTTTGAGGATTAAGAGCAATGTATCTCAGTGAGCAGGTATCTACATTTCCAAAGTTATCACAAGCGGACAGCGGGGAAGCAGCTCTTGGCCGACCCAACAATACGTCAAATCGACAGCACTGCACCATTTCGTGGTGAGGTTTTCCTCCCAAAGCCCGACAGGTGTTAACTATGCGGCATATACAACTCACCGCTAATAATACTGACATGCGCTGATACACTGTCGTGGTACGTGTGTTGCATTCACCATCGTATCATACCAAGATCAGCAGCAACTGATACTGCAAGAAGCATTGATATATTTATGCAAGGAAGACAGGCAAACCACTCCAAGCCATAAACATCGCCAAATGCCTCACTTAGTGTCTGACTTTGGTTGGCTAACTTCCAACTACCCAAGCATGAACCCCAAGCGTTCTCGGGAAGCTGACTATACAGTCCGAGCCTGTATTCACGTCGGCTGAACGAGCAGACCATAAGATAAGGCTGATGGCGCTATCATGCTATGTGGGTTAGTCATTAACCCTGGTGCGCCGCATGACGGGATACCAAATGCTCTTCCCCGGGTGTGAAACAAACGCGGGCTTAATAGAGCTATTCCGGTATAGATATTCACGCTTCGTGGTCAAGTGGAGTATATGCATGACCACGCCCATTTAGAATGGAAGGCATTCTCTACCCATCGCCTACCCACACCGTTTAACATTAAACAGTAAGAAAAACGGGTAGGCGTGTCGCGAATTTCGGAGTAATCAAATACGCTGGATACGTGACTTAACATGGAAAATATATACTTTCAAACACATAAAAATGAATCGTCCCATAACGTACTGCATTATTTAAATGGCCATATGATAAACCGCCTCACCAAGAAGACGAGGTTGTAAATGATGAGGAAAGCCTTGGCGCATTTAACGCAGCCTTTGGGAGGCATGGTACCAGCGGCGAGCTGTTGCTGAGGCTGCTGCTGCTGCTGCGTCTACATCCACTCATCGACAAGATGCGCTGTAACACACAGGACATACACCCGTCAAATACAGAATGGTCACTGTACAACATATCACCATGCATTCACACTCGCATCACAAGTTGTACAGAAATAAAGTAATGCCGCGAGCAATCCGGGCGTGAAATTACATGTTCATAATATAAGGTACAATTTAAAGATGGGAGAAAAGTGTACATTGTGGAAGGAAGTTACCCTTCACTGACACTTGCGGGGTCCAATGCTATGTGGCCACCCGAAACAATATATCAGAGGTTCAAATAGCGCGTTGATAATAACTCATAAATTTACGTATGAACTAGCGTAGATTAGCGAGTACAATACGCTCGTCAAGTATGCTCAAAGACATATGTGCCAATCAAACCATTACGCAGCTGTCAGTGCGCCAATCAGTTGTATAATCTCATTAGCCATCAAATCAGCAAATTGATTATCTCAATGCCAATAATCGACCTAACGATCAGGTATATCACGTCAATATACATAACATCAGTCTACCTTTAATCAAAAGGGAGGGGTCAGCTCGGTTGGATCGAACAAGGCACTGACCACCCTATGGTGTGACCCGATGCCAAGTCCGCAACTACATAACAATTCGGGATCGATTCATTCGGGATACCACAGGCCTCGATTAAGCCCAGACCTTCTGTTCTCTTCTACTTCCACCTCTCTTTAGCCGACAATTAACATCCACAAGGCCCCTGTTTGTTTCGCTATTGGCAAAGTAATTAACAACAGAGGGCGAGCTCATGGCTGAGCAGCAGTGTAATATAGTGGTCTAATCAAGTGAACATGTATCAGGCCACATAGCACGGATAGAGGGAGGGAGGAGTGGGTGGGTGGGTGAGCGGTGAGCTGAGGGGTCATCCTGGTGAGACCATTATCCATGTTGGACGGCTAGTGTACAGCGGGAACACAGAACAGAATAGGCGCGATTTCAAGTGCCAACTGAATCCCGCACCTCCACAATAAGCGGTAATCAGGTAGCTGTCCCACGAGGAGGGAAGGGAATGGAGCTGTTAATCTCATGGGGTCCCCCGTGGCTATCAAAAAGGATCGTGAAACTCGGCCGGAAATACGGGCATTATGTTGCACCATAAGGATAGGTCTACAGGTGAAATCATACGACGTCTAACCGGTGGTGTGGAGAGCAACATTCACGCTCAATTGAACCAATAAACTCTTATGAAGCCTAGCTTATGATGATCCTACTTTACGGCCCAGTAGCTGCAGCACGTCGCTAGCCCCTGGTAGTATACCCTACAACATGACTATCACCATCCACCATCGCCAGATATGGACGGCTACAAAATATGTACCCATATTGCCAGAATCGGAATATATATAGAGCACAGGCGCACGAGTCGTAAAACACCCCTCCTCTCTGGCTTCCTGTATTATGTCTTAATATATATATATCACCCACGCCCCCCCCCCCTCCCCACCACACACATTCACTATCAGTCGTCAGAGAGGTGGGAAGTTTTATGACTCGATTGTGTGTGGTACAGACACATAACGGCACGCGTCATACTGCAGCACTGTGTCCACTACTGAGTGTAATACAGGCGAGCTCACATCGTCAGCCTACGTCTGCTCTGATAACCCAGCGTGAATGGGGAGCACGGGACTCATTAGGGAGGGTAACGAGCATCATCCAAGCCGCTCTCAGTCCACCAGATATTGTGCACGGTGTTTTATGGCCAGCGATAAAAAATCCAGCCTGTATGGACCCTAGCACGGTGACGGCAGGTCATCAGTGCGACATGATCCCTCATGTTAGGCTTCCGAGCGCCGCCCGGCATTATTCAACATGTATCCATGCCATACACACGGTCGGAATCATACAATTGACATCCGAGCACATGTGATATCATAAACTGAGTAATCTTATAGCTGGCTAGCAGATATCGAAAACTAAACACAGCTTCAACATACACAGGATAAGTTAGAATTAACCATTCCAGTAGCACAGGGCCATAGCAACGACCATAGCAACGACGTGAGGCTGGATGAGGTCAAGCAGCTTGAAAAGGCAGCTTTATCAAATGGGTCGCCCAGATTTCACAAGTGATGCTTTATTTGTGGCACTTTTTGCGACATCATTCTTTCCATCTTAGGAACAGCAAGTGCAGCTGGCAAGAGCAACAAAAGCCTGTGGTTCCATGGAGTATAAGCGACAAATGGGGTGTGTCATCTTGATAGCATGGGTCACACAGACCACCATCTGCCACCATCACAACCATCTGCTGACGATGACTTACAGCACACATGGAGACTCACAGGCCACCGGCATTAATAAAGCATGAGGAACATTCCTTGAAAAAGACCTATATTTAGTGGTGCCAGGATGAGTTTTGGGCAGCAACTCTCAGACTGCTGGATGGTACCCAAAAATGTGATCATTATAATCAATGCAAATTTATCAGCTAATTATATTGAAGTATGGTAACACGGAAAGACATACCGCAAAGCAAATATGTCAATTATATCCACATTGGGGTTGGCAAATTGCTTTCTGTCACCACAGGGCAAGTCCATCAAGAGGCACCGCTTTCTGCGAATACAGTATCGTAATACATTAACAGAATCCAATTTAACATTTGCTGTAGTGTTTTAACAAGTGAACAAGCTAAATAACGGAGACTAGTTGATCACTTCAAACACAAGAGCAAAACTCATTCGGATATCAGAGAGAATACTGTAAAAATAAAATACTTTAGTTTTATGATACTTTCAACCATGATATCATTATGGTGAACAATGAGAATGTTTACGACGCTTGGGACTACTAACCTGACGTGCTATTGCCTACTTGACATAACACACATAACACCGGGTCAAATGTTATACCACGTGGCCATAATGGGATAGGGAACATTCCCTTTCAGAGACCAACCACGACTAAATGTGTAATTAACAGTCAATGTGGTCTGTTAAAGAATCCTTTAAAGGCAAACTGAGGCAACGTGTCACAACATATGGTATTCTCGTGGTGCAAAATGAACAATAGCATTTCTTGTCTCATATGTTTATGACAGCATGTTATGTGGCCAGTGACATTCCTTGGCAACTATATACAAGGAGTGCCATATCAAATGCTAAAGGTAACTCAGTACAACAATGCTTTGTCTGTGCTGCCTCTAGCAAACACAGCCTGAGTGGCTTGTCAATCACATTGTGCCTTGTTGTTTAGGCGGCTAAGTTACAACTGTAGAAAGGTCTTGTATCAACCATTGGTGGCTTTTAAACATATGTATAACAAACCCTTTGATCAGTGTAAGTGTGCGTGATGGGTGGAAATTACAGACAGCTGAGATGTGAAGGATGATATCTTGGATATACAAATAATAGATAGGGTTCACAATGAATGCTCACTAGTAATGATACTGATTTACATGGGCCAGAAATATGAACAAAGTTGCTTTCTCAGCTGTCAAGGAAACAATCACATTGTCCATTTATTTATGACACCGGTCTAATTAGAGGTTTCCTGTCAACCATCCTCTGCAAATGCAGTATCCAGAAAACTGCATCATTCATGCAAACACAGAAGTCAAGTCAGCTGCAGCACTATGGCTGAGACAATTGACAGGGATAAATTTTGTTTTTAGGTTCATATCCTTAGATAAGTGTCATACAAGACGGTAGAGTCATAGGTTGCAGCCTATGAGCCGTCAATTCTTGGCTAAAAAAATCTCAGCCATGGCAAGCAACGCTTTTACACCTATTGATAGCTTCATTACTACCAGAATTCTCAGTAGAGAGAGTATATATACAACTTGCCAATTTTGAGCTAGTCTAGCGTTTTGGAGCCAGGAACTGACCTGTTTAAGTAATTCATGTATTTTACAGTGCCAACCAAAGTACAGTGATTATGAAGAGTTACAATTGACCTGACTGAGCAGCGGCATTCTTGGATAAATGAAAAAAAGAGTAAAATCCACATAGATGAAAATGAATACCAAAGTGGAAAAGATGAAAATGCGAATGATAATCCAAGTGCATGTCATCATATAATCCACTGACACAAGTCGAAACCCACAGCAAATAGGTTACATGTTTAAGACATACAAGACGAAACGGTGGGCCTTTTCTACCCCCAGACACACAGGGTTCTTCCCCGAATGGCACATAAACAGTTTAACCTGTTAACACTCCAGCTGGAACAGCTGTAGTGAGACTGATGGTTTGATGTGAGACCTAGTCACCCCATAAACAGGCCAAGAAACGATGCTTGCCTTAAAAGGTGACAGGAACTCTCTTGAATCTTGTGACAACAATTCTGACAAACCCTGGATGCAGTTTACGATATGAATTTCAATTTTGTATTGACAAGCACACAAGAAAAGTCAAAAGAACGCACGCAAACCATACCATATATCACATTATTGCTCGTCGCGATCTTGCCACGTTCGGACGGTAATATACATATATACAATATATACGACGTCCTGCAGGGCGAGCCGACGTGCTGCGACGATAGACCACTTCACAGTAACCCAATAGACCAACGTCAGGCTCTATTTATCACCTTGTCGAGAGGGAGTGCATGCAGCACTACCCGTACTTAGTTCGAAAGAGCTACTCTGCCACTTCAGTGTTCACCCGAAAATCGCCCACAAGCAGTCCCTGGAAATCACTTACCACGAAAATCACTACTTTAGTCAGCTAATAAGACTCTGCTTATCACCAAGTGTATTCCCAAAACATATCCCAAAAGTAATGTGATAATCCTTAATTGGTATCCATTTTATATATAGCAATATCCGCAACTATAATAGGTACACACACAAGACGCCGATAAACAACACCGCTCATCTACGCAACTGCGCTATGTTCCACGTGCTTAGCTCTGTCGCTCATCGGACAGAAAATATGAATATTCAGGAGATGATTCCATTACAGTTATACCAGAGGGGTGTACGGTTGCCTCCGTGGCTTTACAATTGTCCCCGCATCCCTCAAACGTTTGCATTTATAAGCGACTTCATAAGGATTTTAGAACAAATAATTGGGCTTAATTTTATTCGAGACATATTGTTGAAGAAATTCATAGTTTACGATATGCTGATTTTATGTTATTCAGAATGGTCAATGCCAAATGGCTTGTCTTCATTCTGTTGGTTGGGGAACTGGCTCTTTTTAAATTCAACAGTCACTCATACCGAAAAAATAATCGTTGAGTGTTTCTCAAAGCGAAAATGGAAAGGACACAGCGGCACCAACTAGCCCAACAGACCAAACAGTCGATCGGGTACTCCCTTGTTGCAAGAGGGAGCGCAGGCTCCACTGGTTCAAAAGAGCTAGCACCAACCCCTTGCACTATGATGTCTCCAACCACTGGAGTGTTCTTACTACTCCGTTATGAAATCGGGACAAGATAATTGATTTTCGTTGGCCATTTTTCAACACGGACTTGCACTAGCTCACTTGCACCTCTATCAGGCTGGTGATCTTGTCTTTCAAATTGTGAAAAAGCAAGTGCCAAACAACCAATAAAACAGTTAACCAATCTAAACATCAATATTCAGTAAGGTTATGAGTATGCATATAAAAAATGGCATTCTCCATAGCGAGGCTGTTCGTTCTTCAAAGGTAGCTGGCGGACGTAATGCCGTGCTCGCAACGGATCACAAAACTGAGCAACTGGAAGGGTTTGCATCCTCTTTGAGAGATGGGATCACCATTAAACGTGTTAATTCAAGTCACAAGTAACCAGTCAGGTTTTAGCACCTTGGGATCAAACCACAAACCTGTGGGCAGAAAGGCAGTGCACTTACCACCATGCCATGGGAACCAGCCTGCCACTTTCACTTAGCTACTTATCTGCCCAGATATGTGCCACAAGATTACTGACATAAGTATTAGCAATATATTTCTACATATCATCATGATATGTAGAAACATATTGCTAATACTTATGACATGTGTTGGTTACTCAAGTTCTTGTCATCCAAAATCGATCAGACGGTTAAAATGTTTTATTTACATAATGTATATATATATATTTATATAGAAATAGACAATCAATATCACATATTAGCAATATGGACAAACTCAGTTGATTGTGTAAATTTCACATATCAATGGAATGCTTGATCCAAATTGAGCTCTAAAATGCAAAATATGCACTGCGAATATCTAAACATCATAGTTTACTGTATATAGATACAAAAAATATTAAATCAGTGCGTGGCGAAAAACCACACAAATGATGCATGACAGGAATGATTCGTGATCAGCATTTTATGTTCACTATTGGGATGAGAAATTTGGCCATGTATATACATTTTCTTCACATGGATTGGCGTAGGTAAAGGAATGAGCAGACAAGTCCAACAATCTAAAAGACACATAGAGCAAATATATCATAGAAATATAGTTGGTAATACATTTGATGACCTCTGCAATAATTAATATGGCAGATATTTATCGTTCAAAACTCACCTGTATGAAGCCAAGGGCAATGCCAATACCCATTATGAGGTTCAACTGAAGGTATATAAAGTCTAGTAGAGCAGCAAAGCATCCCTGTTAAACACATCAACATATTTAAGCCATGGTTACTGTTGTGACAAGAATATTAACAAGCACTCGGTATTTCTAAATAAATGATGTGTATGACAAGGAATGAGAAAGGGCACCTCAAAACCCAGGTCTGTAGTAAACACATGATGAGTTATTATTCACACTACATCCATTAAGTATTGCTCTATCAAGGGTAGAAATGAAGTTAATTTTACACTGATCCATTGGACGAGTGGCCCAGAAAATCAACTGGCCTGACATGAATTCTACCGGTCCATATATCAGCTACAGCTTCATTTGTATGCAAACGATTAACTGTCTTTATTATATGAATATACAGTTGGTACTTGTAACCCAAAATGTCCTTGATAACACCATTATACAAATTTTTCAAAATTCCCAATCAAGATGAGACACATCTGCAACTGCTAGTACCTGTATTATTGAACACCACTGAACAACTTTTCTAAACTTGCAATATCATAGGATATCCACAAACTTTGTGCGGTATGATATGTTTTTACTTATCGTGAGTGTTTATTGCATGCAGACATACAAAAATTGCATCATCAAATGTGATAAAGATGCCACCTTGCGTATGCAGTCTTAAAGAACAATTTTCCGAAGAAGACTCCGAGTAATTGTGTAAATGACAGAGAAATCATGTAAATGAATGTGATTCTGGGGCAAGGGATTATGATATTGTCAGATAATATAATGTATGCCAAAAAGGGCTAATCAGGACAGACTAAACATACAAACCCTTACCCCTCCTACCACCCCAAGGAATACACATATTCTTATAGGAAGCAGGTACTACCACTGAGCCAGCACTTGCATCTATCAGCAATAAACAACCATGTTCATTTTAGTGTGTAAATTACTTTATATCAGCAGATTGATTGTTCAAACCAGTATGGTGAGATTCTAATGTAATTAGGGAGAGTGTGAGACACCACAAACAGACTACTTGACCAGTACTTGTATAAACTGGTACCAACTTGTCTCGGCCACCAGCTGGGCCAAGCCTAACATTAAACATTGCCCCAAAACTTCTACTGCTCCGTCAGACTAGAGTACCCGATAGTTTCACGGATCAGACAGAATTGCTGCTGGTCACAGTTCATCTATCATAGAGAACAACCCACCCTTCCATGGAGATTGTCGCTGCCATCTTTGTTACCCATGGCATCCTCTTGACATCGCTTGTCATCCTTGGGCTGGGCTTTCTGAGGGTTAACACGGAAGAGGTCACGATCCTGGTTGAAGATGAGGACACAGCAGGTGCTCGGTACATGCTTGGAAGCCTCTTGCCATGTGGCATCAGTGTACTGTTAGTACAACAAAAGAACACAGAGTGATAAAAGACAGGGCACTGTTCACATGCGTGGAAGCCTCTTATGTGACATCAGTGTACTGTTAGTACAACAAAAGAACACAGAGTGATAAAAGACAGGGCACTGTTCACAACCAAGGAGGAAACAAAACAGAAACAGTACTGTCTACAGAGTACTGATGACAGGGCAAAAGCAGTACTCACACCATCATTTTCTGATAACCACCATGAGCTCAAACGATAATCCCAAGAGCCATCAGCTCCACAGCATCTTCTCTGTTACACATACAATCCATGATGCAACACAAACGTTATGACACAGACACTTCAGTCTCACATTATGATTATTATGAAAGCAGTGTCAGAAAGTTGAGATGCCATTATACTAGCACTCGTAGTGTTTAATATGCAAATTATCTACAGAGATGCTGAAGCAAAAATAATCTTTAAGAATTGTCACTTATGTCGAACTCACCATGACCTGCACTCTGTTCCATGCATGACCTACATCATTGTCAAATGTGTAATACTCCTTAATCTGTGTCCTCATAGCTTCCTTCACATGTCTATGTATCTGTATGACCACAACATTCACACCCATATGACACAGTACCTGAATAATATCAATTCAGTTAAACTATTATAGCTTCATTGACTACAGTGACTAACATCATGTCTGAGATGAACGACGAGAAACCGGCCGTCAGTTCCAGCAGCATGATCAGCAGCAGGGTGATGGAGTACTGCAAGCACAATATACCCAGTGTAACCACAAGAGGCAAATAACACTTACACAATTCATACAGCATCTGCAACAACATTATAATTCATCAAAACACCTGTTGATTATAGTTGCCCGTCCAAGATCAAGGACTGCATAGTGGTCTAGTGACATACCAGGTTTTCAAGATGACAATGAGAAACATGGGGTATCATATACACAACAGTTGTCCGTAAATACATTTAATGGCTTCAAGAGCCTCATTGCAAAGCATAACAACAGATATGTTGATGACTAGCAAAATGGCTGTAGGTACAGGAAGTCTCTCACAGCTATGGTTGTCAGCCACTCCAAGAACTTTTATCGATAAACAACTGCATCTGCACAACCCTAAGTATATCGATTTCTCTGAGACACTTACCACCAAAAAAAGGGTCCTCATCTTCTTCCTCATGGAATGAATGCCAATGGAAGCCACAATGACAATGATGAATCCAGCGGCAATCAGCAAACCAGCTGCTGCCAGAAGTGAGAGGTCGTCCGGATCCTTCTTCAAGATGAAGAGGTAAGCATGTACGTTCTTGTATGCATGCATCCATATTCCTGCCCCTGCACAACCAAGCCCTAGAATCTGAAATCAGGAGATTTATTTAAATGGTATGGTAGGCTGGTTACAACATCCCATATTAAAATGTGGGTGTGCTCCCTATGCTTAACAGAAAGTAAGTATTCACACAGGGATGCTTTCATCGTAGGGTAGGGTTGGAACATTGAGCAAGTCATGTGTGAGTATGGGGGGAAATTTCCAATGTTTCCTTGTACAAGTAACCTAAAAAAATCTACAATCAGCAGGAAGCAAGCGGGACCACTAGGCCTGCAATTGCTTTATCAATCATAAACAACCATATGCAACAGATGGTGTTAGTGTGAAAATAGTTGTTGTTCAACAAGTGGTCAGCAAGGGGAACATTGTGAGGTGAATGAAGCCGATGTCAGTAGGGAGGGTGTGAGAAGGTCTGAAGTAACTTCTTAACAAGTTCTCGTGTAACAACTCTGACTTTGCTCGGCCCATGACCGGGCCAGTTATAACATCAAACATACGCCCATAATTGCTGCTGGTCCATCACTCAAGTGTTACCTGCCAGTTTCACACGTATGACATTTCTGCGAGTTGCTGTCCATAGGACTAGCATTTACATAAAACACACTAAAAATGGTATTGTGGGAAAACATGTTGATAGTGTCAAGGCCATTTCAACCATTATAGCTCAAGTATTTTATTGTAGGTATATTTCCATATTGATAAATGGGCTAGCTGCTTATAGTGAGCTTTAATGTTAGTTCAGAGGAAGAAACTGGTGAAACGTTGAAATAAAAATAATAGTTTGTGGTACCAAGTTGATCTGGAGTTTTCTATAGCAAGTCGGGTTGATCATTTGATTCTGAGTAATCTAGAGATTTTGTATTCAAATGGTAATTGAAAGGAAATTTGTTTCAACAAAACGTCAAGAGCGATAATGTGAGAAATAACACAGGCTCCAGTGACTCAGGTGTAAACAGTGGTAAAACCAATCAACAAACAGCACAGCCACAGGTAAATATGGGTCACGCGATTCAACGCAGAAACATTGTCATATTGCCGCACCCGCTGTCAAGTCATGTTGCAACAATGAAAGATTTCGCGTCGCCGAGAAATACCTCTTTACTTACAATTAAGAGCACATTATATACGTATAAAACAACTCGTAAAATGGTAACGGGATTCTTCTCCTCTCCTGCATCTCCTGCAATCGCCATTTTTACTCTTGTTAATGGGTCACCGAAGACAGCGGCTCTGATTGGACAGTGACGATTCGCACCTGGACGAGTCGACTTTGCAAGCATTTGAAGTTTCATTTTCTATATCGACACGTTTGCTTCGCTGCGGGGGTGGGTATGGGGAGATGATGGGAGATACGAGTCTCTGTGTCCCCCACACTGTTCATGCATTTGTTACTATAACTAGCAGTATCGAACCAAGCTAGTGGGGAGTAAGACAGGGGGCAATGGTGAGTAAGACAGATTGGGAAGTGGTGAGTAAGACAGGAGGGGAAGTGGGGAGTAAGACAATCGGGAGTGCGGGGAGTAAGAGAGGCGGTGAAGTGGTGTGTACGACAGGCGGGAGTGCGGGGTGTAAGAGAGGCGGGGAAGTGGGGAGTAATACAAGTTGGGAAGTGGGGAGTAAGACGGACAGTGAGTGTGGGAAGTGGGAAAGGCGGGGAAACAGCGTGTAAGACATGTGGGGAAGAAGAAAGAGAAACAGGTTGGGAAGCGAGAAGTTAGACAGGTGGGAAAGCGGATAATGAAACAGGTGGGGAAGTGGGGAATGAAACAGGTTGGTAAGAAGGGGGTTAGTCTGGTGGGGAAGCGGGGAATAAGATGAAGGCGAGGAGTACGAGGGTGTGGTGATAGCAAGGAAGGGTGTCTTCTGGGCTTTGCACTTCCATTTGTTATACACCATTTAACATTTCACATCACTGGTGCATGTTCATAATGACATAGAATGGATGCTAACTCAGAGGCAGAAGATACTTTGCAAGTCATATGCAGTAGAGTGCCATCACCTTAGAGCTGGGTGGATGTCCTGTGCTTGGTGATAATGCGACGGATGTCACCGGTAAAAAGTGTATACCTTCTCCAATATGCTGAATGTAAATGAGAGATTTGGGACAGGCATACAGCTGGCTTGTTAGTCCTTGTCAGGGTATAGATTGTTGAGCAGAGGAGTAAACGGAGCATTCTTCATCGATGATTGAATGTCTCGGACTGGAGCGATGGGTGTTAGTTATCGCATGTTCACGTGGGTGATATGTGGAAAGAAGTGTCTTTCCCCATATCATCCGCGTGACCATGCGATAACGTAGGCCTACTTATCGCGATGGGATCTACACACGATTACCAAGCGCAAGACCCTGTCTCCTAATATTGATAATCAGTGTGAACATATGTAATGTAAGGTATCTGTCTGGGACCTGTTAATATGAGAGATATTCGCTTAATCACCCATTCGGCCTCAGGTGCCTGTGATGATGGGTACATCTATAGTAGAATTGGGAGATTTTTCTTTATTTGACGCCAGTGATTTTGAGACGGATGTTAGTGTTCCTGGTGCGTTTGTTGCTCCCTTGAATACATCTACAGATACCGAATGGGAAGTAGGGGGTGCTGCTCGCGCTGGTCGGTACGGCACTCCGCTGACAAAGGACAAATTTAAAGAATTATTGAAGAGCAGGGGGCCAAGAAACAGAAGATCTGAATGTTGGGCTGTGAGTGTATACAGACACTGGCGGGATTGGAGGCAGACCCAGCTGGAAACTGCGAAGGACCGTAATGGGACTATTCCCGAATTAGGGCAAGATTCGTTCCAGCAACAAGACCATTAGGGTCCTTCGCAGATGTATTCAAGGGAGCAACAAACGCACCAGGAACACTAACATCCGTCTCAAAATCACTGGCGTCAAATAAAGAAAAATCTCCCAATTCTACTATAGATGAACCCATCATCACATCACGTGCAAAGCCCAGAAGACACCCTTCCTTGCTATCACCACACCCTCGTACTCCTCGCCTTCATCTAGGTGACAGGTGTGCACGAGTAACCCCACGAACTAACTCGGAATCTGCGGGTTGTTTTTGATGATCACCTTAATATGCGTGCCTATATAACTAATGTGTTCGCAGTTGTTTTCCTATTCATTATCATCGAAACTACCCGACGGTTTGTCACCAAATACGCATCTTTAACCCATGCGTATTAGCTTGGTGACATCTCCTCCAAGGCCTTCCTCCCTTATCGTTCACAGACCCCAGCTGCCAGAATCATCAACCATAACGCCACGCCTTCATAGAGCTGGCACACCTGTTATCAAATGGAGACCCCGCCTTCTCATCGGCTGTTTGTTGAACAAATTACCATTGCTTACAAGACAGCCCACATGGTTCGACATCTTCAGGATGAATCTAAAAGAAAATCAAGCGATATAGAATGTACTTATTGTTGTCCAGGGGCGTGGCCAGGCTTGAAGGGATGTTACGCACGTGCGTAAGTGCGTATCGCTGGCTACGCCCCTGTTGTCTATACCAAGCGCCGCGCAATGACCTTCTTGCTTCGTTAGACAAGGTGCCATTTAAGATCACGCTTATAGAGATTATCATTTATTTCAAATTTATGTGATAAAAACGTTGAAGATATTGATATATAATGTATCACCACAAGTTTCTGATTTGATTTCAATTAGGTTAACTAAATATGAAATAGCAGGTAGATATGATATCGTAACATCATATGAATGGATTTTGCTACATAGAAAATAGTACTTGGGTTAGTTTGTGGAAAATGTACAACATGAGATGCTAGTTTGGCACATTCTTGTAAGGAAATTGTTGTTAAATCCCGGCTTAACAGTGTATGTTGATATCATTGAATATTTGATATAATTATAGAGTTGCCTGTTTGTGCAAATGGGTCATGCAAACTTTATCGTCCTATTTATCGGCCTATCATAGTCCATACATTCTACGATAACCAAATAAGTGTTTGGCTCCTCCTGGAAATGATTTTTGAACGTACACTTGCTGTCGATTTCACATCACGGTTATTTTGTGCAAAAATATTGAGTCTGCTCAACTTTAAGGGTCTGGATAGCATGAACCGAAACAATGATACATTGAAGAAGTATATTCATTTATGCGCATTGTAGACGAAAACAGACATATTGGAGAAAAAATTATATCACAGAGATTGAGGATTCAACTAAGACAAAATATTCCGCAGTTATACAATTCGAAAACTGTTCTTTTCGATATAGCTCTGTCCAGTCCGAAGCCAGTCGCATCCATTCGAAACATCCATATATATATATATATATATATATAAATATATATATATATATATATATATATATATATATATATATATATATATATATATATATATATATATATATCTATATATATATATATATATATATCTCTATATATATATATATATATATATATATATATGTGTAACACTGAGAGTTTGATATTAATAATGTGCGTGGTTACCGAGACGTTGTCTCTCAGACATGACTAGACTGCTTCTGAGAAAAGGCGTTGATGGCATAGGAAAGTTTATATGCCTCCAACCATTTTACTCCCTCCCTGAATGCTGTAACAGTTTTGCCTACACCACTACACCGCAGGTGAAGCTAGAGACCGCCTAATTGAGAATAGAGAATCTTCGTGTTGTTTAGGACGCGCGACTTGTCACTCGATTTCGACGTTTTACCAATTCGCTGTAAGTAGGTCTACTCGGGTGAGCCTTCTCTTATAGGACTCCATTATCGTGTGACATTGTGTGATATGTCAACACTCTCCGCGTAAATCTCAGAAATTTGAGGCACAAACGTGGCCAACATGCTCATGCTTCTTGCAATAAAGTGAGCTGCTCCAAAAAATCACTTACTTGTGACGCTGACTTGATTTTATTAAATGTTACTGTTTCATATCAGGGATGCAGATCTCTGTGCTTGACTTGAATCAGCACGCATCTAGAGCCACAAGTGCTCACCTGCATCAATGAACACCTTATCGGTATGATAGTTTTCAAAGCAGTATGTGATATGATTCCATTACATAAGCTTGACGGCATTACTTAAGCCATGAGTGTGTTTCGCTTCAATAATTGACCATTCCTCAGGGAATGCACAGCCTGCTGTGAAACGACCGCCGCACCTGATGCATTACTTGCTACATAGAACACTTGGTGCTAGCACCCGATATGCTCTCTTTCTCTCTAACTATTTGTTCCGCCATGTTGCTTCAATGGAGACACTTTAATAATTGCACAGCGCAGTCATATGAACGATGGTGCTTGCTATACAGCGGTTAGATATATACTGCTCAAAACAACATCAGTAAAGGTTCATTTGAAGGTTTCCTTTGAATAAGCATGCACGTAGATGAAGCTCAGCCTTCGCGCAACACAACCAGTTTGCTGCAAAGCCCCACGCGCAACAATCCAGCTAATATGCAGACAGACAATGTTCGGCAGACCGACAATGTTCGGCTTAATGAGGTCCAGATTAGCAGGTGTTCTATTACATGCAGGCGTTTGCAACTGGGGTGATATGGGGTGGTGTAAAGTGTTATGGAAAGCGTCAGACCATGGTGCACGTCCGGAAAACTCATCAATCATCTGCTTAATATGGACCTGAATGTCCGCAAAACAGAAGAAACTGTAAAAGGTATCCACCTTATGGAAATAGTTGTCTTCATGCATGACGCAGGGTTGTTGTTGGCCTGATTGGTTAACTGGTCGTTCCATGCTTAGCGTTGAGTTGCTGTCATTGAACAGGCTGGCAATGTATCAAGTATTTGGAAAACGGCAAGTCATCCTGATAAAAAGTGACCAGCCGTTGATATTTTTCTTTTGCATCTTGTGGAGCCACAACTCACAGTGCCAGAAGACATGATTAATAGTCCACATAAACCGTTTTCTATGGTGATGCCAATCGTGTCTAGAAGATACCTAGGAACGAGACCGAGTTTTGGCTGTTATCTATAACCTCGTCAGCAATGATAGAGGTTGTAGTCACGGATATTAGCCCCTATTCCATAAATCAGCTGATTCTGGATGTTTCCTAATGTGTAAGTGGCATTGTGGCTTGATGCTGGTCAGTGTTCAACTAACACATTATTACCAGAGTCAACTGCAAAGTTTATCGGAGCCCAGAAGTTACCATGATTCGCAGAAGGATATCTCTCATAATCGTTTGTGATATTCCCACGAAGTGCGAAGTTTTTGCTGCCAGACAAGATGATGACTTGGATGATGAAAGCTAACTTTTCACGACAGCCAAACCTCTTATCATCCAGTGAAGTGAATTGCCTCGCTCATCGTCAATCGCTCAACACAAATCCGTGGCTCTTATTGCTGAGGCTTTGTTGTTCTGCGCCTTGGTATGTTTCCCCATATCCCCTTAATATATTTCAGCATTACCATCTGCTTATCAATCAGCAATATTAACGTAATGGTTGTAACTGTTTCTATATCCGTGGTGTCGAATATTATTTTCAGCCGTTTTTTCTGTCGGAAGACGGGACCTTACTGATAATGGAATTTAATGTCTACCTTAATAAGATATCAAAAATCTATAGATATTAAGCTATTTGTATCTTCTGAACCCTATTTTATTTAGCGATCATTTGATGTGGCCAATGATATTGCACCAAAAGTCCGCGGAGCAATAATGATCCTCCATGGAGAGTACAAAATAACCCATTATCAAATTGTATTATCACTTAATCAAGTCGTACTTCATCAAATGATAACCTAAACAATACTGTTGTACATTATCCACATCTATGGATGATGTGTCTTCCTTTCCTAAGGCTGGTGTATAACCTATTCATACTTTAAGGTATCTTTTGCTTTGGTATTTACAAGTATTTTTATACAAAATATATTTATTTGAGAATTCAGGTAGGCTACTTCTGAGAGACTGAGCAGACAGACATCTCATTACTGACTCTGTCCTCATTCCTTGGCTGATGAGAGAAAGTAGGACGAACTCACTTCACCATACTTGAACTGCTTCGTCAACTCACTTCCCTCTCATTTTACTGCATCGTCAATTCATTTCATCTTCCTGTAACTGCTTCGTAAACTCACCTAACCCTCATTTAACTGCTCCGTAAACACATCTCACCTTCCTTTTGCTGCATCGTTAACTCACCTCATCCTGCTTTTAATGCATCGTCAATTCACTTCACCTTCTTTTTACTGCTTCATAAACTCACATGTGTGTGTGTGTGTGTGTGTGTGTGTGTGTGTGTGTGTGTGTGTGTGTGTGTTTGTGTGTGTGTGTGTGTGTGTGTGTGTGTGTGTGTGTGTGTGTGTGTGTGTGTGTGTGTGTGTGTGTGTGTGTGTGTGTGTGTGTGTGTGTGTGTGTGTGTGTGTGTGTGTGTGTGTGTGTGAGCGTGTGATTTGGTTCACGCAGCTTCTACCCACCCTCTCATCATGGAGCACCCCGCAACACTGGCCCAACCTTCCCCAAGAGCGCACTGTGACGCCGGCCCAAATGACACGCACCGTTAAAATCGCATCATTCCCCAACCTGATAAAGAGGAGCATTACTGATTAAGAGGAGTATTACCACTGTTTAGTCAGACTGACTAAATCTGAATATAACGCTTCACACGAAACTAAGCTAAGTTTTTGCCAATAGCTTAATATGACTTGATGGTTCGATGGACCTGTTTGTAAAACAGCTTAACAATTTGTAACAATATGTGGATTCCCTTCGTGCGCGACACACTCTATTTGACTCTGAGTATGTAGCCATTTAGTGCAAGCGTTTTATCTGTGCGAATTTCCAACTATGTACATAGTGGGCTCTTGCTACCAGATTGATTTGCGCATTTATAGTCCATCAAAATGTTATGCGTGACTCGCTTTCCTCCGATAAAACTATGACAGCGTGGCGAACCCGTAATGTCAGCAGAGTGGATTGCGTTAAAACCAACATAAAAGGTGCACTACTTTAATATTTACTCGAGCATTAAGTCCCCAGGGATGCCTGCTTACTTTTGCCTGCCATCGTTTTGAACGACCAAATTTAATACTGTGTTTTAAATAAGCAGCAATTATGCCGCGGGAACGATTTTTAAAAATTGACAAATATGGCAATCAAGACTACATAGTTGAAGTATCCCCAACCCAAATGCGCCCTCATTGCAGATTCATGTATGTTGGTATTACACGCGAATTATTCACATATTTCTGTGACACACTATACCTATGAAATGTACACCATAATGAGTATGTATATAGATACTGCAGGTATTTAAACTTATTGCCTTTCTCCCATGGATGAATCCTCAGAGCTATCCTGCAAGGGGGTGAGGAAAATGGTAACCTCGCTCTACATAAACGCGTATTTTTTCTACTGCCGACACACATACAGCCCCTCACTGACCGTTCCCCGCATCATGCCAATATTTTCCAACCCAGACAACACAACCCCCACCTTCCATACGTTATCAACATTTACTCTGTTCAATATGATATAGTCAGTGAATAAATTCACCAATGTAATTTTTACGTATGTTGTCCATCAGCAACTTTCCCCTACCCCACCTTTCGCAAATCATTCCTGCCCCGCCAAACATCGACTCCCCCAGCCCCATGCCTCCCCGCGCATACGATCTCCATTGAGACTGACCGAACCACAGCCAGCGGGGCCCGCACGGCGCCATCAAAGCGCTAATTATGAATTGAGAACAATACGGATTATAATCTTTACTCCACGATCTGATGAATAATTTTGCTATGAAAAGTTTATCATTACAGCTCGATGTGCGCGCCGATCAAGAGAGTCGGTGCCCATA
>CM067358.1:64902510-64932510 GCA_034190875.2 Urechis unicinctus | reverse complement strand
AACATCACACACAGCCATTTGCATCTGGATTTGGTAGAAATGTTGGTTGCACCATTCTCTTACTTGCAACACAGGTTTTTCTGCTGATTTGGCTTCAATGTGTCAATTTCAACTGGTGAACATTTCTCCAAAACATACGGACATTTGATTTCAAGCACACCCAACAGAAACCCATCCATGTCCTTGATCAGTCCGTCAACAACCTAATCCGGGGTATTCCGGGTTAATCCAAAATCCAGACTTTGATTTGGTTCACCATCTCTTACACAATAGCTGTGAAATGCCTGGTTCTCATGTTTCTGTCCATATAACATTGCTGGTGTTTTAATTCTGTCCTCATACCACAGATTCCTATTTAGCTGATGGAACAGTCCCTGTTTTGATGGATTACCAGCAACATCTTTTGCAACTGATGCAGTGACTTTACAATTTCTGGCCTGATGCCAAGAATCACAGTTGGCTTGGTCCTGTGTTCCATCAACTTCATGTGGAGCACCAGATTCAGAGGGATCACTCTGTGCACATTTCACCTTTTCTTTAGCTCATTCGAACTAAGTACGGGTATTGCTGCATGCACTCCCTCTTAGGTAGCCTGCGTAATTCGACGGAATCATCACGAGTTGCGCTGTTTTACCTAGTTTTGTTTAATAAAATCAACTCACCAAACATTTATTGGACCAGAAGCTGAATTTCAGCAACAACAGTATCCTGTGAATATGTATTTTGGCTTAAACACACCAAACGGTAATATCTGAGCCCGACTTGGCAACATGGCGGCGAAGCGGCGGAAACTGACCAGCGGGAGCATTCACCAATTGGAACATAGGCGAGACAGCTCACAAGACACGGGTTCCCAGGGACTATTTGTGGCACGAAGCTAAAAGCTAAAATGACCTTGTCTAACATGTAGAAAAGGCCACTAACATTCGCTGTCGCACAAATATCACACCGAATCACGAAGAAAGCAACGAAAACTTGGGGAAAAGGCGACAGGAATTATCAGCTATAGTTTTTGCATATGTTCTCACCACCTTACTTACATCGGAAGTTTCTGGGGTTGTCTGGGATATCGTCCTCCACGCTTGTATTTCGGAAGAAAATATCACCGGTAAACTTGGAAAGTTATCGAAAATACAGTTTTCCGCAGACGATAGGAATATGAAGCATTATCTAGAACCGAACTAAATAATAACTTTCGACACTGATCGCCTGAAACTCGTCAGAACATGCATATTTCGTGAAAAAAGTGGTGAGTTCTGGATTGATCGAATGCATCGACAATATTATTTTGGTTTTACTGTTGGACCGACAAGGTGATAAATAGAACCTGACGTTGGTCTTTTGGGCTACTTTTCTTTCAGTAGGTCCGTGTCTACTTCATGGTCCTGATACTCAATTTCAATCGCATGACTGAACATATTCCCTTGACCAGTATTTAGCTAATGAGAGATGAAGCGGTTGATAAACTCTTCGTCGGCTTCTGCGGATTTGTTCTCATCGCTTCTTGGATCATGTTTAGGAAGCCTATCTGGAGCGGCCTTCTTGCTATACTGTTGAGTGTGGGCTGGCTGGGGGTTCTTTCGCTTCATACGCACAACATTCCAACCACAAAGCTGATCTGAACAAGAGGGAACACCATATGAGAACTGAATGGTAAAATCCTCATATAATATATATATATATATATATATATATATATATATATATATATATATATATATATATATATATATATATATATATATATATATATATATATATATATATATATATACATATATATATATATATATACACATATATATATATATATATATATATAAACATATATATCTATATATATATAGTTCATACAGCTGTATATATATATATATATATCTATATAAATATATGTATATATATGACCAAGCTCATGTTGTATTTCAAATGTTATTGTGTAATATTGGTCTTTAATGTCACGTGGTTTGATTGTCCTTATAAGCCATGCGATTGCCAAATAAAGACAGTGTTAGTTGGACTCTTGTCGGGTGATCGTATATATATATATATCAATATATATAATGATGTATATATATGTATGTATCCATATATATATGCATATATGTATGCATGTATGTATACATTCTAAATGTGTGCTGTGTTTGTGTGGGTGGGTGTTTGTACGTGCGTGTGTCTGTGTGTGTAAACATGGGAGCACAGAAGTTATATCCTATAACAATGATGGCCATCATTATGCCTGCTGCTTATCAGGACCAAATTTTTTGTCTCTATCTCCTCTAAGTACGAAGAAGGGGAAGACATACAAAGTTGTGCCAGAGCTATATTCATGGGCAATTTAAGTTTGTATGCTCATGCGCTTTGTGCGCATTGATTGGCGGCTATTAAGAACATATTAACGTTTTCCATGCAGTTGCATTACTAATGCTGCCAGCTAGACGATACGTTTTCTGGATTCTAACTCTTCTTACTACGACCCCTGGCTCCCAAGGGCCCTTTGATAGTACATTATTGTATCGAGCAATTGGATTTCCTCATTTAAACATTGTGTCAGCTTCAAAAACAATTCAAAACGTATAGTGACAAATCAAAAATTTAATTTTCTTAAATGTCCAACTTTTTAAGCCAGCTGATAATCACAGAATTCAAAGGGGTTTTTTGCACTTCACGAATCACAACTTTGTGACAAACTACCACACAAAATGCTTGAATGATATATAACCGCTAGGTTACCATAGATATCAAACATCAAACCCAACACAGTCAACACCTTGTAGTGTATTGTCGGATTTCCATATTCAAAGATAACTCAATTCGTATCGTAACAAATTAACGATGTAATGTTCTTATATCGCCCCTTCGTTTAATCCTTTTTTAAAAACCTCATTGTGCTCTCCCCTTAAAATGTTTTTGCGTTTTGGTTTAGAATGATTGGCAAACTATTGACTCTAATTTCCTATCGTAACAAATTAACCCTGATGTATTGTCGGAGCCAGTTCGTATCGTAACAAATTAACGATGTAATGTTCTTATATATCCAATATTTCAGCCAGTTGATATTCTCAACGTTCAATTACAATTTGTTAGTACAACATAAAATAGTTTACATAAAATGGTATACATGAATATCAAACATCAAACCCACAACTTAACACAAGCACTCTTAATCTATACAAATAACATTTATCACTCATATGTAAAACACAAAAAAGCCTACCACACACAATTTAGAATATTACTCATTCTGCAAAGATTCAATATATCTCCTTGCACTATAAAAAACCGTTGCATGAAAAAGTATGAGGCGAACAGGTTCTGACTTCGGCCAATGCCACCTTAAAAATTCTTAATCCGTATATTAACCTTTAATTACCAGTATCAGGCTGTACAAGAGGCCCAATCTATGTTACTGCTTTCCCGTTCATATTTAAACACAGCACATAAACCCATGAATAATAGAAATGTTTGAAAAGGTTTCGATATCTGTAGACCCTGCCACATTGACAGACTTCTCATTGCAGTCAATTTGTCACCCAGTCCATGAAGAATAATGCTCGTCTTAAACTAGTCAATTCTCCATTGTCTCTAGCATTAGTCCCTCCTTTCCCGCACCCTTCATGTATTCGTTTTGTTCTTGCAGTGTCCCTCTTAACATTGCGTTTTCTCTCATTTTGTCCTCAACATCACGTCTTGTACGGATGGAATCAGACCCGCATCTGTGGGTGCCTTCCCCCAGAGTTCTGTAAGGGCAGTGCCGTACATGGAGCCATAAGAAGGACGTGGCCATAACCATGAGCAGAGGTCATATGAAATAGTCAATGGCCAATGATGTTTGTCTACAGCCAGCTAATTCATTATCATTTCTATATCAGTCCCTTCATTTCTGTTAGGTTTGGACAGGTCTTTCTCTCTGTGTTTCTTCCATTTTTCTTTCCCTCTCGCCTCCTTCGTTTAATCCTTTTTTAAAACCTCATTGTGCTCTCCTTAACATTGTTTTTGCGTTTCTTGTCGGTTCCTTAGAATGATGGCAAACTATTTATCGAATGTCCTGATAATGCTGACCTATTTCCAATGACTGACTACATCTGACTGACTGATGATTGCCCTCTACTGATGATGCTTACCCCTGTTGGACTACCCTTGTCGGAACTATGGCGGTTACCTCTATGTGAGGATGATAGGTAAGTACTGCGTTTCCCCAGGAGCCTCTTCAATCCCAGATACAGGTCCCTCTTTAGTGCGAAGTACGTTATAGGATTCAGAGAAGACACGATTCCTCCAGAGATAACGTTAGATATACGCAGGACATAGAATGACAGAGGGTCGCTTGCGTCTACTAAGTAAACATCTTTTCCTTTGGAACCAACATAGAATCGCATGACCGCACTGGGTACGTAGCCAAAGAAGGCACAACCGTGCGTGAGGATTATCAGCTTGATGGCCACTTTGGTCGTCAGCGTAGTCTTCTTAGAATTGCTTCCGCTAGCAGTCATTTGTTCGAGCGTCATGGTTCTCTTAATGAGTTTGCGAAGTATGAGGGAGAGAGTGGTTGAGGCGATGACGATGGTGGGTAGGAGGATGACGGACATGTAGGCGAAGGCAGTTCGTTGGTCGCTTTCTCCGAGACACAAAAGGCAGGCGATACAGTAGCGATGGGGAAAGCGATACAGTAGCGATGGGGAAAGTTGACGAAGCTGGTCAGCAGAGCAACGACCGCGATCGAGCTACAAGCGATGACGACGCGACGAGGCGTAAAGTACTTATCGTAAATCATACAGTGGCAGATGTAAAAGTACCTTTCAATGCTGAGCACAGAGAGGAAGCAACATTGACTGAGGTGGCACGTTGAAACAGGAATTAAGATGACTTCGCATACCCACATCTGGATTTCGTCTGGATGGAACTGCCTAAGAAGACCCGCCATCATGAACGGTCCTGCGAAAGATATCATCGTGACATCTGCTATAGCCATGATGGCGATAATATAGTGCTGGGGAGCTCTTAAAGATGGCGTCCGTCTGATTACCACAATGGTGAGTACGTTACCAAGGATACTGGCGGAACTCATCACAAGAAGTAAGAGGAATATCAAGTAGCTCCGCCAAGCGACAGTCTCATACACCACGGTCGGCGTCCCCATAGTGAGAATGGTGGACGTTGCCAGATCAGCATTGCTGGACTTGAATGGACTGGAGGGAAGGCTCAGGTCAATGCCCTCCCAGGAGATGGTGCGTTTGACGTCAGTGACCATTGCGGTGATGCCTGGTGCGCCGTAAGTGATATTACAAGTTTCGGAGGCGTTTTGAATGTCTGTTTCTGTGTTGATATCGAATAATCCAAAAGAAGAGAGTATGGAAGGGGGGCTGCTCGTCGGACGTATGAATGATTTAATGGTCGGATTGAAGCTATCCTCATCAAGGGTCGAATGGTCGCTTGACTGGGTTCTATGCAAACCATGCCCGTCACTCCTTGACATAGTTGGATGGGTGTCCAGCATCTCGTCGACAGGCATAATTGAAACAGCTGCTGTATCTTCTGTTCCTGTCACTACCGGTATTTATTGCTGTCTCTAATGGATGATCGACGGACAGCGCTTGCTGGAAATGAACAGCGTATATTGGTAGCAATGTGATTCTAAAATGTGTCAATACGTTGCTACACGTAAAGAAGATATTATTAACTTGGTTATTGGCAGCAACAAACACTTAAATCATAAATGCGTCACTGTGTGACATCCTGGAACATGAGCTTTCCAACTGCTCATTTACGACATTGTGAGTCAATGACTATGAGTCTTTATGATATAATGCATAAGCATGTTGTCGTGAGTCTGTTGGCCGTGCATTCAGACAGATAGCATCCTTGAAAGTATGCGTAAATAACCGTTAACGACCGTCGATAGGAAAGGAAGAATGTTTACGTAGGAGGGGTTTATTCTTGCTTTGCGGCGGCAACTCTAGCTTCATAACAAAATGTACCATCACACAAACGGACAGACAGACAGATGCATAGATTGGTCACATTGGTCTAGACATTGAACCACATGCGCTGCATGCTTAAAGACAATTGCGACAGTTCTATATTCGTGCATAGATTTTCACGATTTTTTGCAGAGAGTAAGCTCGTATATAAAGCTAACGAAATGTAAAATAAAAAGTATAGGTCACTGGTGTAAATTTCTGAGTATGGCGAATTTAAGATCCACATGTTAAGCCAATGGGAATTATGATAATTTGATAATATTTTGGTTCTACAGAAAAGTTCATACATCGAATTGCATTATATTTAACATACAGACAGCACAGTATCTGCTTTACAAAAAATCAAGAAAAAAATGATGTCTCGCCGCACCCTACGGCAAGCCGTTTAGGAATTTATTGTTATGTTTTCTCTAGAATGGTGTACATCCTCCATAAAAAAAAATTTGTCCGATCAGTTTTAAACTAAACTTGGTAATATGGTGCAGTAGTATATGTACTATGAGCAGAAATTAAAAAAATGATAGGTCCACGTAGTGTATGGGAAGCCACAATGGATTTTCGGTTGTATTCCCTGAGTGCGGTGTATTACAATATTCGAACCTCCATAAAATTTTTTTGACCAGTCAGTTTTAAACTAAACTTGGTAATATGGTGCAGTGGTGTATCTACTATGAGCAGAAATTAAAAAAATGATAGGTCCACGTAGTGTATGGGAAGCCACAATGGATTTTTGGTTGTATTCCCTGAGTGCGGTGTATTACAATATTCGAACCTCCATAAACAAATTTGACCGATCAGTTTTAAACTGAACTCGGTAATATGGTGCAGTGGTATATGTACTATGAGCAGAAATTAAAAAAATGATAGGTCCACGTAGTCTTTGGGAAGCCACAATGGATTTCCGGTTGTATTCCCTGAGTGCGGTGTATTACAATATTCGAACCTCCATAAAAAAATTTGACCATTCAGTTTTAAACTAAACTTGGTAATATGGTGCAGTGGTGTATGTACTATGAGCAGAAATTAAAAAAATGATAGGTCCACGTAGTGTATGGGAAGCCACAATGGATTTCCGGTTGTATTCCCTGAGTGCGGTGTATTACAATATTCGAACCTCCATAAAAAAAATTGACCGATCAGTTTTAAACTTAACTTGGTAATATGGTGCAGTGGTATATGTACTATGAGCAGAAATTTAAAAAATGATAGGTCCACGTAGTGTATGGGAAGCCACAATGGATTTTCGGTTGTATTCCCTGAGTGCGGTGTATTACAATATTCGAACCTCCATAAAAACAATTTGACCATTCAGTTTTAAACTAAACTTGGTAATATGGTGCAGTGGTGTATGTACTATGAGCAGAAATTAAAAAAATGATAGGTCCACGTAGTGTATGGGAAGCCACAATGGATTTTCGGTTGTATTCCCAGAGTGTGGTGTATAACATTTTTAAAATGACATAAAATGACTGCTATTGATTATTACAAAATATATATGTTTATTTGTATAACACTTAACTTCAAAATTGAGGTACAAAATAGCATATCATCGTCATATACATAGTTAACAACATAACGTCTAGTAACTTAGAACGGCACTATCAATTTAACAGTATAATTTCCAAAAGACATACCATTAACATTCAATGAATCATAGCTAGAAACACACACTAACGTTGTTGACTCAGGTAACTGGCAACAGATGAAATTACTCTTTTACTTTTAGTGACTCTTATGTGCCCATTTGTATCTTTGTCACCAAAAAGCGACACCAACCCTTATTCGCCCTTTCTTCTGTATGCTAATAGTAGATGCCGAAGTTGCAACCCACTTGCAGCTATCTTTCCTACTATTGCAGCGCCACATAATTTGTTCCTGATCAAAACTTCAAGAAAACCTTCATTTTGTGACCTCGCTATGCTTCTCTCTATTTCCTGAATAACGACAGAGACTGAAAAGCTTTGCGCATACAAATCTTTTTTGGTACTCCTACTGGCTTCAACAACTTCCTGCAAAACTTGTGCGTCCTCTATTGCATTATGAGCATCATATTCCTTCTTCAAAATTCCTCTACCACCGTTGTTTGCTTAAAATTCCTAAACTGTCCCTTGTACAAAAACCTGAACAATGGCAGAGTATCTGCAAAACCTGCAACTAGATTCAAGTGAAAAACAATCGTATGGCTCGGGAATTATATCTGCGTCTTTCCCGGAACTTTGCTGAACTGTATGCTGCGTCAAATTCGAATCACTTTCGTTGCCGTTGCAACGTGATTTGTGCCAGGCCATCAAACGATGAGAGGACGCTCGTCTTTTTTCAGTTTGTGTTTTGCTAGCAAATTTGCCGTATTTCGTACGGTAGGTGACAAATTGTTGATTGCCACGACAAGAATCATCAGCAATGTTCTCAACGTCAGGGACATTTCTGCTTCTGTTGTGTTGTGCCGTGTGAGTGAAACTACCCTATGGTGATTGTCAGTCTGTTGACTACACGACACATCGTCACCACATTCATCAGATCGAAGATCATGCTCACAACTGCTGATAACTGCTTTCTTCAAGCTATAATGATAAAAAGTGACAAGAAATGTTCCCGATTCACACTCTCTTAATTTGAGAGTGAGATCATGTTGGCTGAAATACTTCTCTTATTGACGGATATACGTGAAATTACAGGCGCTCCGTTTCCAGTGCCAGGCATATATTTATCAATGTATAACTTATTATATTAAGATGCTACGAGTAGGCGCTCGGCGCTCGGAACCCTGGCACCAAGAACGTATTTTACGCCTGTATATTGTGTCAGTAGTCAGACCGTAACAAAGCATATATATATATATATATATATATATGTATATATATATATATATATATATATATATATATATATATATATATATATATATATATATATATATATATATATATATATATATATATATATATATATATCTATATCTATATATATATATATATATATATATATATATATATATATATATATGGAGGGGTCACATTTGTTTCATGTTAAACACATGAATTATCGTGAAGGATTGGGCATATCTTACGTAAGTACTATATGGCTGTGCAACATAACATAGTCTCCACTCAGTTTTGAATGATGTATAGCTTATTCTCGCCCCGGATCGTAGCAATACCGCAAGCCTTAGTGGCGTAGTAATTTTGCTCTTTGATATAGTTCACATTATTGATTTGATGCATTCCAATTTATGCCAAATAGAAATTCGTCTATACGCCTCAGCCTTTCCTATCTTCCGATAATTGCATTTCAACTTACAAATGAGAAGATTTCTTACCTTGAAGCAACACTTCACCGGTCTTTGATTGTCGTAGGTGCTAGTGGCGTGATCGTCTTGTTGCAATGCATATCAGACTTTTGTGTAAGACATTTATGCTGCGCGTGTGTGTCAAAGTTGCATGTGATTGGCGGATAGGGGCTCGCTGCTGTCCAATAGGAGTAATCTAAGCCATTGTGAATGTGTGCTGCGCAGATATAACTGATTTCAAGCAGCCAATGTAGGCAATGTTTCTACAAAATGCACACCGCATTATTCGATAACTGTTCTATGAGCATTTTACAGGTGAACCAAAAGCTAATAGTTTTCTTTACTGATTTATGCTTCGACGAGCAGTGACGTCATTGATTTGAACCGAAGTTTAACATTGACAAACAGCAGTCATGAAATCAAACATTGAAAACACTCTGCCTCGAAGGGGTTGATGTGAAATAATTTGAGGAGGTAAGCGATTCTTGCGAACCATCTTAACCAACTTACGTTAGGGATGGATGTGTTGTACACAAACTCTCACGAAATGACCGTGATACGCCGCTTATTACCTGTATCGAATCATGAATTACATACGATTAAATTCCGTGAGATGCTCATCACGAACCCCCACTAGTGATGGAGTTCAGTATTGGCTGTATCTATACCTCGGTAGAGCGCTGCTGAGAAGGAGAATTGACAAAATCATAACGATCCTAATGAGGAAGTTAACAATAACGGCTTCATTCCACCCCTTTGATGAAATTGCCATACAAGTCTTAAATTGTGCGTTATGATTCTTGCAATTCAGATTCGGCACGAACAAGAAAAAACCGTTCTGCTCTTTGGCAGCTGGTCTTCATTAATCTAAACACTGTTGCTATAATCATTTGCATACACACATCGTAACGAAATTGACACGCTTATAGAGAACATTGTCTTGAGTTTAGATTCTCAAACAATTATATTGCAATGCTGATTTTATTAAAAGCAGCGTGGGACTAGGGTTTGTAACATATCATCTTACAAACCGGATGGTGTCAAATAATAACCGATTCATACCATCACGCATGCGTAGAACATCAAAAACCAAACTTGGATATAGCAGAAGAGCTAGTGCTGACTCATTTCATGTACACAGGGCGGCTCCCCACTTACATATACAATATGTAAGATATCCACAGTACACAGCTCTCTCGCCACACTCGTCCCATAGGCGTGTTTCACAGCGGATGACCACCGTGAATCACATTGCCTTGTTTCTACACATATCCCCTTTGCAAATTAAATGACGGGTTAAGTGCATATCATAGGGCGTTGACTTCAAGTCACTATACAAAGTTCTCCATTAGTATGGAAGTACCCAAAACCCATAGAGAGAAAGATAATCCAACGAATCAATTTAGATCCCGCTTCTAATCTTAAATATACGCGCTGCAGACAATCGGCCAGGGTGTTGTTTCGCTACCTGCTCTTATCTACCAGTTTACTTATATATCTACGATGTGAACTTTTATTGATTGCTTTTAACTAATGATCATACATGAAATGGCTACTATTGCTTGCTTGTTTATTGCATTCCGCTCGGATGAGGGTTTGGCTGAACACCTAACATGCATGCAGTCAACTATTTCCAAACGTAAAGGCTCTGATCCACATTCTATGCATTCTATGACACCATGCACAGCAATCAAGACACCTTGCACAGTAATCAAGCTGAGAACAATTCCTGAAACAATTTGGTTGGTACCTGCTGGCTGATGGCAATGCTGATGCTTCAGAAATAACACATCAAAACTCAAAGTCTTAACAGCTTCTAGCACCAGCATTACTGAAGGCCAAGTTTGCTGCTGACATGGACTTCCATCTGTTGTAGCATCAGACTACAATTCAGCTGCGGGGAATTCCGAGAATTTGCCAAGCAATATAGATTCCAATACACAACCCTCAAGTGCTTTATACCTCTAGAGTAATAGAAAAGCTGAGAAGGTAGTTCAAATTGTGAATAGGTTGCTAAAGAAGACCTGGGGGGATCCATACCTTGCATTGTTTAAATTACATAGCATCTCCTCTGTTAGGAAAGGGATATATCACCTGCAGAAATAATAATGAAAAAAAAAACATCGTGCCGCATTACCTAGCCTGGATCACTGTGTAAGTGCTAATCACACTACAAATAGGAGGCAGAAGGCTTATTATGATCAAAATTCACATCACAAACCTCTACATAAATCTGACGTGGTGAGAGTTAGAGACGAAGGTAAATGAAGGAAATGGTCATGGTTTTGGGGTGAAATATAACTAATTTCGTATGCAGTGCATATGTAGAGCGGGTCTCAATTAAGGAGTAATCGCAAAGATCTATTGAAGACAAATGAAGATTCGGGAACATGATGATGCCATTATGGATAATCATAACGTTCCTGTGGCTGATGCGCTGCCAGATGCGCTGGACAAGGACATCCCTTCTACAGCGGTACCGCCAGAGCCACCTAGCGCGCTATCTCCACCAATAATAACCACGCGTAGCGGCGCCTAAACTTTACCATGGTGATAGCGAGTGAATTAAATATGTGATTATGTGGTGATGAGTGCCAACCAATAGGGCAGAATAGTCCCGGCTGGTTTTCGCCAGGAACCATTTGACAGTCGTACCCAAACTCCTGCTGCGTGTTCGTTAAGTGTTTGTTGTAAGAACACTAGCTATTATGAATTTGTGATTAAGCATTTCCTAAAGAGACCTTCCTTAACAGAAAGGGAGATGTAAAATTAATAATGACCAGTGATAAATATGTTAATATATGACGTAGTACACAAGAAGAGTTAAAATATAGCATCTCTACCAAACAATAATTTACAAGGTGATTGGAAATTAACAAGTGGGAGGATCGAGGAACGTCCATATTTTTAATACTTTCATTACACACACAACATAACTTCTGACTGACCCCGGAGCATGGTTGCGTGGATTCACGTCATGCTTAAGGCAGGATGAGAGAGCAACTGAAGTGGTAATGCTGCTGTCCAAAGGGAGTGATCTAAGCCATTGTGAATGTGCGCTGCGCAGATATAACTGATTTCAAGCAGCCAATGTAGGCAATGTTTCTACAAAATGCACACCGCATTATTCGATAACTGTTCTATGAGCATTTTTACAGGTGAACCAAAAGCTAATAGTTTTCTTTACTGATTTATGCTTCGACGAGCAGTGACG
This sequence comes from Urechis unicinctus, assembly GCA_034190875.2. Classification (NCBI taxonomy): domain Eukaryota; kingdom Metazoa; phylum Annelida; class Polychaeta; order Xenopneusta; family Urechidae; genus Urechis; species Urechis unicinctus. Next base: position 64,920,032 of record CM067358.1, on the reverse strand, counting down.
TCATTGATTTGAACCGAAGTTTAACATTGACAAACAGCAGTCATGAAATCAAACATTGAAAACACTCTGCCTCGAAGGGGTTGATGTGAAATAATTTGAGGAGGTAAGCGATTCTTGCGAACCATAACCAACTTACGTTAGGGATGGATGTGTTGTATACAGACTCTCACGAAATGACCGTGATACGCCGCTTATTACCTGTATCGAATCATGAATTACATACGATTAAATTCCGTGAGATGCTCCTCACGAACCGCCACTAGTGATGGAGTTCAGTATTGGCTGTATCTATACCTCGGTAGAGTGCTGCTGAGAAGGAGAATTGACAAAATCATAACGATCCTAATGAGGAAGTTAACAATAACGGCTTCATTCCACCCCTTTGATGAAATTGCCATACAATCTTAAATTGTGCGTTATGATTCTTGCAATTCAGATTCGGCACGAACAAGAAAACCGTTCTGCTCTTTGGCAGCTGGTCTTCATTAAGCTAAACACTGTTGCTATAATCATTTGCATACACACATCGTAACGAAATTGACACGCTTATAGAGTACATTGTCTTGAGTTTAGATTCTCAAACAATTATATTGCAATGCTGATTTTATTAAAAGCAGCGTGGGAATAGGGTTTGTAACATATCATCTTACAAACCGGATGGTGTCAAATAATAACCGATTCATACCATCACGCATGCGTAGAACATCAAAAACCAAACTTGGATATAGCAGAAGAGCTGACTCATTTCATGTACACAGGGCGGCTCCCCACTTACATATACAATATGTAAGATATCCACAGTACACAGCTCTCTCGCCACACTCGTCCCATAGGCGTGTTTCACAGCGGATGACCACCGTGAATCACATTGCCTTGTTTCTACACATATCCCCTTTGCAAATTAAATGACGGGTTAAGTGCATATCATAGGGCGTTGACTTCAAGTCACTATACAAAGTTCTCCATTAGTATGGAAGTACCCAAAACCCATAGAGAAAGATAATCCAACGAATCAATTTAGATCCCGCTTCTAATCTTAAATATACGCGCTGCAGACAATCGGCCAGGGTGTTGTTTCACTACCTGCTCTATCTACCAGTTTACTTATATATCTACGATGTGAACTTTTATTGATTGCTTTTAACTATATGATCATACATGAAATGGCTACTATTGCTTGCTTGTTTATTGCATTCCGCTCGGATGAGGGTTTGGCTGAACACCTAACATGCATGCAGTCAACTATTTCCAAACGTAAAGGCTCTGATCCACATTCTATGCATTCTATGACACCATGCACAGCAATCAAGACACCTTGCACAGTAATCAAGCTGAGAACAATTCCTGAAACAATTTGGTTGGTACCTGCTGGCTGATGGCAATGCTGATGCTTCAGAAATAACACATCAAAACTCAAAGTCTTAACAGCTTCTAGCACCAGCATTACTGAAGGCCAAGTTTGCCTGACATGGACTTCCATCTGTTGTAGCATCAGACTACAATTCAGCTGCGGGGAATTCCGAGAATTTGCCAAGCAATATAGATTCCAATACACAACCTCAAGTGCTTTATACCTCTAGAGTAATAGAAAGCTGAGAAGGTAGTTCAAATTGTGAATAGGTTGCTAAAGAAGACCTGGGGGGATCCATACCTTGCATTGTTAAATTACATAGCATCTCCTCTGTTAGGAAAGGGATATATCACCTGCAGAAATAATAATGAAAAGAAAAACATCGTGCCGCATTACCTAGCCTGGATCACTGTGTAAGTGCTAATCACACTACAAATAGGAGGCAGAAGGCTTATTATGATCAAAATTCACATCACAAACCTCTACATAAATCTGACGTGGTGAGAATTAGAGACGAAGGTAAATGAAGGAAATGGTCATGGTTTTGGGTGAAATATAACTTAATTCGTATGCAGTGCATATGTAGAGCGGGTCTCAATTAAGGAGTAATCGCAAAGATCTATTGAAGACAAATGAAGATTCGGGAACATGATGATGCCATTATGGATAATCATAACGTTCCTGTGGCTGATGCGCTGCCAGATGCGCTGGACAAGGACATCCCTTCTACAGCGGTACCGCCAGAGCCACCTAGCGCGCTATCTCCACCAATAATAACCACGCGTAGCGGCGCCTAAACTTTACCATGGTGATAGCGAGTGAATTAAATATGTGATTATGTGGTGATGAGTGCCAACCAATAGGGCAGAATAGTCCCGGCTGGTTTTCGCCAGGAACCATTTGACAGTCGTACCCAAACTCCTGCGTGTTCGTTAAGTGTTTGTTGTAAGAACACTAGCTATTATGAATTTGTGATTAAGCATTTCCTAAAGAGACCTTCCTTAACAGAAAGGGAGATGTAAAATTAATAATGACCAGTGATAAATATGTTAATATATGACGTAGTACACAAGAAGAGTTAAAATATAGCATCTCTACCAAACAATAATTTACAAGGTGATTGGAATTAACAAGTGGGAGGATCGAGGAACGTCCATATTTTTAATACTTTCATTACACACACAACATAACTTCTGACTGACCCCCGGAGCATGGTTGCGTGGATTCACGTCATGCTTAAGGCAGGATGAGAGAGCAACTGAAGTGGTAATGCTGCTGTCCAAAGGGAGTGATCTAAGCCATTGTGAATGTGCGCTGCGCAGATATAACTGATTTCAAGCAGCCAATGTAGGCAATGTTTCTACAAAATGCACACCGCATTATTCGATAACTGTTCTATGAGCATTTTACAGGTGAACCAAAAGCTAATAGTTTTCTTTACTGATTTATGCTTCGACGAGCAGTGACGTCATTGATTTGAACCGAAGTTTAACATTGACAAACAGCAGTCATGAAATCAAACATTGAAAACACTCTGCCTCGAAGGGGTTGATGTGAAATAATTTGAGGAGGTAAGCGATTCTTGCGAACCATAACCAACTTACGTTAGGGATGGATGTGTTGTATACAGACTCTCACGAAATGACCGTGATACGCCGCTTATTACCTGTATCGAATCATGAATTACATACGTGATTAAATTCCGTGAGATGCTCCTCACGAACCGCCACTAGTGATGGAGTTCAGTATTGGCTGTATCTATACCTCGGTAGAGTGCTGCTGAGAAGGAGAATTGACAAAATCATAACGATCCTAATGAGGAAGTTAACAATAACGGCTTCATTCCACCCCTTTGATGAAATTGCCATACAATCTTAAATTGTGCGTTATGATTCTTGCAATTCAGATTCGGCACGAACAAGAAAACCGTTCTGCTCTTTGGCAGCTGGTCTTCATTAAGCTAAACACTGTTGCTATAATCATTTGCATACACACATCGTAACGAAATTGACACGCTTATAGAGTACATTGTCTTGAGTTTAGATTCTCAAACAATTATATTGCAATGCTGATTTTATTAAAAGCAGCGTGGGAATAGGGTTTGTAACATATCATCTTACAAACCGGATGGTGTCAAATAATAACCGATTCATACCATCACGCATGCGTAGAACATCAAAAACCAAACTTGGATATAGCAGAAGAGCTGACTCATTTCATGTACACAGGGCGGCTCCCCACTTACATATACAATATGTAAGATATCCACAGTACACAGCTCTCTCGCCACACTCGTCCCATAGGCGTGTTTCACAGCGGATGACCACCGTGAATCACATTGCCTTGTTTCTACACATATCCCCTTTGCAAATTAAATGACGGGTTAAGTGCATATCATAGGGCGTTGACTTCAAGTCACTATACAAAGTTCTCCATTAGTATGGAAGTACCCAAAACCCATAGAGAAAGATAATCCAACGAATCAATTTAGATCCCGCTTCTAATCTTAAATATACGCGCTGCAGACAATCGGCCAGGGTGTTGTTTCACTACCTGCTCTTATCTACCAGTTTACTTATATATCTACGATGTGAACTTTTATTGATTGCTTTTAACTATATGATCATACATGAAATGGCTACTATTGCTTGCTTGTTTATTGCATTCCGCTCGGATGAGGGTTTGGCTGAACACCTAACATGCATGCAGTCAACTATTTCCAAACGTAAAGGCTCTGATCCACATTCTATGCATTCTATGACACCATGCACAGCAATCAAGACACCTTGCACAGTAATCAAGCTGAGAACAATTCCTGAAACAATTTGGTTGGTACCTGCTGGCTGATGGCAATGCTGATGCTTCAGAAATAACACATCAAAACTCAAAGTCTTAACAGCTTCTAGCACCAGCATTACTGAAGGCCAAGTTTGCCTGACATGGACTTCCATCTGTTGTAGCATCAGACTACAATTCAGCTGCGGGGAATTCCGAGAATTTGCCAAGCAATATAGATTCCAATACACAACCTCAAGTGCTTTATACCTCTAGAGTAATAGAAAAGCTGAGAAGGTAGTTCAAATTGTGAATAGGTTGCTAAAGAAGACCTGGGGGGATCCATACCTTGCATTGTTAAATTACATAGCATCTCCTCTGTTAGGAAAGGGATATATCACCTGCAGAAATAATAATGAAAAGAAAAACATCGTGCCGCATTACCTAGCCTGGATCACTGTGTAAGTGCTAATCACACTACAAATAGGAGGCAGAAGGCTTATTATGATCAAAATTCACATCACAAACCTCTACATAAATCTGACGTGGTGAGAATTAGAGACGAAGGTAAATGAAGGAAATGGTCATGGTTTTGGGTGAAATATAACTTAATTCGTATGCAGTGCATATGTAGAGCGGGTCTCAATTAAGGAGTAATCGCAAAGATCTATTGAAGACAAATGAAGATTCGGGAACATGATGATGCCATTATGGATAATCATAACGTTCCTGTGGCTGATGCGCTGCCAGATGCGCTGGACAAGGACATCCCTTCTACAGCGGTACCGCCAGAGCCACCTAGCGCGCTATCTCCACCAATAATAACCACGCATAGCGGCAGATTTATAAGAAAGCCTAAACGTTACCATGGTGATAACGAGTGAATTAAATATGTGATTATGTTGTGATGAGTGCCAACCAATAGGGCAGAATAGTCCCGGCTGGTTTTCGCCAGGAACCATTTGACAGTCGTACCCAGACTCCTGCGTGTTCGTTAAGTGTTTGTTGTAAGAACACTAGCTATTATGAATTTGTGATTAAGCATTTCCTAAAGAGACCTTCCTTAACAGAAAGGGAGATGTAAAATTAATAATGACCAGTGATAAATATGTTAATATATGACGTAGTACACAAGAAGAGTTAAAATATAGCATCTCTACCAAACAATAATTTACAAGGTGATTGGAATTAACAAGTGGGAGGATCGAGGAACGTCCATATTTTTAATACTTTCATTACACACACAACATAACTTCTGACTGACCCCCGGAGCATGGTTGCGTGGATTCACGTCATGCTTAAGGCAGGATGAGAGAGCAACTGAAGTGGTAAACCCAGCAAACAATTTACGTACTATATACGTTGTAATTACGTAGTTGTTTGGTAGTGATTACGTAGTGTTTTTACGTTATGATTACGTAAAAGTGTGGACTACCAGAAACGTTTTAACTACGTATTTAAAATACGTAGTGAAATTACCATTTCACAACCTATTTGGGATATTTGGGCACCTGTATGCTACCTTCTCACTACGTTATCATTGACAGCAAAAATGCCATTCAAAACAAAATAGGATGAGCAAAATGTTTTTATTGTACATAAAGTTGGTTATCAACAGCTTGGTTAATTTGGCTAGCCCTCCTCAGAATGTGAAGTGTCAATGGCTGGAAGAGAGGGACGGGCTTTCTTATTCTTGGATGTAGAAGCTTGTGCCTGTCAACACATAGGATAGAAGATTATGTAGTAAGTGGATATATTTTATAGATTTATAAAACAGTATGATTCTGTAATTCATATCACATTAATGCTTAAAATTAGAAAAAAACCCACAGGATTCATTCATGGGAGGAACCCTATTCACTCTCTACCAAAAACATACTTAAAACAAATGCTATACTTGGTGTCCAATGAGCAACTGATATCTGATAGTGTTCAACTTAATATATGGTACACTACAAACTCCCCTAGCTCAAATCACTCGCTAGCTCTTACCCACCCACACACACTTCCTAATAACTTGCTCAATCCAATAGGACCCCGTTACTAATTGCATGGATTAATTTGCATCTGTTTAATTACCTGGAACAGATAATAATGAATAATTTCAATTTACAATATACAAGACTGAACAATATGATAGTTTCAATAAGCTTCACCAGACATAAATTTCAGTGCTTTACTCACTATCTGACAAGTTGATTTGACTTGTGGAATGGGTTGAGGATGATGAAACGGATCCTTCACCTGAGCACATAAGACATTCAGCAAACACTGCTAGAAAAAAACCTGAAATTGTGGTTGTACTAAGATCAAATTTACCATTTAGGGAAATAGCTATAAAATTACAAAAGTATAAATTGATTCTTTACCAATACTGGAGGAATCGGTGATTTCTCCCATTTCCCCTCTGCAGGGCCTGCATTGAACATGGTGCCACAGTCTTGAAGTCACCTAAAATCGTGTTTTAAAGTTTGCTTAATGTCATATTCTACCAAGACAATAAAGTTAATTCCGGTGATGAAATATTCTAGACCATATTAAGATGACATTGTTGATGATTGATGTTGCCAATTACACAGACATTTACTTATACAACTACCAGAAATATCACCATATTTCTTACCATTCTTGTTGATGATGGGAGCATCATGCAGCAGTTGTATTGATCCTGAATGTGCTGACAAACTAGGCCATTCTGCCAACTGACCAACTCTGTGTCCAACTCGCTTCTTTCTTAACTGTACAACTCTGTTGTCTCCATCTGTATTTCATTGTAGAATTAACTTTAGGTCAAATATGTAACAACAAAAACTATCGAGAGCATAATTTGAAAGGTTTTAAAATAAGATCTGTAACATGGGTCTTTAAATGGTCATGAAAGTATAGTAACTGGTCATACGTGCTGAAAGTACACCAGGGCTTGATGATCTCAACTATTCAACTGTATAACAGTAAATTTTCAGGAACATATAAAAAGTTTTGAGGGTGGATTAACATACTGTTCACGTTAGTCACTATATTTTTTCAATACATACCTTAGGATGACACACAAATAAGGCGATGACTTAGGATGTATATTTCACAAATATTCCTTTTCAAATTTGGCGCAGAAGTCAAAAACAACGAAGTGATTGGATTTTCCGGTTCCTTTTTACCACAATAGTTCGATAAGATATAAATTATTATTGCTTTGTTATAAAATGTTATACCCTATTGGTAAAAGCTAGTCGATATTCACTTTCTTTCCTTACTTTTCCATTTCTACTTTAATTTGAGACCAGATATTTGAATATACCATAAAACCTCAGCGGCAATTGCAACAACCAGATTGTCATTACGTTTTGTTTAGATCGCACGTTATGACCATATACATGGTATAGACTACGTCCGCAATACGTGTCTTGAGTTACGTAGCGGAATGATACGTATATACGACGTATTGTCAGTATGTAATTATTACGTAGAGGCACTACGTACACGAGTTACGTAATTACAACGTTTAAACTACGTAATTACCAGACATTACCTAACCATTACCTACGAACTACGTAGTACTACGTAGTTCGTACGTAGTGTGTTTGCTGGGAATGCTGCTGTCCAAAGGGAGTGATCTAAGCCATTGTGAATGTGCGCTGCGCAGATATAACTGATTTCAAGCAGCCAATGTAGGCAATGTTTCTACAAAATGCACACCGCATTATTCGATAACTGTTCTATGAGCATTTTACAGGTGAACCGAAAGCTAATAGTTTTCTTTACTGATTTATGCTTCGACGAGCAGTGACGTCATTGATTTGAACCGAAGTTTAACATTGACAAACAGCAGTCATGAAATCAAACATTGAAAAACACTCTGCCTCGAAGGGGTTGATGTGAAATAATTTGAGGAGGTAAGCGATTCTTGCGAACCATAACCAACTTACGTTAGGGATGGATGTGTTGTATACAGACTCTCACGAAATGACCGTGATACGCCGCTTATTACCTGTATCGAATCATGAATTACATACGATTAAATTCCGTGAGATGCTCCTCACGAACCGCCACTAGTGATGGAGTTCAGTATTGGCTGTATCTATACCTCGGTAGAGTGCTGCTGAGAAGGAGAATTGACAAAATCATAACGATCCTAATCAGGAAGTTAACAATAACGGCTTCATTCCACCCCTTTGATGAAATTGCCATACAATCTTAAATTGTGCGTTATGATTCTTGCAATTCAGATTCGGCACGAACAAGAAAACCGTTCTGCTCTTTTGCAGCTGGTCTTCATTAAGCTAAACACTGTTGCTATAATCATTTGCATACACACATCGTAACGAAATTGACACGCTTATAGAGTACATTGTCTTGAGTTTAGATTCTCAAACAATTATATTGCAATGCTGATTTATTATAAGCAGCGTGGGACTAGGGTTTGTAATATCACACATATCATCTTACAAACCGGATGGTGTCAAATAATAACCGATTCATACCATCACGCATGCGTAGAACATCAAAAACCAAACTTGGATATAGCAGAAAGAGCTGACTCATTTCATGTACACAGGGCGGCTCCCCACTTACATATACAATATGTAAGATATCCACAGTACACAGCTCTCTCGCCACACTCGTCCCATAGGCGTGTTTCACAGCGGATGACCACCGTGAATCACATTGCCTTGTTTCTACACATATCCCCTTTGCAAATTAAATGACGGGTTAAGTGCATATCATAGGGCGTTGACTTCAAGTCACTATACAAAGTTCTCCATTAGTATGGAAGTACCCAAAACCCATAGAGAAAGATAATCCAACGAATCAATTTAGATCCCGCTTCTAATCTTAAATATACGCGCTGCAGACAATCGGCCAGGGTGTTGTTTCACTACCTGCTCTTATCTACCAGTTTACTTATATATCTACGATGTGAACTTTTATTGATTGCTTTTAACTATATGATCATACATGAAATGGCTGGCTTACTATTGCTTGCTTGTTTATTGCATTCCGCTCGGATGAGGGTTTGGCTGAAGGCAACACCTGAGGTTTTGGCTGAACATGCATGCAGTCAACTATTTCCAAACGTAAAGGCTCTGATCCACATTCTATGCATTCTATGACACCTTGCACAGCAATCAAGACACCTTGCACAGTAATCAAGCTGAGAACAATTCCTGAAACAATTTGGTTGGTACTTGCTGGCTGATGGCAATGCTGATGCTTCAGAAATAACACATCAAAACTCAAAGTCTTAACAGCTTCTAGCACCAGCATTACTGAAGGCCAAGTTTGCCTGACATGGACTTCCATCTGTTGTAGCATCAGACTACAATTCAGCTGCGGGGAATTCCGAGAATTTGCCAAGCAATATAGATTCCAATACACAACCTCAAGTGCTTTATACCTCTAGAGTAATAGAAAAGCTGAGAAGGTAGTTCAAATTGTGAATAGGTTGCTAAAGAAGACCTGGGGGATCCATACCTTGCATTGTTAAATTACATGGCATCTCCTCTGTTAGGAAAGGGATATATCACCTGCAGAAATAATAATGAAAAGAAAAACATCGTGCCGCATTACCTAGCCTAGATCACTGTGTAAGTGCTAATCACACTACAAATAGGAGGCAGAAGGCTTATTTTGATCAAAATTCACATCACAAACCTCTACATAAATCTGACGTGGTGAGAGTTAGAGACGAAGGTAAATGAAGGAAATGGTCATGGTTTTGGGTGAAATATAACTTAATTCGTATGCAGTGCATATATAGAGCGGGTCTCAATTAAGGAGTAATCGCAAAGATCTATTGAAGACAAATGAAGATTCAGGAACATGATGATGCCATTATGGATAATCATAACGTTCCTGTGGCTGATGCGCTGCCAGATGCGCTGGACAAGGACATCCCTTCTACAGCGGTACCGCCAGAGCCACCTAGCGCGCTATCTCCACCAATAATAACCACGCGTAGCGGCAGATTTATAAGAAAGCCTAAACGTTACCATGGTGATAGCGAGTGAATTAAATATGTGATTATGTGGTGATGAGTGCCAACCAATAGGGCAGAATAGTCCCGGCTGTTTTCGCCAGGAACCATTTGACAGTCATACCCAGACTCCTGCGTGTTCGTTAAGTGTTTGTTGTAAGAACACTAGCTATTATGAATTTGTGATTAAGCATTTCCTAGAGAGACCTTCCTTAACAGAAAGGGAGATGTAAAATTGATAATGACCAGTGATAAATATGTTAATATATGACGTAGTACACAAGAAGAGTTAAAAATATAGCATCTCTACCAAACAATAATTTACAAGGTGATTGGAATTAACAAGTGGGAGGATCGAGGAACGTCCATATTTTTAATACTTTCATTACACACACAACATAACTTCTGACTGACCCCCGGAGCATGGGTGCGTGGATTCACGTCATGCTTAAGGCAGGATGAGAGAGCAACTGAAGTGGTAATGTGAGCTGGGGAAGGGACTGCCACACAAACCAGGCTACCTTCTTCCCTTTGTCCTAATTGCACAAACACACCGTGAATTGACTATAACTGAGGTGGCATAGTTATCACAGCTGCGGACAACCACTGAGATATCCAGCAAAGTTAGCAGCATCCACACTAATACCTGAGTATCGATTTCCTCATGTGTGCAAGTAGTCAGTGATTCAATGTCAATGACGAAACTTGCACAAACCTCAAGCGCAGCTATACCACATCATGCTGTCCCGTGTATTCACTGGCTTTTCCTATTGCAACCAACTTCCGTTTACAATGAAACCGACACAGACACGAACGAATGTGACGTGTTAGTCGTCTGCCTCAAAACCCCAAAAACTTGCTGATGTTAAAAAATACAAACACCATAACAATTCAATAGATATAAAAAAAAACCTGCTCAAAGCAAGAATATAGATTTAACTAAGGCTGTTCAAAGCCATTTACAACCCGCGGTTGCATTTTGTGTGCTAGTACAAACCAAAAATGCATATACTTCGATTGTTTTTGACGTTATTACAGTGACGTTATTACAGTGACGTTATTACAGTGACGTTATTACAGTGACGTTAATGTTTGAATAATCTGAGACAGTGCTTCTATCGATGGCGGTTTCTCTAAATCCTCGGTTATATTTTACAGCCACATTACCAACAAACAACATCACATCACTTGCATGTCATGCGAGTGAGTGGGTTAGTGTGTGATATAGGAGTGAGTGAGTGAGTGAGTGACCTCAGTGAGTGCGTGAGTGAGTGAGTGAGTGAGTGAGCGCATGAATGGACGAGTCTGGGGCCTAATCAGTCTCAACAGTGCACACCAATTTAAATATTATTTGACAGATACTATCCTTGCCCTTGGTGTGCACGCGTCACATACGGCCTTGACTTCTCCGTGTCCTCGACCTTTGTCTTGTTGGTACGTGCATGGCACGACCCAGTGACACACTCCACTAAGCTGAGTCGCGCGTGGACCAAAGCTGAGACAAACCTGAGAGCTCTCACACTCTCAAGGCCTGCCAGCTGCTTCTTGCTTTATGACGCCGCCCATCGCTTTGTGTCAAGTGTGAGCGACAGGTTTTCTTATCGGTCGTTTTGCGTCTCTTAGACTTTTGCGCTTTGTGAAATCACAAGACGGAGATGTCAGCGAATGCAAGTTGGTGTTTCGGGAAGGCTGAGATGAGAAGGATCCACCAAGGGGTCTTTTTCTTAAAGAATGCAAATATTCTTTTTCCATTGAGCACACCTCTTCACTATACGACAAATGTGCTTTTATATCAATAGGTCGTATATACATTTTATATATATATATATATATATATATATATATATATATATATATATATATATATATATATATATATATATATATATATATATATATATATATATATATATATATATATATATGTGTGTATGTGTGTGTGTGTGTGTGTGTGTGTGTGTGTGTGTGTGTGTGTGTGTGTGTGTGTGTGTGTGTGTGTGTGTGTGTGTGTGTGTGTGTGTGTGTGTGTACGTCCGTTTGGGTCGGGGGTGGATTTGTGTGAGTGTGTGCAGTAATCTGTCAGATAATACAAGCAACCCGCTTTCTTGGCATTAAGAGAATAATTTACCACGGCTTTTTCAAATGACAAAGTGTTTCAATGTCTCAGCCATTCGAGCGACCTTAACCTTATGATATCATCCAGACTACAATGAATGTTTCTTCTGCGTAATGTCTGGCTTCTGCACCGTGAATTTCGATGAACTTCAGCACTCTGTCGACATAGGAATGGCGTCGCAGTGGAGCTGATGTTTTGTGCGAATTGTTTTTCAAAGCGGGCACGAAGTGTGACGGTGTTATGTCCGTGAAATGGGGGATCAAACGCCTCAGTTGTGAGAGCCGTATCGAATCATACTCATTAATTAATGTTTTAGCAATCAACCGTAGGTCAATAGATTTCTATATCATCATGACAAAACCCAGCTACCACATCAACCATCGAAGATGTTTGCCCGGCAGGAATGTAACCTTGCTTATCAAATAAGTGTTTGTAGACAGTATGTCTATAAGACATTTTGTGGTGCTTGCGTCAAAACAACGTGGTATTCTGTGTTAAATGTCTACGTGACCTAGACGTGCATATGCTCTGTTTGCACCACGTCGTTATAATTGTATGCACAAGGTCACAATCTAGGTCCGCTTGTACCGTAGGTCGATGGCATCATTCCCGAATGACAACCGGGCGCATTGCACCGGTTACCGCCATCGCATGGGATGGATTATTGAGTGTGAGATGGACAGTTACATGTCCTATAGAAAGAACAAACTAATGCACCTTGTGCGGAGAATGTATAGGAGACGTTTTCTGGTGAGAGCAAAAACTCACCTGCTGTGTAATGACGAATAAATTAATGTAATTTTGCCTGCGGGTTAATGCCTTCCCAGCTGTTTTAGGTCGAATGCATGGTTGTCATTGGCCGGCGGATTCAAATTTCCTTGGCTCTTTGGGGATGAATGTCCATTAGTCGGCTTTCTTTCCTGTTAAAGGACGAATATATGGTAACCAATATCAGGCAGATCCATGCTTTCCCTGCTGGTCAAAGGACAAATTATGGCGGTCATTTGCCAGCGGGCCCATGATTTCCCTGTTGGTAAAGGACAAATTATGGCGGTCATTGGCCAGCGGGTCCATGCTTTCCCTGTTGGTAAAGGACAAATTATGGCGGTCATTTGCCAGCGGGCCCATGCTTTCTCTGCTGTTAAAGGACAAATTATGGCGGTCATTTGCCAGCGGGTCCATGCTTTCCCTGTTGGTAAAGGACAAATTATGGCGGTCATATGCAAGCGGGTCCAGGCTTTCCCTGTTGGTAAAGGACAAATTATGGCGGTCATTTGTTAGCGGGTCCATACTTTCCCTGTTGGTAAAGGACAAATTATGGCGGTCATTTGCCAGCGGGTCCATGCTTTCCCTGTTGGTAAAGGACAAATTATGGCGGTCATTTGTCCATGCTTTCCCTGTTGGTAAAGGACAAATTATGGCTGTGCCAGCGCGGGTCCATGCTTTCCCTGTTGGTAAAGGACAAATTATGGCGGTCATTTGCCAGCGGGTCATTGCTTTCCCTGTTGGTAAAGGACAAATTATGGCGGTCATATGCCAGCGGGTCCATGCTTTCCCTGTTGGTAAAGGACAAATTATGGCGGTCATTTGCCAGCGGGCCCATGATTTCCCTGTTGGTAAAGGACAAATTATGGCGGTCATTTGCCAGCGGGCCCATGATTTCCCTGTTGGTAAAGGACAAATTATGGCGGTCATTTACCAGCGGGTCCATGCTTTCCCTGTTGGTAAAGGACAAATTATAGTGGTCATTTGCCAGCGGGTCCATGCTTTCCCTGTTGGTAAAGGACAAATTATGGCAGTCATATGCCAGCGGGTCCATGCTTTCCCTGTTGGTAAAGGACAAATTATGGCGGTCATTTGCCAGCGGGCCCATGATTTCCCTGTTGGTAAAGGACAAATTATGGCGGTCATTTGCCAGCGGGCCCATGATTTCCCTGTTGGTAAAGGACAAATTTTGGCGGTCATTTGCCAGCGGGCCCATGATTTCCCTGTTGGTAAAGGACAAATTATGGCGGTCATTTGCCAGTGGGTCCATGATTTCCCTGCTGGTAATGGCGGTCATTTGCCAGCGGGCCCATGATTTCCCTGTTGGTAAAGGACAAATTATGGCTGTCATTTGCCAGCGGGTCCATGCTTATTGTGTTGCCCATGATTTCCCTGTTGGTAAAGGACAAATTATGGCCATCATTTGCCAGTAAAGGGCCAATGATTTCCCTGTTGGTAAAGAACAAATTATGGCGGTCATGTGCCAGCGGGTCCATGCTTTCCCTGCTGTGTAAGGACAAGTTACGGCGGTCATTTGCCAGCATGTCCATTCTTTCCCTGCTGTTTAAGGGCAGCAGGTTCGTGTATTCTCTGCTCTCTCTGCGGAACCATACCAAGTTGCATCCGTGAGATTTATGTCCGTCGAAGTTAAGGCTGACTAGGTCGTTACGAGGACAGAGACGGCCTCCCCGCTTCGACATCCATGACATTCACAGGTCATGACAACTGTGTTAACATATCCCTGGTGACGAAGGGAGACTTGTTGATCTGATGATACACCGCGTCACATCCTGGAGTCGAATGTTCGAATGACACCAAATTCACTTTTCCACGGGAATATACTTCCTGGTAACGTACTTATTAAAATTATCATTTCATGTCCACACTGAAAACAACATAAATCTCAAGTATTTGGCCGTTGTGAAACCGACGAAACCCTCGTGTTGTTATTTTCTTCGCGGAAATGCCCTGGGCGTCATTTTTTTAGGAAAGTATCTGCGCTTGATTCTCGCGTGATTCTCCCATCGAGGTAAGCATGGATGGTAATGTGTATGATATGGTAAGCACACTGAGTGGCTCCGCGTCATCGCGGTTTGCGCCAAATTCCCCATGTTCTCATGTGATGAGCAACACAAACTCACACGCACCTGCACCAACGCCATGATAAATTGATCTGCCTGTGACAGTCGGTGGGATGAGTGCAAGCGTTAATCATAAGACCATCAACCGCACTTCACCGCAAAACACAGCAGTCGGACAACTGCCAAGTCATCGTGGGGATTTTCCCGCCCTCGACATTCCTCACCGAACGTCCCTCATTCTCGAAAACCTCTGAGTGATACGTGTGTTGTGGGTTTTTTTCTCTGAGATCCGCGAATCCGGTTACAAGTCATCTTTCTTAACAGAATAACACGTTCGAGAGTTGCGCGTGTCATCGGTGCCACAAAAACACCGAAAAACTCATGTATCAACTGTTGTTATGGCGTTACACCGGCCGGCCATGGACGCGGGTCCTTGCCGCACTCCTACGCTAATAACAACAGGCTGTTGGCAGCGATCAAACAGGGCTGATCAGCATAGAAGAGTTCAAATGGGGGTGACATTGACGTGACACTAGCCACGGATATCGCATCTGTTGTTACTATTTAATAACAACAACGCAATCATTGCAACAAAATAGTAAACTTGTTGTTTATGTTGCACCAATTACAGCAGTCACGTGCCAGCAACGTAAACAATATCACTGCCAGCAAAGGCATGTGACGTAGAACTACGTCACTGACGCCAGATTTAACAACGTCAACAACACGTTTACACCGTGAAGGGCGTGACGACGTCAAAATCACGTGCAACATTCAAAATTGCACCACGCCTATACAGTGTACACAAACATATGTTTTGCACCGTTTACCATGGCCTCAACATTAACGTCAAGTAATTATGATATATCATCATATAATCTATGGAACGGTGTGAATTCAGACACTTTTAAATCACTTTGAAACCTGGAGCATAGTCAGCTTCCCGTTAACCATACTAGCGGCGGGTGCGGTGTCATCATGAACTTTTAAACGCAACTTGTAGAGCGACCTGAATCAGACTTATGAAGCGACATCTCTAAGATATATAAAATAAATTCTTTTTGATCGAATGCTACTGATATGTCTAGTATGGAGAATACTACTACGAGGAAAGAGTGAATCGAATTCTCCACGTCGCTCATCGTGTTTTTCTTACTTCCATGTTATTACCGAGTTGCACTTTTCCAAAACCCACATCAGCTGACGTGATAAGCATTTCTGATTGTGAAACGGGATACTACCATGAGGATGCGCACCGGGCGCGTGAGCAAAAACACTTTAATTCCTCGTCGCACCTTAGTGACTCATTGTGTCAAATGGTTTCCACGTCAACGCCCACGAACAGTATAGGCTATGGAGAGGGAGGGAGAGAGAGAGAGAGAGAGTGAGAGATAGAGAGAGTGGAAGAGATAGAGAGAGTGTGTGAGATGGAGCGAGAATAAGAAAGAGATAGAGAAGGAGAAAGTGAGAGTTTCTGTGTGAGAGAGAGAGTGAGTGAGAGTGAGAAAGAAAGAGAGAATGAGAGTGTGAGAGAGAGTGAAATATATGTATAGGGGAGAGAGAAAGAGATAGTGAGAGAGATAGAATAACAGATAGAGTGAAAGTGCCTGTGAGAGAGAGATAGAGAGTAAGATAGAGAGAGAGAGTGAGAGAGAGCAAGAGAGAGAGCGAGAAATATAGAGAGAGAGAGTGAGTGAGAGTGCGAATGAAAGAGAGAAAGAGAGAAAAATAGAAAGTGAGAGAGTGTATGTATGAGAGAGATAGAGAGGGAGTGAGGGTGAGAAAAAGAGCGTGAGAGAGAAAGAGAGCAAAGGCGAGAGTGAGAATGAGAGAGAGTGAGATAGAGTGAGCGAGAGTGTGAGATAATGAGAGAGATAGAGAATAAGAGAGAAAGAGGGAGAAAGGGAAAGTGAGAGTGTGAGAGAGAGCGTGATACAGAGATTTATGGAGACAGTGCGAGAGAGAGAGGAAGAGAGTTAAATAAAGGGTCAGAGTGTGCATGTGATAGAGTCAGAAAGAGATAGTGAGATAGAGAGATAGAGTGATAGGGAGAAGATGAGAGAAAGAGAAAGATGAGAGAGAGCGACAGAGAGAGATCGAGAAAGAAAGAAAGAGAGAATGGTAGTGTGTGGGAGAGAGATAGAGAGACAGAGACATAGAGAGAGAGAGAAAGAGAGAGACAGAGAGACAATGAAAGAGAGATCCACTAAGAGACAACTAAGGGCTCTATCGTTATATTAAGGAACTAAGATGTCATTTGTCCAATGATCATTATCATTATCATCATCATCATCGTCATGATCATCATCATTATTAATATCAACAACATAACCGTCTTCACAATTTTCATCAACTGCAAAGTGTGTGCGAGAGAGAAAGTCAGAGAGAGAGTGAGATAGCCAAGAGAGACAGTGAGAGCGATAGAGAGAAATAGTGAGAAATAGAGAGCGAGAGTCTGATAGA
>CM067358.1:64882510-64897510 GCA_034190875.2 Urechis unicinctus | reverse complement strand
CTCACGAGTGAATGTGATCAAGGTAATGAGGTAGCCGGTGAGCGAATGAGTGCAACACTCATTGAGTGCAGGAATGAATACGTAATATATGAACGTAAGTAAGTGAATGAGTGAGTGAGTGAGTGAGTGAGTGAGTGAGTGAGTGAGTGAGTGAGTGAGTGAGTGAGTGAGTGAGTTTGTGTGTGCGTGCGTGCGAGAGTGCGTAAGTGAGTGAGTAATTTGACTGGGTGGGTAGTTGAATAAGTAAGAGATTGAGTTTTTGAGTTTGCAAATAGTTGAGTTAGCGATAGGGTGAGTGCATTAGTGAGTGAATGAGTATGTGAGTAATTCAATGAGCTTGCTTGTGAGTGTGTGATCTGTCGAGTGATTGAGTGAGCGAATAGTGAGTGTGTGACCGATTGGGTGTATGAGTGAGTGACCGGTTGAGAGAATAAGCGAGCGCTCGAGTGTGCGAGTGATTGCATGAATGGGTGAGTGGGTGAGTGAGTGAGTGAGTAAGTGATTGATTGAGTAAGTGAGTAAGTGAGTGAGGAAGTTGGATAGTGAGTGGATTCGTTAGTGCGTGCGGGATTAACACCGTGGGTGACTGGTCCATGGGGTTAGTGAAATAAATTGATGATTGAGGAAGTGTGTCCACGAGTGAGAGAATTAGTTAATGATTGAATGAGTGAATTTGAAGAGTTTGAGAGGGTGAGTGGGTGAGTGAGTGGGCGGGTGATTTGATTTGTGATCGTGCGTATAAATGAGTAAGAGAGTGAATGAGTGAGTGTGTGCGAATGTGTGCGAGTGAGGGAGTGTGTGCGAATGTGTTCGAGTGAGTGTGTGAGTGAGTGAGGGTGAATGAGGGTGTGAGTAAGTGATCGAATGAGTGTGTTTGTGAGCGAGTGAGTAAGCGAATGAGTGTGTTTGTGAGTGTGTGTCAGGATGGGTGAAATATCAAGTTAATGAGGGAATGAATGGGTGAATGTATGAGTAGCTGAGTGAGTGAATGGGCGAAGGACAAAGTTTATGTAATAATTGATCCGTAAGTGAATAGGTGAGTGTGGGTGCATGAATGGATGCATTTATCTGTGTGAGTGAATGAGTGAGTGAGTATGTCGGGTTTGGAATGAGTGAATTAAGCAAGCGGGTAAGCGCGTGAGGGAGTCGGTTATTGAATGAATGAGTGAATAATAGAGCGATGGAGTGAATGATCGAATGAATGAGTAAATGAATGAATAAATATAAGAATAAATGAGAGGGTGAACAATTGCGTGCGTTAGTTAGTTAGTTAGTTAATTAGCGGACAAGTGAGCTATGAGGGTACGAATGAATGAATCGGTGAGTAAATGTGTGTGTGTATGAAATAGTGAGTGAGTGAATGAATGGATTAGTTAGTGAACGGGTAAGCAGTGGAGTTAGTGAGTTAACGAATGAGCAACAGAGTAATGGAGTGAGTGATCGGCCAAGTCAGTAAGCAGACGGGAGAGCATGTGAGTGAGTGAATGAGCAGGTGGGTGAAGGAGTGAGTGTACTTGTGAGAGTGTGATCTGCCAAATGAGGTAGTGAGTGAGTGAGTGAGTGAGTGACCGATCAAGAGAGTGAGTGAGTGAGCGGTCGAGAGAGTTAGTGAGCTGTCGAGAGAGTTAGTGAGCGGTCGAGAGAGTTAGTGAGCGGTCGAGAGAGTTAGTGAGCTGTCGAGAGAGTTAGTGAGCTGTCGAGAGAGTAAGTGAGCGGTCGAGAGAGTTAGTGAGCTGTCGAGTGTGCGAATGAGTGAGTGAATAGGTGAGTGAGGGATTGAGTGAGTGAGTGAGCGAGTGAGGGAGTGAGGGAGGTGAGGAGGGAGTGAGAGAATTTTTTAGTGAGTGCGTGATTAACACAATGGATTGGGTGAGTAAATTAATGATTGTGGAACTATGTCCCCGAGCGTCAAGATAAGTAAATGAGTGAATAAGAAGGTTTAGATAGGGTGAGTGGGTGAGCGAGTGGGTGGGTGATTTCCTTAGTGATCGAGTGTATGAATGAGTAAGAACGTGAGTGAGTGAATGAGTATGTGTGAGAGTGAGTGTGTGAGTGAGTTAGTGTGTGTGTAAGTGAGCGAGTGTGTAAATGAGTGAGTGTGTGAGAATGTGTGAGAGTGAGCGTGTGAGTGAGTTAGTGTGTGTGTAAGTGAGCGAGTGTGTAAATGAGTGAGTGCGTGAGAATGTGTGTGAGTGAGTGTGTGAGTGAGTGAGTGTGTGTGTAAGTGAGCGAGAGTGTAAATGAGTGAGTGTGTGAGAATGTGTGTGAGTGAGTGTGTGAGTGAGTGAGTGTGTGTGTGTAAGTTTGTGTGTGTGAATGAGTGAGTAAGAGTTAGTGAGCGGACGAGTGTGCTAGTGAATGAGTGAGTGAGTGAGTGAACGAGCGAGCCGATGAGGAAGAGAGTGAGTAAGTGGAATAGTTTGTGAGTAAGTTTTTAACACCTAGGGTGATTGGGCCGTGGAATGAGTGAACCGATTGGTGAGTTAATTAATGATTGAGGAACTGTGTCCACGAGTTAGAGGGTAAATAAATGAGTGAATGAATGAATATTAAGGTTTTGAGAGGGTGGGTGGGTGGGTGGGTGATTTGATTTATGATCGTGTGTTTGAATGAGCACGAGAGTGAGTGAGAAAGTGAGTGAGTGAGTAGGTGTGTGAGTGAGGGGGTGTGTTAATGAGAATGTGAGTGCATGAGTGAATGTATGAGTAAGAGTGTGTGTGTGTGAGTATGTGTGCGAGTGAGTGCGTGAGTGTATGTAAGTATAAGAGTGTGTGTGAGTAAGTGAGAGTGTGTGTGAGTGAGTGAGTGAGTGAGTGAGTGAGTGAGTGAGTGAGTGAGTGAGTGAGTGAGTGAGTGAGTGAGTGAGAGCAGGTGAGTGAGTGAGCGAATAAGCGAGTGAGTGATTGAGGGAACGATATGGTAAGTGAGTGAGAGAGCGAGTGAGTTATAGAGCCCTCTTGTGATTAGGCGAGTGTCTGAATTTGTGAAATTCAATGATTCGTACAAAAAGTCGTCATTATTAATGTATTATCATTTCAACAAGCACTCATGTTAATACCCCAAACAATAGAAGTACCCGTTATTTGATCGCACATGATAATTAATACCAATTTCTTATTCATGAAGCACACCCTGCATTGTGAGCGTGGTAATATTAAACCTCGTCCAAACAAATGCGCCATACCTTTGTGGATGATACATACATACGTTAATACCAGTCTAACACACGCCACAGGGACGAAGAACCAACACTAAACCGTTGAATTACAGGTGTGGGTATAGTAAAAAAAGTCAGATAGACGCTCATTGGGAGCGAACCCACAACGCGTGAGTCAAGACGATGAAGTTACACAATACGCAGCGATGACCAGTAGCCCAACAGACCAACATTCGATCGGGTATTCCCTTGTTGGTCTAACAGGAAAACCCTCCGTTTATCGGTAGATTGGCAAACATACTTAACTTACCACGTTAAAAATACGTACTGAGAATAATTTAAAGTCACCATCAGTGAGAGTATTGACTGAATTTAATTGCTATGGTTTTTTTGACCAATATCCGGGAGAACACATGAAATTCGATTAATTTCTAACTTTTCGGCGAAATTCCACTCCGAATTCTGGTGGTTGTCAACAACCGATCTCTTGCATGACGTTGTCGTACACGACCGCGTGGAATTTGCTGCATTTTTATCATACCATCATCTGCCTGATAATACATTTCACAAGTGACTCAGTTTATACTAGATTTATACCTTATAACTTTCCGACCTAGTTGCCTTTTCCTCTCCTTTATTCATCATCATAACAAGTCCGTTTCCATCTGACTTACGTTGCGCAATCTCGCCGCCATATTGGAATTTAGACGGAAAAGTGAATAGCCTCGCACATTTTAGGCAATTATTCATATTAACAAGTTGCTGCGATTCCTGAGACTCCAATGCGATACACAATACTGATTGCTTATTAAATTGGACTTGCTAGATATAGTTGACATCGTGAAGGTAAGTTCTTATCATCGCATTTTCAACGTAGGAAATGCACTCTTCCACTTGGTTCAAAAGAGCTAATGACCAGCTCTCCACAATGATGCAACCGCCCAATCTCCTATTACAATCATCGTTTCACTCTTGTCCAAACGTTGCACCTAAATATGCCAAATTGAAATAAAACTTCAACGACCGTCCTTAATGTTGAATGTCATTATGCGAAACATCCTACTTAAGCGTGCCCCTCACCGGGTTAACCGATTGTTCTGATTTCATGCACCATACCACGCTAACCCTTGCGCTTATCTCTATCGTCTGACACGGTGATGACGCGAGAGTTTTGTAGCATTACGTCACGTCCATGTGGAGGCCGCTCAATAGGTGCTTTCGATACAAATCGATCATTGTACCACCACGAGAGACTCACGGTGGTCAATGACATATTACGTCAACCGATCATGCCTGTAATCTCTTTAAGAGCCGTTGGTTGATTAGATAGGGATCAGAAAACTGATAACTGTAACGTGACCACAACCTGTGTTACACACGACGACCGACAAGAGCACGGTACAAGACTTGTCCGTGCGACCGGGGCACATTCCACAGTCAACAACCTTGGAGTGAGAGACAGAAGAAGTTGCCTAGCGTGTGATCTACAAAAAACAAAATACTCGTCTGTCAACTTGTGACAAAGCGTCATATCGTCCATGACCCTCGTTCGGCCTTCACATTGGTTGTATTCTACTGCACCGGTTGGTTGGAACGACAGTTCATGGTGACCTTGTGTAAGTGGTGTCAGTTAAAAGGATTATCGAGTCGGGAGGGGTGGTCGAAATTTTGCCATTTGCAACAGATTGTTCGCCTGTTTATCCAAAGGCGCAAATAAAAGTTCGGAATATCAACCGCGTTACGAGATAACCTTAAACTCTTAACTAACCTAATGTTCGATTGATATCTATTATTCCCCAAAGAATTATGCGTTGGTAGATTGTTTATTGCTTTGTTTAGTCTTCATCTGTAAGTGAGTAATCCGGTGAATTATCTAAATGATTCTATCGTGCTTTGAAATGGAGTAACCCCTCCCAAATCTTCTTCGCGTCAAAGCAATGAGTTCATCAGGTTTACGATTTGTTGCGAGTGTAACACTGAACCAAATCCTGTCGTCCTTGATGTATGGAAGACCATCTATTACGAAAAGCATTAAATTCATTCGCTATTGCTAGTGTGACTAGATTTCAAATCAGTTCAAACAGTGAACTTAGGCTATAAAAGTTGTGAAATATAAGCTATTTCTCGAGTCTTCGTTCACCATTTTATATAAGAACATAATTGCGTTGATTTTCATGACTTCATTGCCCGACCCATTATGTCTGAACTGATCTGCTTGACATACGCCAGGTATGCTGCCAGGGGGGTTCATTGTTTAGTCCATGACGTCTTCGAATGTGATATTTTGTCGCATGTAGCCTCCCATTTCAAGTACTACCTCGACATGGGGTAAAAAAAACCTTGAGGTGTGCCTTTATCTCTGGAGTAGATCCAACATCGATGGCTTTTGTATTTGTATGCTATGCACAGGTCTCTAGAACGCATGCGTAGGTAGCAGCAGAAACTTTCAACTACCCCCTAACCCCGACCAACTGATAATATGTTTAAATATGGATGAGAAACATGAGATTCTTTAGCATGTAACCGAAGCTTCAGGAGAAAACCCGAAACAGTCACTCAGCAGGCAATCCAGTAGACCACATTGTTCCACACAGGTAAGACGAAATTAACCAAAAAATAAACGTTGAATATTTAAGCGATGATAGATATTTAACAATGGTAACTAATATTATATCCGCCATTTTTATTTCCAAGACTCCTGTTCAGCTATTTTAGTTATTTGTTTGAGTGATAGGATATTTGCACTGTGCGATTTGTCATCCTTTTAAATTTGGAGAAATGACTATTTGACGGTGAACGATACAACCTGTGTTATTCGACATTCTATTTTCTTGGCTTCCCATACAATCTCACGTGCGCCTATCTAGTTTCGTCTCGGGGATTCCAGAACCCTGCCTAACCAGTTAGCGGCGTGCATCTTACGCGATGTATAATAATTTCGGTTTTGGAAATGGCTCATTTTTCATCCGGTTCAAATAATATTTCCTGACAATGCTCATTGCTTCTCGTTTTCTGTTTGGCAATGTCTCGATGTATTGTTCCGCTGCCTAGAAGTGATAAGAAATTTTACTCCTTGAAAGCAGTTATCATTAATGATTGTACGAATAGACGCATCGAATACGTAAAGGTGTGGAAAATAAAATTCACAATAACTTTATCCCTCATTAAAACAACTGCATGCTGGTATTCGATGACTAAGTCGCAATCGGGGGATTTTAGCGTCCACCCGTCCGCGTGAGATGCGTGACTGTAGCGTAGCGGTGGTCAGCTGTAACTCGTGTATCTTCGCAGGAGACTGTGTTGGAAAAAGCCCAGTAGGGCGTAGTGGGGTGGGGGGGGATTAGCTGGTTCCGGTGGGTACACAAAACATGGCTCGGGACTTGGGTGAACGTCAATTTGAGTACAAAGTGAATAATAAAGGACTACTTGGAACGGCAAATAAAACCCTCACTGGAGTGAACTTTGCCAGGACCTGGATGCACCTTACAATTTTGACTGTCACTGAATCATAGTTTTTGTGCTAGCATAACTCAGAGGTCACATGACCCATCTCTTCCTTGAACGCAGTCGAACCTCGTGACATTTTTTTGTTTACGTATTTTTCTTACGTGACGCTGCCATGCTTATTGACAGCGGAGCATTATGTGGTGTGACGCAAGTGGCGCATCGTCCCTTATATAAAGCGGAACGCATCCCTAACCACACCAGATTATACTTGTTACAGAGCGCTGCTAACATACAGAAAGACTTAAAGCTGAAGACTGAATAGAAGTCAACGAAGAATACGGCAAATTTATTTGAAAGACAAAGTTACAGAATTCGCTCGAGGTAAAAATAATTTTCTCGTCGGTTAAATCACATTGAAGTTATTAAGTTAAATTACATTTAAGTAAAACCAATTAATTTTACTTGAATTCTTTTTTAACATAAAGACTTGTCCGAAAATAAATTATTGTATAACTAGGAGACGCAAATACTGCATGCGAAAGTTGTTGTTTTCTGAAAATTTGTTTTGCGACCATTTGAGCCTTCGGCAGTATTTGTGGCTAGAATGCCGACTACAAACAACACGTCCTGGTAGAAGGACGTGTTGTTGTTTATCTGTGTTGGTGGCGGTCCAACAGCTGGCACTAACTCGCCCCGTCGCAGTTAAAGCAGACGGTTAAGTAATCATGCTGGCATTAAAGCAGCGGGTCTGATGTTAAGCTTTACTTTTTGCGACCGCGTTACACCAGCCCTCGCGGTCGCTATCGATGGGAAGACAAACTTATTCAGGGCGAGCGCGTCGCTAATTATATTCACAACAGAGCAGATATTGACCTTCGAAAAGTCACAAACAAAATGTCCCTGACCGGTTGTGACTGTTGACCGAGACCGATACCCAGCCTCGGGTATTGGTTTGACCCTCCAACATCTTGGATAAGACCCCTTTGTGAGGCGTCGAGTAGCAAACTTAGCAAATACTGGGCTTTGACTTTCTCGCAGCCCAGACTGCGGGGTGGTATCAAAAGCCTACGAGGTGCGGACACAAACAAGCGTTGTTTATCAGAGCCGGTGAGTGAGGGGTCATTTAGGGGCGCCTATATATACTGGGGCTACAGAAAACTGACCCTCACTTACCGCCACATCAACCACCTACTTCAACAGGAGGTTCGTGCTACCGACTCGTCCATAAAGTCAACCCGCCATTTTTCGTCCGGAATTGGCTTATCATCGCGGTATTGTCATAACCATGAGGATTCCAACGTGACTATGATGTTAATGTGTGTAATTTGTTTGATTGTTTCAGAAACGTTTGTCATACCGTTGTGTCATGCTGGAAGTGGTTAGCGCGAGCCGCGCGGCTTTTGCCGTGTGGCTCAGCTCCTGGTTACTGGAGCTACAGATCCTCTACGCCATACTTCGCATCACCATGACAAAACTACACTGCTGGTTCGCCTTCAAATTTCCGGCCACCAAAGCGCGCATGGTGGAGGAAATGTCCCGTCAGAATCAAATGGAAGGAACTGCATTGACGAAAGAACAATGGCAAGACACGGTGGTTTCATTCCAAGCTTGGAGGCAAGTATGCCGCGTTCTTGCCATGGACATGCGCAAAAGCGTGCGCCAGGACGGCCCCGTCTACGACGCACCACTTCACAAGCTGGACGGCACACCATGCAAGCTGTCACAGCTTCAACGTAAAGGTAGACCTCTTGTTATCTTCTTCGGCAGCTGTAGCTGACCTCCGTTCATGTCAAAGTTCGGCCACTTCTGTGAGGTGGCCCAGAGCTTTGGCGACGTGGCCGACTTCCTCATGCT
This sequence comes from Urechis unicinctus, assembly GCA_034190875.2. NCBI lineage: Eukaryota > Metazoa > Annelida > Polychaeta > Xenopneusta > Urechidae > Urechis > Urechis unicinctus. Next base: position 64,889,052 of record CM067358.1, on the reverse strand, counting down.
GTACATCGAAGAAGCCCATCCCTCTGACGGCTGGGCCTTCGACGGAAACATTGGAATTGAAGACCACAAGAACCTCGAGCAGCGCCTGGCCGCCGCCTCCATACTTACTCTGCAAAACCCTCCCTTTCCTATTGTAGTAGACTCTATGACTAATGAAGCCAACAGCCAATATGGCGGCATGTATGAGCGACTCTACATCGTTAAAGACGACGTCATCCGTTACCAGGGACGCCGCGGACCCGCCGGATGTCACGTGTCGGAAGTCGAGGATTGGCTAAAGAATTACAAAGTTAGCCGTTCTCGCGATCCTCAGGGCTAGACTTAGGGTACTACCCGAGACTTTTTCCATACGAATACGTATCTGTCCTTTGGTGAAAACTGACTGACTAAGGACCCAAGCCTGTGATCTATGCTGCTGTCGTACTACATATGATTTAAGCCAGTTGTAGAGAATGCGAGTATTTAAAGCAAAAGGAAAATTGACTCTTTATTCTGTTGAATTTATTCTGCAGAGGGTTTAATTGTTTGTAAGAGTGTCTGCAGTGTTTGGATTTGATTTAAAACAATATGTCGCTTGTAACGCACAAATTACCCTTATATCTATTTGTTGTGCTGTGGGTAGCAATTGCACAAATACACTACCTCTTCTGTATAATATGTTAATGTCATTATAACATCTATTACTTTGTGTAATACTTAAATGGAAGTATTTTATATTTTTGAATTCTATGTTGTGAGCAGCTTTGGCCCAGGGAAGCGCTTTTGTTCTCTCGCGAACATGGCGTTGTTTAGCGGTCGTATGAAGGCGGTCATTCAAAGTCGCTTCTGACTGGTGACTGCCGGAAGTTTTCTGTTACATGACGCCATGTTTCCTGGAGTTCACAATCAGCTTCTAATGACTAATACACTCTCAATGTATGAATCCAACAATAAATAGTGAAAATAACCGAACGTTTTTGTTCATTTCGAGTATTCATTCGTTAGTAGATAGAAGCTATGAATTACGGCTGTTCATATTTGACCCAAATGTCACGCCACAAGTTGGAGATAATAAGCTAACGACACAAATGAAGTTCAATATAAGCGGTTGGATATAAAGACGAAATTGCCGATAACGCGTTATAACCTGATAGTTAAATGAATTTATGGAAAACGGAAAAAGAATCGCACCAATATAATGTAAATGTTGCTCTGAAATAGTTCTTCAAATGAACTGCTTGCAGGGGCGTAGCCAGGCTTGAAGGAATGTTACGCACAGACGGGGGAGAAATCTACAGGTCCAGAAAGTAAAGTCTAATCCCCTTAGATTTTGACTTTGATACCACTTTTGGCCATATTTATTTTTTCACTTTTCTAATTGATGTTACGCACGTGCGTAAGTGCGTATCGCTGGCTACGCCCCTGGCTTGCTATCTCATATCGATTGCGTGGGGTCGAATACGAGGATATCCCAATTCTGCTCACCAGAAGCTAATGATCTAATATTTCGTAGGTTTTGCGAACAACAGCAACTTTTCAAGAGACTTATTAAGTCAATGCGTACTAATAACACGTCTAGCAACTTGACTTCATCTCCACCGTTGTGGAGAAGCCAAACTAAAACTTCTGTGAAGGTAACAACGGCATTCAGCAGAATTGTTGATTGCGGGTAGAGCCACGATTAGATGGTCAAGACTGGACAACGCAAAGTTCACATATTGGGTCTCGGTAAATGCGATCACTTCAGCAGTTCCAAGAAACTCAACATAGGTTGCATCACAGTTGGCAAACCGCTCTGGGACTATGCCGGGTAAGCCTGGCTCAACGAGATTAACGCTACTAATTGAATGCACTTCGAACCCTGCGTTCTGAGAAGATAAAAGCAGGTTAAGTTTGGCGATCACTGGAGGCAGTTGTGGGTGAGTTGGATACTGGCGATCACTGGAGGCAGTTCTGGTCGAGTTGGATAATGGCGTTTGAAAAAAACCCAATTGAACTCATCTGAAGATCAGTGAAGTTTATTGATCGTTAGCCTCGCTTCCGATACTGTGGTGTTGATAATGGAAAGATTAGAGGTGTGTGATGATGATGATGATGATGATGATGATGATGATGATGATGTCGATGGCAAATACGCTTATTATGAAAATGATCAAGGTATTAATGATGATGACGATGGTGATGACGATAAGGGCGTTATGAATCGTGCGTTGAGACTGCTGTTTCATTTGTCGTGTCATATCGTCCAGAACCACCCCCACCCCCACCCCCTTGAAAGCAGGACACATACGAGCTATTCAGTATCGAATCGAATTTATATTCAAGAATAAACATGATCATTAACTGCATAATCTGTTATCATGCTACACAAATAGCAATATGAATTATTACTAATTACTAAATCGTTAATTAAAAAGCAATTGACTTGATTTTATGCCAAGGTGATTTTATGCCAAGGTGAATCGCTTTTATAAAACGACATTGCAAGGACTTAGATGAGCAATTCATCCGAAAAGGCCTAATATCTATTGTATTTACAAATAATCAAATAATAATAACAGAAAATCGATGATAACACTAATAGGTCATTGGGGTAATGGCACATGCTGCATATTCGATGAGAGCTTAGATGAAGCTTGCATTTTTTAGCCTGATTTAAGTAATTTGTTTCATGCAAACTGTTCTTAATTTTACCGTCTGATTTTGTCAATCACTATGACAAATACTATGATACAATATATATCATACTTAATCTCAACTTATTAAGTCACGTTAATACAGACGTCCGATAATTAACGCATCTTCCCCTGACCCCCTCCTTACACCCTCCTTACCCCACCCCCTACCAAACTGCATTGGACGAGGGGGCCATTTGTCTTATATGAATATTCATGAGAGCGGTCACATTCGCGACATGGAGTCATAACGACAGGGGAATCAGTTATGCTCTATGATTAGAAGAACACCACTGAACTGGTTCTTAATGTCATTCATATTAATGAGCAATCCTGGCTCAGCTGATACATGGTATTCAGATAACGTGACTGCGCCCAGTGCTTCATTGTATTACAACAGATGAATCATTAGGAAATGTACATACGAGTGGAAATTCATCAGAAAACCAAACAATTGTACGATGTAAATATGCTTTGGAACCCATGGGTGGCATTTGGGCTTCGACATCATGAGTTGTACACTTTTCTTGACCTCACAAATTTGTGATAGTTGAGAATTATTTCGACAAACATCGACTGCACATTCGAAGCGCTTCCATAGAAGAAGGGAAGAAATCGACTGCTGGGTATGGAAGCCCTCATCCGTTCAGTGTCCAGTCGGTAAGAAAATTGTTGTAAACAGTTGACCCGGAATGATATCTGTTGTTATCATAATGGAGTCAATACGTTATGATTAGTGCTCAGAAGATGCCAAAAGCAATTCGATGTGCTCATAACGTGAGTAATCATAAAGGCTTAGGTTTTTCTGGAGTGTCTTGCTCAGATAAGGTAAATGTAACCTATCATGGCAAGCCTGCCGGTGAATGACGTTAAGAAAATACACTTTGGTGCGTTTGTGACTTTTGTCGAAGGAGATACTTCACAAGAAAAGTACCGCCCTCGTTTTCCACTGTAGTACATGAAATGAAACATCACTGACAATACCTGAGTCACAAAAGGTCCGCAACAGTTGATGATTGTCTAAGGCTGAAAAGTCAGGATAACAAGCGTCACTGACGTCACGTGACCAATTGCACATGGGTAAACGAACGTCAATGGAGTTCAAAGGCATTCACGTGCAGTCGACGCTGGTATTTCAAATAGCCGTCATTATTGGTGAAGATTGTTTTCCTAAGAAATTTGCCACTGGAAATCCACTAGATCTTTAATAAGGTATCATAAAATACCATCATGCTTATTTAGTTCTCTTCCCCTTTTAGTCATGATAAGGGACCATATGGAGGTTGCCGCTGCTTTCCATGCTTCTTCGATGTGTCATGAGTGAACAAGGCCGCATTATGATTGCATCTTGAGTTGGGTCAACTCACATGCGTTTCGTTTGTCATGGCGGCTGGTTGTGCAATTACAATGTTTGGTTCATCGATGTATCTAATGCCAGCATTGCCAGGTGAGATAATGGGGTCCAATCCAATCGACAGGCATATTGACGCCCTGGAGAGGCAATAGAAAAGATGTCGATCCTTGAGACAGACGGGGGAGGCTCATCAGGTCATCAAGTAGCAATTAATTAAGTATAAGCAATCGAGCAGGTTCCCGTTTGTCAGGTTATACCTGTAATGACGGGACAGAGAAGGCAACAAATGCCTCATGTTGAAAAACAATAAGATACAGCGCATATTCTTTATACCGGATAAACCATTGATGCAACTATGTCTTTAGATACTTAAATCCATGTATTTCTCATAATTTGTCAATGTATCGCAGGGGGAAAATCTAATTGAAGCATAATTGATGTCATAAATCATATACTATTACCATAAATGACAATATAATTTGTTGCAATGTACATATTTGGAAGATGTCATAAATCATATACTATTACCATAAATGACAATGTAATTTGTTGCAACGTCAAAATAACAAAGTCAATTTGTCAGCAATGGATGTTAATGAATCAAGATAAGGATGCAATCCCTTGGCAAATGTAGGCAGCAATTCTCACAATCAAGCCCTAGAGTGTTGGTATATTTTCAGTAAAACACCAAATTGCTTGGCCTGTTGACCTCTGCCACTTCATTTGCCTTATCAGATGGTACAGGGGACGATGAAACTGACACTTGATGCTGGCTTTATTACAGGGCGCAAGTTGCGCCCTGGGTGTGACTTCCATGTGTGAGATGAGATCTCAAGATACTAATTGCCACTTGCCAGCCGTGAAATAGTCCCCACTGGTGTCGACCAAGATCTGCTTCACTATAAAACCAGGCGTTGCCTTCCTCTAACATTTACTGTAATGGTCGACGAGGCTTTGTGAGCTCGAGGGATATCATTGTTGGTTCGTATTGTTAAGTGAACATGGAGATATGACATCTACGGAGTTAATCAGCTTATGTGCTTCTGATGAAGGTTCGACTGCACCGGTAAGTCCCACGAATCTCTGACGTCTGTCTGCAGTTAGCATAGAACCATCTGTCATCCACACTGATCTCTGTATAGCGAATGCGGCAGAGCGGATAGCATGGCGAACATCAATATTGTATCCCATTTTATTACCCGTAAAAGAACTGAATCACTCTGGGTTATACAACATACGATGCTAGATTGCCATAAAATATTCACAGTCAATAGGTTAAAAGGGGCCAATATAACTGTTGAAACAGGCACTAAGGGCCGAAGTCTGTGGTCGAGATGGTGGATAAAGGACACAAAGAGCACGTTCAGGTGTAAAATTACTGGCGAGCGAATCGCAGGTAAGCAACTGATCCCACCAGCTGTCTATCTTCGTACAGGTGAATAGATCATTATCTACGTAACATTATGTTTTTAGTATAAATTCTGTTTGTTCCAAATATGCCGTTAATGTTTAACGGTTTCAATCCGGCTTTGCTGTTGATACAACCACATTTATAGCGACTGATATGTATGTTTTTCGTTCTCATAACTTGTCAGTGTTTTGGTTGCTGATATTCCAGTTCCGACGGACAATAACATGTCTCTCAATGATTTATCGGTTGCTTGTATGGAGCAAATGTTCTTAAAGCAAAACCACTATTACAAATCACATAATAATTAAAGCAGTTACTCCCTAGATATATTATTTGAATTTATTGCAATGTACATATTTGGAAGATGGAATCCGATGCAGCATCTTCATTCGTTTTCCATCAACGTCTGAACGGCAAAATAACAAAACAGTTTGTCAGCAATGGATGTTAATGAATCAAGATAAGGATGCAATCACTTGGCAAATGTAGGCAGCAATTCTCCCAATCAAGCCCTAGAGTGTTGGTATATTTTCATTAAAACTACAAATTGCTTGGCCTGTTGACCTCTGCCACTTCATTTCGCCTTATCAGATGGTACAGGGGACGATGCAACGGACACTTGATGCTGGCTTTATTACAGGGAGCAAGTTGCGCCCTGGCTGTGACTTCCATGTGTGAGATGAGATCTCAAGATACTAATTGCCACTTGCCAGCCGTGAAATAGTCCCCACTGGTGTCGACCAAGATCTGCTTCACTATAAATCCAGGCGTTGCCTTCCTCTAACATTTACTGTAATGGTCGACGAGGCTTTGTGAGCTCGAGGGATATCATTGTTGGTTCGTATTGTTAAGTGAACATGGAGATATGACATCTACGGAGTTAATCAGCTTATGTGCTTCTGATGAAGGTTCGACTGCACCGGTAAGTCCCACACGAATCTCTGACGTCTGTCTACAGTTAGCATAGAACAACATGGCGGAACTCGGTTGTTACAGGCTCAGCCATCGCCGCAACAAATTATTGCAATGGGTTTTCCAATGTTGCAGTACTTGTATGTATGGAATTGACCACCAAGTAATGTTATGAAATGGGTAATAGGCTTCCTGTGGGTCAATGTCGTGT
>CM067358.1:64807510-64880010 GCA_034190875.2 Urechis unicinctus | reverse complement strand
GTTCGCCGATGCGGAGTCTTCGGAAGAGAACCTTAGGCAATCAGCCTCTCTCCAGACTCGGGAAGCTACTCGTCCAGCCTCCTGTTCCTTCAATATCCCTGAGTAGGTGATTAGGACCGGTGATTAAATCTTGAAGCAAGTTTTATGGAGCAGCCGTGCCTATGACTGTGGAAGCGATTATTGTAATTTGACATCAATGGAGCAGCGTGTCGTGCTGTGGCCGGGGTGAGGGGCGAGGTGAGGCTGTAAGCCGTACAAGGGCCGCTCATCTCATGGCCTTCTTTATGGAACTCTGTCACGAGAGGGCGCGCGCCGATCGCTTGTTAGGATTAAGGTTTGCCCGGGGGAGAGGAGCATGGGAATCATTCTCCGGCAGTAGTGTCAGGCGACCGCGGATTGGCATCCTGCATCCCGGTATAACATATTCTCAGTGGGTCGACACACCTGCACGCGTATGACACTTGACTGTCCTGTCTCATGGATATCACTCACATTCCCATAGGAGTATTCGTGGTATTTACTTGAATAGCTGCTTTAGTCGACGATATCAACGGAGCAAATTCACCTGCCGACCCATTCTGTTCACTGTGCCGTAGCGGCGGGGCGTGGTTGCTGATGCAGGCGAGCGCATCGCCATGGCGAGTGTGAGCAGTGAGTACGGTACCTTGCCGTGTCTACTAACCTCAGCTGAGAGCTATGCAGACTCTGAATGTGACTGCTGCGAGGCAGGTACGGACTATCTGCTGGATTACCAGGACGACGACGGGGACGATCTCGACGAGGAGTGGACGGACTCGGACGTGTCGCTGGCCGATCAGTGTGAGGTGATCGCTGTGTTCCCGGAGAACATTCACTCGGCCGTAGACGGACAGGACGAGCAGGTCTGTGAAGAGGACGAAACGGATCTGGATGCTACGGGATATACTCACCGCCAATTGTATCAGGCCTTATCTAGTTCTAACACGGGTCATGGTTTAAATAGTTGTCATGAGTCCGTACAGGTATGACACAGTGTTCTTTCCCCGTTAACGTTGTGATAATGTCATCTCAGCGAGAGGTTAGATCATTGGCTTATTGGTACTCGTATGTAAAGTGTCAATTCCAATTAACCCTTTTAATACACTGAATAGCGCACGTAGTAAGTATGCTGTATCGCACATCATCGTGAGGCTACAGGGGGCCCGCACATCATCGTGAGACACTCCTCAATATCACACCCCCATCGTGAGGCTACAGGGGGCCCAGGGGCGCTCCTCAACATCACACCCCCATCGTGAGGCTACAGGGGGCCCAGGGGCGCTCCTCAACATCACATCCCTCTGTAGCATCCACTAAGTTCATTCTTATTGTACTCATTTCCCACGCGTTATCACATACCCTTTTTTATCGCAAGTTTGGTTTTATTATTGAGAACACAATACTAAACGTACCCTTTATTAACGCATGTTTGTCTGACGACTATATAGTGACAGGTCTTACCGTACATATGTTCAGCGCACACTGTCTTAAACGACCGAGCAAATGAAATGACAAAAAAACCACCCATACACAGTAACAAGACTGCTCAGGTTGCGTTGAAGTTTAATACTGACTTTGTATGTATTACGGGTTATTGTTTTGATAAGTGATAGGACTTCCATTTCATGCTGCATGTGCTGCAGGGAGGGAAGATGGCCGGAGGTAGCGAGGTGAGATATCACGTGTTCTTTATCTACAACCCACGTGACCAAGCGTGGGTACAGCAAGTTACCGAACGGCTCCAGGCACCTGGATATAATTTCACCTGTGGAATCTACCCCGGTAATGCAGACGGAACAGACTGCTTATCCTCGCCTCACCAAGCCGTCAACTACGCTATGCAATGCTCTCTAAAAACAGTGCTGGTTTTATCACCTGACTTCATGCAGGACGCTTGGATTTCTGGCCCGGAGGGGTTACTCACAGATGAGGAGGTGTCATTGCATTTAACAGAGATTATAACTGTATTGCTCTCGCCGTGTGAAATCCCAACCTGTCTTCTGCGGCTGGAACCCATCGACGCGTGTCGTTCTAATTGGTGGATTCAGCTGATCAACAGGTTACCCAACATAGGTGAGATGCTGTAATGATATTAACAAGTTAACTATGGATGGTTAAATATCAAATGGAACCTCAGTAGATGAATCAATATATCAATAGTGTAAAACTGAAAGCTGTAGCGCTTAAAGTACTATGTGATCGGTTCTGGAATGGTAGCGGAGTGGATTTGCCATAGAAACGCTCTGTTCTTTGTCGTTTTTTACATAGCAGCGGCTAAGTTATCTTTATATATTTATCTATATATACATACACACATATATATATATATATATATATATATATATATATATATATATTGATATATATATATGTATGTATATATATATATATATATATATATATATATATATATATATATTCCCTATATATATACATTTTATATATATATATATATATATATATATATGTATATATGTATATATCTATATCTATATATATATATATATATATATATCTCTCTATATATATCTATATCTATATATATATATATATATATATATATACTATATAAATACCCCGCTCGACATATATGAAGAATATTATGATTGTGAGGGACTACGATTCATCATATAAGCATTGACGTCAATCACAATATGACATTTCAAAAAAGTCATACTTATAAATATATGCACACTATATGTTACAGAAACGGATTTCCAAGTGGAAGACTCGCTAATGTCGGTGTCAACAGGACGCCGTAGATCTAACAATTGTAAGTATTTACTATCAAATGGACCCATCACAAGATGAGATATGGTAATGGATATTCATTACTCATGTTCACATATTGCAGCGTTGCAAAGTGGTGAGCTTCTGGCTAGTGTCAAGTCAAGGTACCGCTGCTGCGGCCGAGAAATCATCGAATCCAAATCTGTACCAGCCGGGCTCTTGTCCAGCCAAACGGAGGTAACCCCCTTTCAATTCATTGTAAATTCAATTCAACTCTTAGAGATAACAATGGCTTGTTTGACATAACGAAGACGCTGTAATAGCTTCCAGCAGAGGAATACAAGCGCGTTGTGGATGAGCTGATGCTGGACATCAAGTTCCGTTTCCATGTCTGGTGCTACAACGTGCCCGGAGCTATCCTGGCCTTCTCTCTATTACTGGCACTCTGTCTTCTTTTACTTCCTATTATGGAAACGTATGCCTTCCATCTCACTCCGTCCGCTACCGGTGTCGAATTCCTGCATGGCGTCATACTCTGGCTATGTCTGCTTACATTGTATATAGTGCTGATGCATGCTGCAAAACGAAAGGTACATTTTGTGTGTTACTATGGTCACTCTTGGGTAAAAGTTCCGATGGAATTGGTGGAGTAGATCAAACTGCATTTTTCAATCTGCCATTCAATGTCACAGATGAAGGCAAGTACGTTTCGCAGGTTAAAGGCAACAAACGCCACGTTGATCAAGTTTAACTTACTGGCCGGTGTCGAAAACTTGGGAATCGCTGAATGCAACAAATACTATGTATCCTTGTTCGTAGGCATGGTAACAGCTTATACATATTGGAAGTTACCATTGAACATTTAGGTCACGATAGTTGTCAGCGTTGTGGTCAGTTATGTAATGTGCATCGTTAATATAGACAACTGATCCCAACACAGTTTGCTTAACACCGTACACCAGATACATTTCTTCTACTACGATGTAGGTCCGTGCCTTGTACGTTTTTCTTAATTTACGTAACATTCATCCAATCAGCATCCAGTAGCTAACCAATATGTCCGCATTGAAATTCGATTTTACTTATCCAATGTGAATTGGTTATGACTCGAGATACAATGAACTTTTCGCTTGTCAGGCCCATTTACAAGAAACCATCGTGACCTGCGTACGATCCAACCAGCGAGCGGTGGATGAGTTGGGTTTTGTGTCTCGGGACACGACCATGACGGCTGTGATAGAAGTCGATAATTATGACGAAGATACGCCCGTCACTATCACCAATGATATGTCCGAGGTCTTACACTGCGGTGACTATACTAATGCTGCCCTGCAGGTGAGTGATCTCAGTTGCACAATATACACACTACCTGATATGATGTAAGCTTGATTCATTATAAGTATTAAGGGTGGGCGTGTGCTTGTGTTCAGCTGAAGACAGAAGACATTATGCTGAGTCATTGTGGTGAATATATCAGTAATTTGGTCACCAAAAAACTAGCACGACCAGAGAGGATGCGTCATATCCGGACAGGGCCCTGCCTATGCCAGCACTTAGAGCAAAAAGTTCTCAAGATCAACGCGTGACGCAGCGAATGACTAGAACATTGATGTGGCTGACGACAGGAGCATTGATGTGGCTGACGACAGGAGCATTGATGTAGCTGACGACAGAAGCATTGATGTGGCTGACGACAGGAGAATTGATGTAGCTGACGACAGAAGCATTGATGTGGCTGACGACAGGAGCATTGGTGTAGCTGCCGACAGAAGCATTGATGTGGCTGACGATAGGAGAATTGATGTAGCTGACGACAGAAGCATTGATGTGGCTGACGACAGGAGAATTGATGTTGTGGCTGACGACAGGAGCATCGATGTGGCTATGACTGTGATAGGCTTACGCCGGGACATGTTGGCACCGTGCTGAATAACAAGATATGTTATCACTTGGTCCACTATGTGCGATACAATGCCTAACAGGGTAATAAATACACGGGGTTGAATGTGTCACTCGAGCTCAAATGATTGTCAGCCACATTAGTTACGGCACATGCAAACGGGCCTCCCTTTCATGGTAATCCCAGTGGCAATGGAGACAGTAAAAGCAGGGGGTAATTGATCAATACAATATGCCACCTTTATTAGCATAACCTCTATTCTGCCAAGCTGTTCATATCAGTTGAATACACATCAGAATCGTTCCCTCAATAGCGTAACATCTATTCTGCCACATTGTTGATATGAGTTGAATACACACCGGAATCGTTCTCTCAATGGGCTGTTGCACCTGTTATACACGTAGTTATCATCACAAAGTCCACTCACTACGCGATACTGAACGCTTAGTAATCACCAGGTGGTAGGAATCTCACAGGCAGCAAAGGCAATCATCGTTGGCGCCGACCTGCAATCCCGCGTCTTCGGTGGACAAAATAATCTATCCCTGGCGTATTTGAGGTATACATATTTAGATGACGACTCGACAGCATTCTGAGCAAAAAAATGACGTCATCACAGCGTTAATAAGCAATGCGGCGTATAGCTAGCAGGTGGTTGTGCTCCGTTATGGCATACTATACAATAAGGCCAGAAATATGATATGGCGGAATGCGCACAATTCATACGGTGAGGTGACCTGCTACGCTACGACTTGCCACATCATGCTTCATGTCATTCACAGAAAATATACATATATATATATATATATATATATATATATATATATATATATATATATATATATATATATATATATATATATATATATATATATATATATATATATATATATATATATATATATATATATATATATATATATATATATATATATATATATATATATATATATATATATATAACAATCGAGTTTCGGATTGTTCCACCGCCTTGACACGGACCTTCAGGGCCCCATGTTGTTGGGGGGATTACTAATAAGACATGGAATCACCTCCTTTAAGCGTGATCGATATCACCCCCGAGGTACTGATGGAAATGCTTAATACAATTTCGAAATGAATTCAGTGTTCATAGTATATGAGATGAACTAAAAACAAAAAAAACTACTAATGTCACTCAAGTTAAATAATTGAATGACCGGAACGATTCAGCGACAAAGGACAATATTACCAGTCTCAGCTAATAGCGAGGAACGACCCTGCTATCAATTTACTTGTACAATAAAATTTAAGACGTAAATGAATTCAGTGTATCATATATATAGAGAGAGATGAACTAAAAACAAAAAAACTACTAATGTCACTCTCTAGAAGTTATATATATATATATATATATATAAGAGATATATGATACGATTCTATATATATATATAGATCTCTTATCGACTCTATCTATATAATCTACTATATACTATATATATATATACCTAGTCTATATCAGCTATATATAGCGAGGAACTACCGATTCCTGTATCTTGCATGCCACTCTATCTCTCTCAGTATCCTACCGATTCCTGTATCTTGCATGCCACTACTCAGCTTTTGCGTGAACTTTATCATGATCATCTATAGCACGGAGGACGAATTGGGTATTACCCAGTTGGGAGGAGCAGCTTTTACCGATGTTTTTAACTTGTCCTCCCTGGACAAAACTTGCAATCGAGGCCCTTCACCAAAGGCAAAGCATTGATCAAATAATTGCCAATATCAATTGCTATTCTCACGGTAAGCGTCTCGCATTGTGGGCTTGTATTTGCTGTAACCACAAAACTTATGAGTGTTTGTTCAACATAACATGGAAAAACACGAAACTTTTTTTTACCATGCTTTGTTGGTTCATCTCACCAAAGCAAAATGTTACTTAATCGCCCCATCCATTGAGCCAAATAATCCAGTCTCCCTCTTAGTGTACCGGAATAATTTGCCCAGCTCCATTTCTGGTACAGCATATCGCTTGAATGGGCTGCATAGAATGTGGAGTAACAATGTTCGGCGTGCTCTTTGTCGTTAAATATTTAGACATAGGTATGCAGGCGCGTAAAGGGTGGAATGACAGCGTAATCAAACCTTTAGGTTGTGAAATATTCATTCCGCTGTAGGTGACATGAGAACATAGATCTGTCAGCAGTTACACCGGTTGTATATAATACGTGGACAAAAATTTACGTAATGAAGGGTGCCATTACGTTCATGAAAAAACTAAAACATTACCTATATCTTCGACTGGCAAACTGTGCTTTGGTGATGCAGTTAAACAGCGCTGCTACATATGTTCTGTCTCTAATCGTTGTTGGTCAAATATCTTCGTTATTTGATGTCACCCACTTGATGTGTTTTTTCTTTGTCTTATTGCAACTTACTGCCGTAGTATGGTTTATCGGATGACTCCCCTCTACATTGTCTCTAGTCTAATCTTATCTAATCATACCCACCCATTGCCTGTGGTCTTTGTTTGCTCATTGGTGTCCACACACGTTTTCTGTACTCGTTGTTGCCAAATGGCCGCCATGTACACTATCTCTGGTTTTTCATTGTCTAATAACACCCACCCACGTTTGTGTGGTCCTTGCTTCTCTTAAAACACCCAACCAGGTTTTGTGCATATCCACCTACGCTGTCTCCGGTCTTTGTTTGTCCTATTACACCTACCTACACTGTCTCCGGTCTTTGTTTGTCCTATAACACCTACCTACGCTGTCTCCGGTCTTTGATTGTCCTATAACACCCACCTACGCAGTCTCCGGTCTTTGTTTGTCCTATAACACCTACTTACACTGTCTCCGGTCTTTGTTTGTCGTATAACACCCACCTACGCTATCGCCGGTCTTTGTTTGTCCTATTACACCTTCCTACTCTGTCTCCGGTCTTTGTTTGTCCTATAACACCTACCTACGCTGTCTCCGGTCTTTGTTTGTCCTATAACACCCACCTACGCAGTCTCCGGTCTTTGCTTGTCATATACCACCTACCTACATTGTCTCCGTTGTTTTGGTCGTATAACACCCACCTACGCTATCTCCGGTCTTTGTTTGTCCTGTACCACCTACCTACACTGTCTCCGGTCTTTTTTTGTCCTATACCACCTACCTACGCTGTCTCCGGTCTTTGTTTGTCCTATAACACCCACCTACGCTGTCTCCGGTCTTTGTTTGTCCTATAACACCCCCCTACATTGTCTCCGTTGTTTTGGTCGTATAACATCCACCTACGCTGTCTCCGGTCTTTGTTTGTCCTATACCACCTACCTACGCTGTCTCCGGTCTTTGTTTGTCCTATACCACCTACCTACGCTGTCTCCGGTCTTTGTTTGTCATATACCACCTACCTACGCTGTCTCCGGTCTTTGTTTGTCCTATAACACCCACTTACATTGTCTCCGTTGTTTTGGTCGTATAACACCCACCTACGCTATCTCCGGTCTTTGATTGTCCTATAACACCCACCTACGCTGTCTCCGGTCTTTGTTTGCCCTATACCACCTACCTACGCTGTCTCCGGTCTTTGTTTGTCCTATAACACCCACCTACACTGTCTCCGGTCTTTGTTTGTCCTATTACACCCACTTATGCTGTATCCGGTCTTTGTTTGTCCTATAACACCCACCTACGCTGTATCTGGTCTTTGTTTGTCCTTTAACACCTACCTACGCTGTATCCGGTCTTTGTTTGTCCTATAACACCCACTTACATTGCCTCCTTTTTTTTGTCCTATAACACTTACCTACACTGTCTCCGGTCTTTGTTGGTTCTGTAACAGCCACCTATGGTTTGTACGGTCTTTGTGTGTCTTACAACACCCACCTACATCATTTTTGGTGTTTGTTTATCGCCCTACACCTACCTAAGCTATCTCTGGTCTTTGTGTGTCGTTTAACACACATTGAAGCTTTGTGCGGTCTGTGTATGTCTTACAAAACACGCCTACACCCTCTATTTGTTTGATGGTATTCACCTGAACTGTACCACCTTGTTCCTGCATTAATTTATACCCGGAAAACCTAGATCAGCTCCTGCCGACGTTAATTTCTTATCATAATCTGAGTTTTTTATTGTGAAAGTGTAAAACTATGCTGAAACGAACCATTTATGTAACTGCAAGTTTGACAGGTACTGTTCTGGTTTATGTTGGACAGGTACTGTTCTGCTGATGTTATTTCATTTGATCTAATGCAGTGGAGTTGGAGTGGGGGGGGGAGATGTGGGGTCCAACTCGGCCAGATTCATCAAGATGTAGAAAAGACAAATAGTCGGTAGCAGATTGTGAGGAAGCCAGTGAAGGCGACAGATTAATTGAATGACCACTTGTCCTGGAATGACCACTGTCCTGTGGTGACTCCCACGCTTGATTGACCCTCGTGTTAAATAGATCTTCAGAAGTTCATTTAGAAAGGTCTTCATCTGACACAGGGTCTGCAATGCAGTGATGCAGAGCAGAATATTATATCACATTTGTCGCTGTTTCCCTCACAACCGGAGAACTACAAGTAATATATTCCTCATCTTCCAAGCTTATAATAAGCAACAATGATTAGCTTACAACATTATTACGCACGGAATTAAGCTTGCATCGATAAATGGATGTAGCAGTAATGATGGCATGGAGTGTGATAGATGGGGTGGAATCTGATTGGAAGAGCCCTCAAATGCTATTCTATCTCGAGTGCTGCTTACCGCTCAGACAAATACACAATTGGCGGTTATATTCCAGATGGTGTGCAATGCAGTGGAGCTAAACAGTGGAGTGCAGCAGCAGTAATTGCTCCACAGAAATGTTATGATTTATGTACGACAATTGCCGTGCCTGGTCTTATCTGGTTTGCGCAATTTAGGCGTTGTCAGTATATGTTCAATGTGACGTCAACACAGACGAAGAGGTTGAAATGCTCGCATGTCTAATTTATGCTGAAAACAAAGCTAACATTTGTTGGGATTAACATCTCTCAAACGAAGACATTTTTACGGGGATCCCATACAGGTAAACTACATATCCGAAAACATTAGTGATGATTTGTCGTACTGACAATTCAATATGTACAGTGACAGCCATATACACTGGTAAAACTCTTCAAAAGCCAACCCCATGTGTCTTTTTAAGGGACAAGGGTTCTAGGAATAATTTTAAACCAGACAATGTGCGTGACAATGCTGATAATGAAGTTAGGTTTGGCAATGCATTGACAGGGTGGTATATGTTTCTTGTGTTGAAATGTCACGGGGTGAGGCGATTAGTTTGCTATAGGATGAATGCAATTACATAAGGATACAATTCAAGCAATTTGTCAATGTTGACTTATAATGACATAGTCATCTAGCTCAGTATTGTTAATTTAACATATAATAGGTGTTTAGCTGCACCGTGGACCATAATTGTCCCCGTGGGATGGAGTGAAAGTTCTCTCATTGGTAGCATAAAACGCAGAGGTAAATTCTCTATTGAAAGCCTTCGTTAAAGTGAGTTGAAGTGAAATATGTTTTCTTGATATATATATATATATATATATATATATATATATATATATATATATATATATATATATATATATATATATATATATATATATATATATATATATCTCTATATATATATATATATATATATATATATATATCTATCTATATATATATATATATATATATATATATATATATATATATATATATATATAATTTGGGGGTAGCTTAGCAGCACTGGACATCAATTATTTAATGTGTCATTTCATTGCGCAAATGGTTTGGCTGCAGACTCTCATAAATGCTTCTGACATACATGGAGCCTAAATCATGTACCTCTTTGTACGCCGATAGTATTAGCCAGTGAACCTGAGGCGAATTGACTGCGACCAGGCAACGTCACGTGTGTTTCATCGATATTTAGAGTACAGGGTCTACAATAGTCAAAGCACATATTTGCCGGCAAAACACTACCACGAACAAATGTATGTGGCACAATTTCCGACTGAACGTTTCCTTCAAACCTCCTTCACTCAGATTTCGGTTATGGGTTAAAATATATTTTTGGAATTTAATTGGCATCTATAGTATTACCGTTGTGGTCATCGTGTGTAACATTTAGCAGCAAAAAATGAGGACGCCTCCAGATCGTCCCCCACATTAGCAATATATATATATATATATTATATATATATATATATATATATATATATATATATATATATATATATATATATAAATATATATATATATATATATATATATATATATATATATATATATATATATATATATATATATATATATTTATATATATATATATATATATACATATATATATAAATTTGTATGCATTTATAAATACATTTATATATTATATTTATGCGGGGTATATATATATGAATATATATATATGTATAAATATATATCTATATATGAATACATATATTATATATATGTGTATGTTTATATACATCTATATATATGTATGCATATGTATATATAAATATATAAATGCATATATATATATACATATATATAAATATATATATATATATTTTATATAATATACATATATATATATTTATGTATATATATATGCATATATATAATATATATAAATATATATATATATAAATATATATATATATATATATATATATATATATATATGCATATATATATATATATATATATATATATATATATGTATATATATATATATGATATATATAGAGATATATATATACGTATATATATATATATATATCTCTATATATCTATTATATATATATATATATATATATCTATCTATATATCTATCTATATATATATATATATATATATATATATATATATATATATATATATATATATATATATATATGTATATATATGCATACACGTTTAGTAGTTTCAATAGGGGAAACGGGTGCATTTAACCAAGATTTTCACACGGTCATTTCATTTTTCTTTTTCCCGTAAGTAGATGTCTTGTTATTTATTATAGCAGCCACTTCATTACTTGGGATTCACTAGCTTAGTGAGGCAATTAGCAACGATGATTTAATATAAGTAATTTCATGGGTAGGGGAATGAACGATTTATATTTCTAGGCAAACATCGCCTCGGGGTACTTAGTTCATGTTCGAGGCCAATTTCATCATTGCTAATGCATATCAAAGGACTGAAATAGTCCTATCTCACAATCACATGGTCGATGAGCTATGATAATGACACAAATAAGACACAAATTGAATCCCAGCAGTTTGTCATTAGCAGACACTAACACTTAGCCTGCTGAATCAGTCGTGCCTTATACTAACATATTCATGGATATCAACACGAATAATTGCATGTAAATGTATTGCAGAAAATCAATATCGGATTCTTCATCAAGCAGTTATTTTAATCAACCAGGAAAACCATTCATCGCAAAGACGTAAACAAAACAATTGTGGCTCAAAAGTCCCCAAAATACTAACATAGATAATAGTCTAGAATTACTTAGCAAACTGACACATATTTAATGGAACATAGTTGTAGTCGTGGCGTCTGAGGGTATTGAGTAGTGGAAGTGATATCTTTTGTTTAATCATTTGTGATGCTCACGCTGCACATTTAAAGCACCCAAAAAAATGAAACACGTGTGTATATATTTATACATATGTGTTTTATGCAGCAGATTCCCGCTGTGTAATGGCTCTGAAGTTACATATCTTCTTTAGTTATCTTGCTATATAAGGTGTGGATAAATTCAAGTTGTCACAATTATATCACGCCGTACGATTACAGGAAATCGATTGTGTCGCTGTATATAGTGTGCTTAATTCTCGCAAATACACTGAAATGAAATGCTCATGAAGAGCCAATGTGATTAGCGTTCTGTTCACAACTGCTCTTACCATTGTACTATTGCGTTTCGTATCCTACTATCTCCACCATACTATGATGTATCATCAAGGTTTCTGAAGAGGTTGACATTGCTGTGACAGGTATGATTCTTATACTTCATATAATGCAATCATATTTACGATCACCAAGGGTAATCTTAAGTATAAATTCTCCATTTAATTCTGGGGGTTTTGGGAATACAACAATTTATATTCACAGATTACATCAATGATATATTAATGCGGTTTGTGTAAGATTACGCAGCTATTATATAAAGCAATTACATAATAGAGGTATTCGGATGCATGGAGCTGGCACACAGTGCCCTTAGCCATTTAAAAAAAAATTTTCATATGCTATGTAATGTCAAAATCATTTTTGGCCTACACTGAACAAAATCGAGTATTTCCATGTTTATGGGGCGAAGTGTAATTTCTTGCACTCTTTTGTTCAGTTTTTATTGACATTGGCTGTTTCAACAACCGTAAATCTATAGCATTAAACATATCTAGAAAATGGTTGGTTGTAACATGCGCAAACAATTTCTGCCGTGAACTTTAGCCACTGACCTAGATCAACAAGTCCGTCATTGTTTTAGCAGCGCTTATCATGAAGCAGATTATTTGAGACATTTCGACATTGTATGGCAGCCAGAGAAAACCAAGCGAAGGAGCAGCATATTTCAGAAGGACGATATTGTCCAGGTTAAACGAATGACATATAATCATTACAAGCAATTCAGATGAACGCATTTAGTTTGCATAATCAATTCGTTTTGGGTTTAATTCTATTTAATTCACTAATGGGGTAAATGGAGGCCGACTGTTTGACAATTCTAAACACATTATCCGTTACTACACTCTATAACGTTTGTGGTACTCTCTGACGGATATCGAACAAGACCGATGCACAAAAGTGATAAGTTAAGGATTATAACCTATAATGGCAGGTGCAATAAGAGAATTGGATGGCGCTCGCTGTGACGGTGATGCTCAAGACAAACGGAAATACACACACACACATATATGTTTACGAATAAATGTATATATGTATATTTATATAAATGTTAATATATATATGTATATAAACATATATATATATATAATGTATATATGCATACATATTTTTATGTATATATACCTGTACACACATAAATATATACGTACATATATACATACATATATATAAATACACATGCATATATATATATGAATATATATATATATATACATATATATGTATAATTAATTATATAAATATATGTTTACATAAATATACATGCATATATATATATATAAATGAATATATATAGTATATATATATATATATATCTATATATATATATATATATATATATTCATATATATATATATATATATATATATATATATATATATATATATATATATATATATATATATTGTATCAGTGTGTCTGTGTGTACGATATCGCTATTTGACTGGGACAGTCACATAGATTAGTATACGTTTAAACAACAGAAGCAGTCACTCAAATGTCTGTGATTAATTTAATTAGGTAGCACTCATTACCAACGCTTTGCACATCCGGCTAAGATGATGCTGCGATATTCATGAGTTCAAACAGTATACAATGATCTGAAAGCGGATTAACAGCAGTAATCGTATGGAAACGTGGAATAATATATGCCAAAAAGCAATCTGGGTGGGAATTATGTTATTGTAGCTTCATGTATCTTTCGAAACATGGCAGTATATGCAAGTCAAGTACTGCTCATTAGAAATAATGAATCCCAAACTGCATGGCTTGTTTCCTTAATTCGTAATTTAAGCATACTAAAAGGACGTGGTTATTGGTAATTGGCTAAATTGCTATGGCCTTTCCTTGATAATTTATTTGGGTCGCTATTTACCAATGTCTGATTAGAAACTGACACGCGTTTTTCATGCTTATCCAGTGGAAGGTTATGGCTTTAACACATCCGTAATTATGGAGATCGGGGTAGAACACTGTGAAATAGTCAGTATTGATGTCAAATTAATGTATGTAGCTGTTTTAAATTGCAGACCTTTTTCGCTGATTAGCAAGCTACAAAGGTCATAATGCATGTATTCGATGTAACAAATATGCAAGGTCCGATAAGATAATAGGCACACAAAACATTTTTAAGACAGGACAGGTTATCTAAGACGATGTAAGTTGAGCCGTAATCTTTTGTTGTTGTTGTTGTCTTCATATTGCACTTCGTTGACTGATAATTTAACTTTCGTGCATGCACACCAAACTCACTGTATTGGTCCTTAAATCATGGGTGGTAAAATAATACAAATCAACAGATAGTCGGGGCCATGATTAAAGCAATAAGGGAAAATCCTATGATTAGATCAGTATAAATCACTCACTGGAAGATATATTTTGGTGTGCAAATTATTATATCCGACTGTAAAGTGAAGAGGCAATTTTGGTACAAGTTGATAATGACGGTTTACAGCTTTACCTCCATTGAATATTCGATCTAGTAGGAAGCCTCCAATAAGGCACCGGACCAAACTGCAATAACCATTATAACTCCCTGACTGTCAGGTAATTAATCAGCATCTTACTTTGTTACGGTAACACATTTAGTGTCTGATGGATGAATATACTTGATTTACTGCGCTAGTGTTACCATTTCAATGGAAATGCTCTTTATAAGATAACTAACGATCTCTGCGACGGCAATGTTTGTGATGGTTGGGATTATAACACGCGGTGATCAATTCTCTACCCCTGCATATCGCCCCATAAGAAGCCTCACACCTCGCATACGCCAATATAATATACCGTTTCGAATCGGCCGTAGTAATCCGTAAACTTGGATGTACATTCATAAACGTACATTTGTGACACAGTCAAGGCTGGTTACTTCTTTTTCATCAAACGCCCTAGTAATGATTCCGGGTACAGATTTAATGAATGATATTTGAAGTATAGGAGTAAATGCAATATAACCTTGGGGGTCATTGAAAAATTATTCCCAATGCTGATACATTTAGTCCCCTAAGATACAAAACCTTGTCATGCTCTGCAGGCGGAATTGTAACATCTCAAATTCATGAATTATTATAGTAAAACAATTACCTGAACATAACTTTGATGCCGAAGATCAGTTTTCGTTTGATACAGATACTAAGACTAATGAATAATACGTCTTAATTGTGATTTATAGATGGTACTTAATCCATGTCACTTGATCTGGGTCAAGTGAAGCAAATAAGATGTTAGTCACTTAATGCCTTGCAATTTGCTGTGAAATCCAGCGTAGTGTTTGTTTAACTTGGCCTGTCATATAATACCTGATTAAGAGGAAGTGTTATAATTCGTCGAGGAGTATCATTTTGTTATCTGGTCGATATTGCTTAAGCCATTTGCAACAAAGACTCAGGATCATATTCATGTACAGTACTGCGGAACACATGGATTCCCACTCACATATGAGCTTTCATCACACTCACATATGAGCTTACACATACGATGCTTTCAGCATTCCCCTGCCATACACGCTTTCCGATAATATTCCACATGAAGTCGGTGCCTCCTTCCTTTTTTTGTCAAATCATTAGTATCGTTCCAAGTGTTGAAAGCTTTATGATTCATTCTTCCGTAGTGGTTCGCTTTTATTGGGCTCACGTTTATAGCGTCACAATTGTATGCAATGCGAGCAATTGTTTGCTTTCCCAAAATCAATAATGATGTCTTCAATCATTTGGCACAACACAGGTTTCAACGCGACAAAAATGGTCCATTTCAGCTGCGCGTGTATTGTGTTCACTCATCATCACTTCTTAAAATAAGCGATATCGATGTGATCAATCATTTAAGCAACAAACCGTGTGGGTGACAAAGTCTTGTAACCTGAATGTGCAACTACACGAATCCCCTTATTAAAGTAACAAAGCTTGTTGTATATCAGTATACCACAATATGCAAACTGTAAACAGAACATTATGAATAACGTGTATTATATTAAGTACCCCTTATTATTCACATAATTAAGACACACACACACACACTATATATATATATATATATATATATATATATATATATATATATATGTATATATATTATATATATATATATATATATATATATATATATATATATATATATATATATATATATATATATATATATATATATATATATATATATATATATATATATATATATATATATATATATGCATGCGTCATCAGCATGGTTTCAAAGAACACTTCCGGTATATTGATTAAATCAATATTTCATACGACCATGCCATGATCTTCTTCTCATCAATGGATGACCTCTGCTGCCCCTTTTAATACCTGACGTTATTTCCCACAACTGCTATAGTGTGGAAATTAGCCACGGTGATTTACAATTATCCCTTTCAAGGGCAGAAAAAAGGAACGATCAATGTGTCGAGGCTAACATCGACTCGGAGGACATTTGATCAAGACGAGAATCTGGCTGGACGAATTGTCACATAACCCGGGAATTATTGGATCACCGTTATTACCACGTGGCCTATTGCGTCAATGCAAATGCTAATCGTAGGGCAGAAATTGCCTTATTCATGAATATGATAATATATGTGCGATTATAATACAAGTAAAGTCCAAACTGAATCCCCCAGCAGTTTAACATTTAATGAACTAATCATCTGTCATACCGTTTAATAACATTCTGTGGCACATCGTATAATCCAACATGAATAGTTGCATGTAATTTGCGTTATTGTGAATACACGCAAACAGCTAAGCGAATTTCCCTTGTCCTCCTTTTCATTTGCCTCATCAGAAGGCCAGATATCCAAGGGGACAATATGGCCATGTTTGATTCGTCCCTCTCAATGACAGCCCCGTTCAACAACATGGCCAAGTCAGCAAGTTTCCACCTCTGCAATATCGGTAATGTACGAAAGAGTGTCGAAACTATCAAGTGCCTAGTTCAGGCTTTAGTCATCTCAAGACTCGGCTACTGTAACAGTCTGCTGTGTGGCATTTCCGATGAGCTCCCCTCAAGGCGCCAGCGCGTCCATAACAACGCAACGCGACTCATATCATCACCATTAACGTCTCGAGAGCATATAACATGAGCCTACTCTGGTTTCCAATTAAAGCTTCAAGCCCCCTCGCTGCCTTCGTTCAGCAAGCAAAGATCTCCTTGCAGAGCCCTGAGCGAGCAGTCCGTGAAAGGGCGTTTAGTGATTTTGTCTCGCGCCGGTTGAATAAAGTGCCATTGTTAAGACAGTGCGAATCCCTGCCTAAGGTCGAGGCAGCGCCAGAAACGTACTTCTCCGGGATAGCTTTCCTAACGTAGAACACCAGTGTGAAGCGCAAGTGAGCATGCTTCATGGTACTAGCGCTATACAAATGACACTTTGTTATCATTATAATATTGTTGCATTTCGGATGCCTCTTCAAGCAGTAATTTGATCTTTTTGGTTGCTCGTTTTGGTCGTATTGATCCATGGCTTATATTTATGATGCTTTATCTCCCCATGGTTCATAATCAATTGGGTCTTAGCCTGTGCTGTGTGGTCCGCTCAGGAGAGATTTCTGAACAATCAGACGATGGTTTCGTTAATCACAAAGGGACTAGGAAGCTACAAGTTTGCATTTTAGCGAGAATATTTCAATGTAGCCATTCCACAAGATTGAGGTTTATAGTTGTCACATGCAATATTGAATGAGAAATAGCGATAACATTAGACTTCACATAAAGCGGTGTGCGAAGCTATTGATTAGTGCGATGCTGCACATTCAAAGCAAGGTGTTATGCCTGATGAACACATGACAATGTGCCGTTCGGTCACGATGCTAGCAATCACCAACTTTGAATAAATCATGTCAATATCCATGTTTTCTACTCTAGGCATTGTAATAACAACAGTATCCGCCATAAATCAAGGGAAAGCATCTTTAATCTGTGCGTCCGGAATACTCAAACCAGTATTACAAACAGAATCCTATGAAGTTCAATTGTATCATCACTAGCCAGTATGTTTTTCTCTGATCGTACCTATTGGCTAATGCTTCGTTTCTGTCACCGAAACTAATATACGTCGATGAGGCGTCCTGACCTCTTTTCTAGGGAGTTAACGACGCATAAGACCGGATCACCAATCAATTCCTTCAAGAGTGAGAACCATGTTTCACGATTATTAAAATGGCTATCAGTGATTTAATGCTCGTCTGTATTGAGGTCATCTTCATTTAAATGTATTACTTAATGTCTGGGCTCGTTTTATTATAAGCAACATGGGCGAAATGAGCTTTGTTGACCCCTGATTTCTAATAGAAGTTGGAACAAAAGGCCCCCTTTATTACAAATGAAACATGCCAACGTTTAGTTTGATTAACAAAGGATCCGATTCGATTCGTCACGGTCCACACAACAGGCACATGCCAGGTTGAATAAGACATAACCTATCGACTGGGCGTATGTCGTGAAATTCCACTGTCCCTGTCATCACATCTTGTATTGCTCCTTGTGAGTACCAGCTCACAGGAAATTAAAATTTTCATTAGTCGCAAACGGTTTCGTAACGGTGCCGTACTGTGCTGAAAAGGAAGGAAATCAATGATGTGTAAGCTGTTATGTTAGATCCACGTAGTGGGCTGTATGTGAATAGTTCAATTGTGCGTCTGATTTATGACGAATCGCGAATTGAGCAACATCAAACTACAAACAATATTTCAATGAATATCATCACTCTATAGTAGATCACCTTATGTTACATTCAGCCGTTTGTCTTTACTAAAACAATCATCAGTGAGAAAGCTTATTCAACATTATTTGTCTGATTTAGGGCCAAGATTTTATGCTGTATGTTTGGGGATTTATGTTATGAATAAATGAAATGCATAAATCATATTTTGTTGATGCCAGCAAGCCTGCGAAACCTCACTTAAGAAACAATTGATCAAAAACTGACTCTATTGATAGCAATCATAAATAGAATGACGGAAAGGCTGATATGGCATATATTGCAGAGATATACCAGCCCTGCAATGGTCAATTGGCTCCACAGAGTCGGGTTTTCAGGTGTACGTCATTAGCGGTTGGTCATTGCCTACGTCAAACCACGAATATATATTGATATGCTGATATTGACTAACTTATAACTATTCCGTGATCATAAGGGTTATCGTGAGGTGATTCTGTCCCACATGAATAGAATCAAATCTTTTAAGCTTATCCCTGACTGACTACACGGCATTAGCAATTCAATGCACAATTCATCACATAAAACTTGATGCTCGGAGCTTATTTATATCGTGTTTGTAGATAAAATTGCAATGAACGTGAAAAGTTGTTGCGATCCCAATCGATCAATTGATGTTTATTCATTTCACTTCAATTTGAGAGGATTGATGTGATCTCGAGTTCGTATGGCTTTTGATGGAAGCTCTTCGAATTGAAAATCTTCTCCCTACATAATTCGAACCTACAAACTCATGTTCAAGAGGCCGGAGAGCTACACACCAGGACTTAGTTACCAATCCCACTTTTCAGACTGCTGCAGTCCGTGTCATGATTATTCACCACGTGCCATGGCTGAAATAGGATTAATACGAAACATCGCAGTTTTACGGCATTTTCCGCCGCGCTGTGATATTGCGACTGCGATGGATAAAGAAGATTGTTATATTCAGATAATTCACCTCAAGTGCAAACTCTGGCTTGCTCACGCTTGGAGAGAATGTTGGTTTGCATGCTTTTGATCTTGTTCAGATAGACTTTAATTCTGATGAGCATTGATGAGCATTGTACGACGACTTAATACCTCAAGAAAACCAATATCGCTATGACGTCAGAGCTGGAATGCAACATGAACGACAGCGCACTGCGTCAATTTCGATACCATTATTTGGCTGCGCTTTGGTAACACATTCTCATTACACAATATAACAGTGACTTCTTAGTGTCGAATATTTAAATATTAACATCTTATCCCTACCCCAACAGGTTTATTGGCAGTTTAATGTACCCGTTATAACAAGAAACTAAGCTTAGGCTGTCGTTGATTATGTAATCAAAGGCCAATGTCCTATTTATACCTGATGTATGCGGCTGATTAGTTTTTGTGTACGGGAAATATGCTGATGAGTATTTCGATACAGAGGCGTGCATCATATTTAATGATACTATACTGTAATGTAAAGTACACCTTCTGAATGATAATACCATCGCCATTTGCACAACGCAAACATTGTTCTGTTAACAGTATCAGGCACTCATTAGTGTTATATAGCTCAGCTATATTGAATAGACGTATCTTAACACTTTAATTGGCCAGTGTTATGCTTTCATGTTTATATTCATATTCTGGTGACCCAATCATTGCCTTACAACACTTGTCATCCTGTTGATAGTCAAACAAATCAAATCCTGAAACATAACCCTCAACAGCATCTTTATCAAGCTCGACCATTCCAAAAGGATTCAGAATTGAATTCCTGCACATCACTTACAATGCACAATGTAATTACTTGCTACACTGGCATCACTATATGATTTCAACCGATATGTTAACTCGAATGAACAATTATAAGGTTATGAATGCCATTATATTTACCTGTCATTTTACTTTTCTTTTATGTGAATATGACTGAATACTATGACATTAATAATATACTACAAGCCTCTTCTAATCACAAAAACCACGATATCTAAGATGTTTTGGACCATGACAACAATGTTCCTGGTTACCTATAAGTGTAAGTACTATTTTTTGTCATTTCTTTTTCATGACATGATGAATACGAACACGGGTATCAGAGATGGGTAGTCTGTTCTAAATATACGAGGAATACCAAAGAACTTTCACGAGTTGCAATGCTTGAATATTGATTTTACGATTATAGGATTGTATAAAAAATATTTTACAGAGAGACGAGATGGCGGAGTGAGAACATATATGTGTTAGGAGTGTTGCGTGTTAAAAGTGAATAGACAAATTGACGTTGAAATGTGTAGGGACGGTAATTGATGTATTTTTATTGAAATGAATGGGTCAAGCATCGGACAGGCACACAACACAATAGCAGCCTTATTTTGAAGACCACCAAATATCCCTCCACCATTTTACATAGATAGTATGCTGTATATTTCCTCCAATATCAAGAAAAAAACAAACAAATGGACGGCTTATATCTTATATATATAGCAGATAGTTGTTCGGTGATTCAATTTTGTATAAGATATATGTACAGTGATACTGTATCATATATGTGATATTGTCAATTAGCTTTGGAATAATATCAATTTTTGTAAGTGACAGACCAGAGATTCTGCTGCGAATCCAATTGAAGCTGGCGGAGGGGCTAGTGGCATGATATAGAGATATTCATATAACTAAATGTGTAGAACACCAACTGAAGGATTACAATGCCATTTTCACAGCGCATCGAATTCCATATGGTAGGTAACAAAGTCGTTTTAGATCCCCTTTTCTGGCCCTGGAACAAACTAACGTAGACAACTCGATGTTTTAATGCATGCGGTGTTACTAATCATGTTTTGCTAGTCAAGCAATAATAGTATCCTCGTAAATGTTTCGCCAACTCATAGCATTCGTGATATATTTTCCCTCATTCAACGGGTTACTATGTGCTCCAAGGTCATGTGACCCTATCGATTTGTTGATCAATAAATCCAATAAAGCCTGCTGTTTAATGATTGCAGGACAGCTCACAATGACATTACCGGCTTAATGATTCTGTCATCCGTAATCCTGGAGAGGAGCGACAAATAACAGAGAGACCATCTTGAACACCTCGTTCTTAAGCAGTGACCGCAGTGACAGTATCATACTGCTTGTGGTATAACTAGCACAGCTAAGAATCAAAGCATATGAAATCGATGTCACATTAAGCATTTAGCCGATATCGCTGACACCTTTTATTACAAGTGGGACATCAAAACCGTTAACAGGTAACAGGCCGAGCAAGTAATACAATAATACAGTAGAATAGATAGACAGATGATAAGATAGGGGAGGGGGATATAGAGTGAGAGGTGGGGTGGAATTGTGATGTACTGGAGTGCGTTTATGTCCTCGTGTTGCATTTTTACTTGATTGGTTATTATCTGCAGCCGTTAACATGTAACAGGCCAAACAAGGAATAAAATAATACAGTAGAATAGATAGTCAGATGGTAGGAGAGATAAAGGGTGGGTGGCTGTTTAGAGTGAGAGGTGGCGTGGAATTGTGATGTACTGGGGTGCGTTTAACACCCCACCCCCCTCCCAGCTGGCAAGGCCCCACGAACCCGGCAACATGATACACAGTGTAATAAAGATTTATGGACATTATTCACCAAGTATCTGCTGCGAATCCGGGGAGCTATCATAACATTGCAAGCGACGTTCTATCATCAAATGCTAAAGGCCTTGGTCCATAAATGCCATGGGCAGGTTCTAAGCGAACATATCAAATATTTCTTACTGGTACAATTGACTTGATTGGTTATTATCTCCCTCGTTTGATGAAGCTCACTGCTAAGATCATCATCCATCATAAATATCTTGTCTCACTTATGCGATGTCAGAAACTTCGACAAGGTTGGTGTAATGTAAGAAAACCTTTCCTCAAAGCAACATCATGGACATCTTTGTGTTGCCTCGAGCGATGGTCGAATTAATGATCAAGTCGAATCGTTTTGTGTGGAGTCGATTCGTTCTCACTTTATTGACTTCATTCATTATTTTGGGTTTGATATATTTATTGATTACTATTATGAGGTATCTAGTTTTTAATTCGCTGGCATGTTAACCCCCATATGCCATGGTCAAATGATACTTAACAATCCATATATGCACGTAGCAGGGCATTAAGAAATGTTTCGGCCTCAAATGCAGTGAATACGTTAATTCAGCACGATGTCTCCTATACAGCAGCGGATCAATCTGCCTCAGCCAATACGCATTCTTCTTTGTCAAATTAAAGAGTCTTTGTGCAATATTTTCGCATAGAAAGCTTTAAAACACTCCTACATAGAGTATGTTTGTTTCAGTTAATTCGATTAATCCATGACGGAAAACAACTGAATGACAATAATGACATTCGTTTTTTTGAATTAATCAAATATCTAAGGTAAAAGCTGGGATGTCATAATATGCGTTATATGTTTTGTCACAGACAGTGTTGTGTAAAGGGGATATAAATGTGAAATAAGTGAGTTATTAACCCTTCATCGGACCCGGAAGTGTGAGCTGTTATATTTTGTAAGTTTTATTGCAAGGAGTGTGATAGTAGTAAATAACAACACCACAAGTCGCGTTGTCTGATGAATTCATCTATGACATACTACCGCTATATATAATATAACTTCGTTGAGGCTGGTTAGAATTGCGATGGTAAGGATGCTATGAATAAATATTGCAGAGCCATAACATATGTCACAAAGCGTACCATTGTTATATATAATTGATACCATGTGATTTAATCAAATGTCACCAGATAGTGCACTTGATAGTGTGGTGAAATATTTGCTGTTTGAAATCCTGTAAGGTGTCAAAGCGAAATGCCCCTTTCACGTGCTAGTAGTACTATCATGTGTGAATGCATGCACATCTAAACTATATTAGATAAAACATAGGCAAATCCAAACTACACGGTTGGATACTTCTTGTCTGTTTAAGGAAGACTCAAGAACTTGAGGAGCTGCTCTTATAACATATTTTCCATTGTATTCGATGTACTGGAAAACCAGTATCATTAGCTCAGTGGCGACCATTATTCGTCCATTTTACTATGGCAGCTTGAATGGGTTAGCTGATGCATTCAAGTATGTTTTGAACACAAGCTACGTATTTCGACATCGGGTGACTACAATCAATCTTGCCTGCCATTCTTTGTTACAACACTACAAGCATAAAGCTTATAGGAAAAAGCGTGCATTGTGCGTTGTAAACAAACTCTTTACGCCAATGGTAATATAGAAGAATAAAACATCTTGTGAATGGCAAAGGGCGTTTACAACGGAGGACAAATGCCAACGTAAATGCTTCATTTGTAGTTCTTGTACGTGCTTGATGTGTTTATTCTACATATTTATTGATGCCGTTAACAATTAAACTTATCACCAATACTGCACTAGTTAAAAAAGATAGGGTAAATATTTGGAGCATTCGTCGTTTGTCTACGATCGATCAATACTATTGCATTGAGTGTCCGAATATTGACTGGGTTTTGCACGGATCTACAAGAGAAACGTTCTGTTACCACATATTATTAGGTTCTGGGTCTACTTCACATGTCAGTTATCTCTGCAAACAAATAAGGTTACTTCAATCACCCAAACCGTTTGGGGGAGCAAATACCCTGCTTGCCTGTTAGCCGAGCTCAATTAGTAGTACATCACATTGGTGATGATGGCTGCATATAAAGCGGAGAAAAAAGATAGGCATGGTATGTGGTGATACATATTTATGTATGGGTCTACAAGCGCGGTAAATGTAGAGCGACGACGTAAAAAAACCTTTGGATCATGAAATATTCATTCCATTATTGGCGACCATTAGACCATCGATATGGTAGCAGTAACAGTGCACAGTAGTGAGTGAAAAAAGATTGGCATATTTTAAGGGGCCATTAGTGCATTGAAAAAAGTCAGACATTACCACTATCGTCGTTAAAAAGGTAATACTAGGCTCATTCTTTGGTGGTGCAGTTATAACGAACTTCTGCTGCTATTAGTCATTGTTGGTCTAACGCTACGTACCTACAATTGCTGCGGTCTTGTTTGGCTGAATTCACCCACTTCTATTGCATGTGGTATTTGCATGTCTAATGGACCGCAGGAACTTTTTCTGTGGTAGTTTGTGCCTAATGGCATCCATATACATTTTCACTGGTCTTTGTTTGTCTAATGACACAAACATACACTGCCTCTGGTCTTTGTTTATGTTGCGGGGTCCCCAACGCCGTGTGTGGTATTCGTTTGTCATATAACACCCACTTATGCTGTGTGTAGTCTTTGTTTGTCTTATAACACCCACCTAGGCTATCTCTGGTCTTGTTTTGTATAATTGCATTCACCACAACTGTATCTGCAACTTCATGCATTATTTTCGTACTTCCTGGAAACTTTAATTTTCTACACTTACGTTCGTTAATAGCTCATCACATCTTGTATCTGCTATTATGAAAAAGTATTAGTAAAACTATCCTGAAACCAAACAGTTAAGCAGGGGTTTGGTTGCGCGTTCAATTCGTGACGAATCGCGCCACGTCAACTGCAGACAATATTTCAATGAGCACCATCGCAAGATTACCCACGCACTCTATCTTAAATCAGATGAAGATACAATCAACCGTCTGTAATTCCAGTTTGCAGCGTACATTCTGGTGAATTAAGGCAAATGTCCATACGAAACCACTATTGATAATGATTTGTCGGATTAACCGTCGTTATTATGCTGTAGGTTTGGGGCTTCACGTTATAAATAATCGACATGCGTGAATCGATCGTATTTAGTTGATGCTAACAAGCCTGATAAATAGCTGACGTCATTGCAGCAACCAAATATAGTAGTGTTCGGCTGATGTTTTTGAAATATATCAACGCGGCAATTGTCAGATTGCTCTTCCAAGTATTCATTCGCATGTCATTAGCTTCGAGTCCTTGTCCAGGAAAAATCCACGAATATATGCTATGCACTATTTTACTTGAATTAATAAAAGTTAATTGGGTAGCCATAAGTGAGAAAATGAGAGACAACACAGCAAGTAACGGACCTCTTTTTTCACATCGCGGATACAGATTGCAAACAACGATTTACCAAATATGTGTTACTGTGTGATCGCATGCGCTTATCAGGGTCAACCATGTGGTCCAATGCACAGCTCTGGTCAGCGTTTGAAGAACATATCCAGTGTCCTGGTATATAGGCGTTCATTATATTAACGAAATAAGCAGAACACAACCTAAACGATTATCACAATTACATTTTCAGAACGCAGCATCAAACATGGCACACCCCTGTGTTATGTTTCAAAGTTTTTTTAAATACACATTTCCGACTACTTGCATCTTAACGCACTCGACATTCAATAAATAATCAATCAGTATCGTACAACTGACGCAGATCAGTCCAATGTAACGCAGACATTCAATCCTTAAACATTACCCCGAAGCAAATAAATGCAGGCCATTTGACATGTAAGTGTATGCCTGGTTACTGTCAAATATGATAAAGCTAGTGTTACAATTATTTACGTAGTAAATCCACAATGTATTTGTTTTTATTTATTTTCTACATCAGATCGATATTACACATGGCGGTCATTGTAGGTCATACCATTGGTTACGGACAAGGCAGCAATTCATCATATACCTTGAGCTGACCCTTGAGTGATCATTGTGTACATACTGTGTAAACATGTTTACAAAGGTCAACAGAGTTTCTAATTGAATAACAAATGCATACACATTAAATACGACGAGGGAATGTATAAACATGTACGAGTATTGCTGTATATAGGTGTTTATATGATGGTCAAACGAAACTAAAGCGCCACGATGGTATCTTCCCATTGCTCAATGCGATATAAATGAGGGTAGAAATTGCGCTTCAAGCCGCCATGCAGTCTGATCTTTATGTAGATACATGGCATTACAGTCGCGAAACGCACCTGGTAACATGACCAACCAAGTAAGAGTCACCGTTTCAGCTCACCACTAGAGGCTGTTTCGATACTTCTTTATGATGGTGAATCCTTTTATGGCTTCTGATTTAATCTTTTCAAGCCAGTGCTGCATACACTGAGTAGACAGGTGGAAATGCTTAGGTAATGGTTCGGAACAGTAATCCCATGGTTTTCTCATGGTTCAAGGAGTAACGCAATTATGATAACCCGTAAGTTACAATTAACACCCGATTGCGCGACATAGCCATCGTCTTGCTCGCATTCCCTGATAATAATGATAAGAACGACTAGTAAACTTTACTTATTTTAGCCATACACATTGCAAAATTAGCTGTTGGTTACAATTCGGGATTGTATTTGGTATGATAACATATGCTAAATGGTGCAACGAGAGATTGTGCTGTAATAGTTATAGTTAGTACAAACGGAAGTCGAACGTATATGTATATGATATATATATATATATAAATATATATATTCATATATAAATAAAATATAATATACAAAATGTAAGTATAATAAATATATATATATATACATATATATATATATATATATATATATATATATATATATATATATATATATATATATATATATATATATATATATATATATATATATTTAATTGACACTGTATGATTTGTTATTGTACCCGAATCGTATAACCAGATTGGATTTGCATTTATGTTTAGCTTAAGACGCAATATATATTGTACTGTGTCATTGTTGTTCGTGTAACAGTCCACTTGTACCTACCAAATTGACACGACCAAAGAGGATGCGTCATAACAGGATATAGCGCAAGATCAAAGCTTGACAGTGCAACGGAAAGGGCATTTCTGTGGCTGAAGTATGCAACCGCCGGGACATGGTGGCGCCAGAGGAGACATCACGCGGTACTTCATGCTGAACACATAGGTGAACATGGCGGTATCAGATAATAAATGCACCATATAGTGATCGTTAAATGATTGATGGCTTCAGGGAAGTAAATATTTTACAATAGGTACAAACGGGCTTCATATTCGCTAAGAAGGCTCACTTCGCTGATTTTAATACACTGCAATCGTTAGGTGGCGCTACCGTGATATTAACAAAAGCACATGGGAATACTGGGTTGACGTCACTACGATTGATGAGAGCGGGAAAAATGTCGTTTCACAGAGCCTTTCCGCTGCCAAAATACGTCGCTCACAGGATTACAAATACCGAAAATATCGACTACAATATGAAATAACTGTCAACTTGATAAATTGCCCGGGTACACCTATCGAAAACAATTCGCCTCTTTCAGCTTTAATGAACGCGCTGTAGACGGTGGTATTAGATTGTCAACAACCTTCCAGAGCGAGGGAACTGGCCGGGGGTAAACTTCAACATTTGTTAGCTTGTGAAGATCTCGAGCATATAGTTTATTTCTCGGGCTGGGGCTTGAGTGAGCGCTCTTAGCGTAGTTTTAAACTCTTTGATCAATGGTAGAGTGGAAATAATGCAACTAACGGGCAACTGATCAACCAAATATGCCAGATAGCCAAACACCAATCCTGCCTCGCTGACCTTCTTTATCATGAACGAAAGGCCAATGCGTAAAACATATTGAGACTTAATTGGTAATTTTTGGAGCCGCTGTTCTGCCTTAGTCCATTCCTCATAAGATTCGGCGTAGCTTATGCCAATAACATGATTGAGCTGTACACCATATATTACCACGATAAATTGGTCGTCTGAAAACGAGTCGGTTACAACCTACGTAACCGCACGTGTGCATTAATATATGTATGCTTATTGTGCAGTACAATATTCTTAGCGCAGATTTGTCGCCCTATACCAATACAAACAAACAGTTGCGACACAGTTAAATTTGCTTACTTTGATAAGGTGGTGCTACGCTTGAGCATGTTTACATAAATCTACTGGTTGTCCAATCATTATTTCCTTTAGCATTCGCCATCTATGTAAACGATGTTAAACCTTGCACTGCTATTACCTAATTGATATATCCACAGAACTTGTATTAGCATTTCATAAACTAGATTAGTGTGGTATGAAGAGCTTATTGTCGCTGACAGCATTGTCTATTAACATGGTAATAACTGACTATTGTAATTGCTTGTTAAAAACAATGACTTTCTTATTGAACATGACATAATGTAACAACGCATACATACCGATGCTTTAACTGTAATCACGATTTAAAAATGGCTCAAGGTTTTATCACTCCAGAGTGTGGTACTCACGACATACTCATAATGCATTGGTCTTGCATAATATTCTGTTGTGTCCAACAATAATGCCAATATCACATTTGCAATATCAGTTATAACAATTGCGGCGTTGCCATGCCAAGCTACTGGGGAAAAAACACCCATCACTCATCATTGTTGTGCTATGTAAATACTATTACCATCCCCTGATGTACAGCTGTCATTCGTAATAGACTGATTAATGATGAATGCGGAGCCTGTCATGACCTTAATTTACGCTGTCAGCAATTACTGTGCCATGCATAGTGAATAGTTAAAGTGCACCTGGGATTAATCATTGACAATGGATCGTTCTACAGCGTCGGTTTAAGCTTAGTGTTGTTGTGATGGATAGTACGTCAGTTTATAGCAAAACCAACTTCCTCTCCGCCTGCGTGCTTCGAGTATTCATAACGTAACTGTCACAAGGTCACATTATAGCGAGAATATATCAATGTAGTCATTTCAAAAGATTTAGGTTTATAGTTGTCAGTTGCAATATTTAATGTGAAATAGCGTTAGAATAAGGCTTTACATAAAGAGGCGTGCGAGGCTATTGCTTAGTGAGATGCTGCGCATTCAAAGCAAGGTGATATGCCTGATAAACACATGGCAAGGTGCTGTTCGGTTAACGATGCTAGCAATTACCAACTTTGCATAAATGATGTCAACTTCCATGAATTCTACTCTAGGCATTGTAATAACGACAACATCCTCCATAAATCAAGGTTAGAGAAAGCATCTTTAATCTGTGCGTCAAGAATACTCAACCAGTATTACAAACAGAATCCTATGAAGTTCAATTGTATCGTCACTAGCCAGAAGGTTTTTTCTCTGATCGTTCCTGTTGGCTAATGCTTCGTTTCTGTCACCGCAACTAATATACGTCGATGAGGCGTCCTGGCCTCTTTTCTACGGAGTTAACGACGCATAAGACCGGATCACCAATCAATTCCTTCAAGATTGAGGACC
Source organism: Urechis unicinctus (assembly GCA_034190875.2). Classification (NCBI taxonomy): domain Eukaryota; kingdom Metazoa; phylum Annelida; class Polychaeta; order Xenopneusta; family Urechidae; genus Urechis; species Urechis unicinctus. The sequence goes on along the minus strand of CM067358.1, from coordinate 64,849,578 downwards.
ATGATACACGATTATTAAAATGGCTATCAGTGATTTACTACTCGTCTGTACTGAGGTCGTCTTCATCATATGTATTACTGTCTGGGCTTGCTTTATTACAAGCAACATGGGCGAAATGAGCTTTAGCCGATTAACCCCGGATCTCTTATAGAATTTGGGACAAAAGACCCATTTTATTACAAATGAAACATGCCAACGTCTATTTCGATTAACGAAGGATCTGATTCGAGTCATCACTTTGCGTGATCATAAGGGTTATCATGAAGTGGTTCTGTCGCTCATGAATAGAATTAAATCTTTTAAGCTTATCCATGACTGACTACACGGTAATAGCCATTCAATACACCATTCATCACATAAAACGTGATGCTCGGAGCTTATTTATATCGTGTTTGTAGATAACATTGCAATGAACGTGAAAAGTTTTAGCGATCTCAATAGATAGGTTGATGTTTATTCAATTCCCTTCAATTTAAGAGGATTAAAGTGATCTCGGGCTCGTATTGTTGTTTCGCAACGCCAAGACTAAGTTCCCAGCCCCACTTTCCAGACTTCTGCAGTCCTTGTCATGATAATTCACCGAGTGCCATGGCGGAAATAGGAATAATACGTAAAATCGCAGTTTTACATCATTTTCCGCCGCGCTGTGATATTGCGACTGCGATGGATAAAGAAGATTGTTATATTCAGAAAATTCACCTGAAGTGCAAACTCTGGCTTGTTCACGCTCGGAGAGCATGGTGGTTTGCATGCTTTTGATCTTATTAAGGTAGACTTTAATTCTGATGAGCATTGATGAGCATTGTACGACGACTTAATACCTCAAGAAAACCAATATCGCTATGACGTCAGAGCTGGAATGCCACATGAACTACAGCGCACTGCGTCAATTTCAATACCATTATTTGGCTGCGCTTTGGTAACACATTCTCATTACACAATATAACAGTGACTTCTTAGTGTCGAATATTTAAATATTAACAGCTTATCCCTACCCCAGTTTAATGTACCCGCCATACCTTGAGACTAAGCTTGGGCCTTTCATAGGTTTTCGTTGATTATGTAATCAAAGGCCAATGTCCTATTTATACCTGATGTATGCGGCTGATTAGTTTTTGTGTACGGGAAATGTGCTGATGAGTATTTCGATACAGAGGCGTGCATCATATTTAATGATACTATACTGTAATGTAAAGTACACCTTCTGAATGATAATACCATCGCCATTTGCACAACGAAAACATTGTTCTGTTAACAGTATCAGGCACTCATTAGTGTTATATAGCTCAGCTGTATTGAATAGACGTATCTTAACACTTTAATTGGCCAGTGTTATGCTTTCATGTTTATATTCATATTCTGGTGACCCAATCATTGCCTTACAACACTTGTCATCCTGTTGATAGTCAAACAGAACCTTCAAATTAAGATAAGTAGCACATACATCAAATCCTGAAACATAACCCTCAACAGCTTCTTTATCAAGCTCGACCATTCCAAAAGGATTCAGAATTGAATTCCTGCACATCACTTACAATGCACAATGTAATTACTTGCTACACTGGCATCACTATATGATTTCAACCGATATGTTAACTCGAATGAACAATTATAAGGTTATGAATGCCATTATATTTACCTGTCATTTTACTTTTCTTTTATGTGAATATGACTGAATACTATGACATTAATAATATACTACAAGCCTCTTCTAATCACAAAAACCACGATATCTAAGATGTTTTGGACCATGACAACAATGTTCCTGGTTACCTATAAGTGTAAGTACTGTTTTTTGTCATTTCTTTTTTTTTATGACATGTTGAATACGAACACGGGTATCAGAGATGGGTAGTCTGTTCTAAATATACGAGGAATACCAAAGAACTTTCACGAGTTGCAATGCTTGAATATTGATTTTACGATTATAGGATTGTATAAAAAATATTTTACAGAGAGACGAGATGGCGGAGTGAGAACATATATGTGTTAGGAGTGTTGCGTGTTAAAAGTGAATAGACAAATTGACGTTGAAATGTGTAGGGACGGTAATTGATGTATTTTTATTGAAATGAATGGGTCAAGCATCGGACAGGCACACAACACAATAGCAGCCTTATTTTGAAGACCACCAAATATCCCTCCACCATTTTACATAGATAGTATGCTGTATATTTCCTCCAATATCAAGAAAAAAACAAACAAATGGACGGCTTATATCTTATATATATAGCAGATAGTTGTTCGTTGATTCAATTTTGTATAAGATATATGTACAGTGATACTGTATCATATATGTGATATTGTCAATTAGCTTTGGAATAATATCAATTTTTGTAAGTGACAGACCAGAGGTTCTGCTGCGAATCCAATTGAAGCTGGCGGAGGGGCTAGTGGCATGATATAGAGATATTCATATAACTAAATGTGTAGAACACCAACTGAAGGATTACAATGCCATTTTCACAGCGCATCGAATTCCATATGGTAGGTAACAAAGTCGTTTTAGATCCCCTTTTCTGGCCCTGGAACAAACTAACGTAGACAACTCGATGTTTTAATGCATGCGGTGTTACTAATCATGTTTTGTAAGTCATGCAATAATTGTATACTCTTAAATGTTTCGCCAACTCATAGCATTCGTGATATAGTTTCCCTCATTCAACGGGTTACTATGTGCTCCAAGGTCATGTGACCCTATCGATTCACTCACCACTAAATCCAATAAAGCCTGTTGTTTGAAGAGTGCAGGGCAGCTCGCAATGACATTACCGGCTTAATGATTCTGTCATCCGGAATCCTGGAGATGAGCTTAAGCTAATAGAGAGACTATCTTGAATACCTCGTTCTTAAGCAGTGACCGCAGTGACAGTATCATACTGCTTTTGCTATAACTAGCACAGCTAAGAATCAAAGCATATGAAATCGATGTCACATTAAGCATTTAGCCGATATCGCTGACACCTTTTATTACAAGTGGGACATCAAAACCGTTAACAGGTAACAGGCCGAGCAAGTAATACAATAATACAGTAGAATAGATAGACAGATGATAAGATAGGGGAGGGGGATATAGAGTGAGAGGTGGGGTGGAATTGTGATGTACTGGGGTGCGTTTATGTCCTCGTGTTGCAATTTACTTGATTGGTTATTATCTCCAGCCGTTAACATGTAACAGGCCAAACAAGGAATAAAATAATACAGTAGAATAGATAGTCAGATGGTAGGAGAGATAGAGGGTGGGTGGCTGTTTAGAGTGAGAGGTGGCGTGGAATTGTGATGTACTTGGGTGCGTTTAACACCCCACCCCCCTCCCAGCTGGCAAGGCCCCACGAACCCGGCAACATGATACACAGTGTGATAAAGATTTATGGACATTATTCACCAAGTATCTGCTGCGAATCCGGGGAGCTATCATAACATTGCAAGCGACGTTCTATCATCAAATGCTAAAGGCCTTGGACCATAAATGCCATGGGCAGGTTCTAAGCGAACATATCAAATATTTCTTACTGGTACAATTGACTTGATTGGTTATTACCTCCCTCGTAGATGAAGCTCACTGCTAAGATCATCATCCATCATAAATATCTTGTCTCACTTATGCAATGTCAGAAACTTCGACAAGGTTGGTGTAATGTAAGAAAACCTTTCCTCAAAGCAACATCATGGACATCTTTGTGTTGCCTCGAGCGATGGTCGAATTAATGATCAAGTCGAATCGTTTTGTGTGGAGTCGATTCGTTCTCGCTTTATTGACTTCATTCATTATTTTGGGTTTGATATATTTATTGATTACTATTATGAGGTATCTAGTTTTTAATTCGCTGGCATGTTAACCCCCATATGCCATGGTCAAATGATACTTAACAATCCATATATGCACGTTGCAGGGCATTAAGAAATGTTTCGGCCTCAAATGCAGTGAATACGTTAATTCAGCATGATGTCTCCTATACAGCAGCGGATCAATCTGCTTCAGCCAATACGCATTCTTCCTTGTCAAATTAAAGAGCCTTTGTGCAATATTTTCGTATAGAAAGCTTTAAAACACTCCTACATAGAGTATGTTTGTTTCAGTTAATTCGATTAATCCATGACGGAAAACAACTGAATGACAATAATGACATTCGTTTTTTTGAATTAATCAAATATCTAAGGTAAAAGCTGGGATGTCATAAGATGCGTTATTTGTTTTGTCACAGACAGTGTTGTGTAAAGGGGATATAAATGTGAAATAAGTGAGTTATTAACCCTTCATCGGACCCGGAAGTGTGAGCTGTTATATTTTGTAAGTTTTATTGCAAGGAGTGTGATAGTAGTAAATAACAACACCACAAGTCGCGTTGTCTGATGAATTAATATATGACATACTAACACTATATATAATATAACTTCGTTGAGGCTGGTTAGAATGGCGATGGTAAGGATGCTATGAATAAATATTGCAGAGCCATAACATATGTCACAAAGCGTACCATTGTTATATATAATTGATACCATGTGATTTAATCAAATGTCACCAGATAGTGCACTTGATAGTGTGGTGAAATCGGGAGCGGAATATTTGCTGTTTGAAATCCTGTAAGGTGTCAAAGCGAAATGCCCCTTTCACGTGCTAGTAGTACTATCATGTGTGAATGCATGCACATCTAAACTATATTAGATAAAACATAGGCAAATCCAAACTACACGGTTGGATACTTCTTGTCTGTTTAAGGAAGACTCAAGAACTTGAGGAGCTGCTCTTATAACATATTTTCCATTGTATTCGATGTACTGGAAAACCAGTATCATTAGCTTAGTGGCGACCATTATTCGTCCATTTTACTATGGCAGCTTGAATGGGTTAGCTGATGCATTCAAGTATGTTTTGAACACAAGCTACGTATTTCGACATCGGGTGACTACAATCAATCTTGCCTGCCATTCTTTGTTACAACACTACAAGCATAAAGCTTATAGGAAAAAGCGTGCATTGTGCGTTGTAAACAAACTCTTTACGCCAATGGTAATATAGAAGAATAAAACATCTTGTGAATGGCAAAGGGCGTTTACAACGGAGGAAAAATGCCAACGTAAATGCTTCATTTGTAGTTCTTGTACGTGCTTGATGTGTTTATTCTACATATTTATTGATGCCGTTAACAATTAAACTTATCACCAATACTGCACTAGTTAAAAAAGATAGGGTAAATATTTGGAGCATTCGTCGTTTGTCTACGATCGATCAATACTATTGCATTGAGTGTCCGAATATTGACTGGGTTTTGCACGGATCTACAAGAGAAACGTTCTGTTACCACATATTATTAGGTTCTGGGTCTACTTCACATGGAAAAAGCCCAGAAAACTGTTGACCATGTTTTGTCAGTTATCTCTGCAAACAAATAAGGTTACTTCAATCACCCAAACCGTTTGGGGGAGCAAATACCCTGCTTGCCTGTTAGCCGAGCTCAATTAGTAGTACATCACATTGGTGATGATGGCTGCATATAAAGCGGAGAAAAAAGATAGGCATGGTATGTGGTGATACATATTTATGTATGGGTCTACAAGCGCGGTAAATGTAGAGCGACGACGACGTAAAAAAACCTTTGGATCATGAAATATTCATTCCATTATTGGCGACCATTAGACCATCGATATGGTAGCAGTAACAGTGCACAGTAGTGAGTAAAAAAAGATTGGCATATTTTAAGGGGCCATTAGTGCATTGAAAAAAGTCAGACTTTACCACTATCGTCGTTACAAAAGGTAATACTAGGCTCATTCTTTGGTGGTGCAGTTATAACGAACTTCTGCTGCTATTAGTCATTGTTGGTCTAACGCTACGTACCTACAATTGCTGCGGTCTTGTTTGGCTGAATTCACCCACTTCTATTGCATGTGGTATTTGCATGTCTAATGGACCGCAGGAACTTTTTCTGTGGTAGTTTGTGCCTAATGGCATCCATATACATTTTCACTGGTCTTTGTTTGTCTAATGACACAAACATACACTGCCTCTGGTCTTTGTTTATGTTGCGGGGTCCCCAACGCCGTGTGTGGGTATTCGTTTGTCATATAACACCCACTTATGCTGTGTGTAGTCTTTGTTTGTCTTATAACACCCACCTAGGCTATCTCTGGTCTTGTTTTGTATAATTGCATTCACCACAACTGTATCTGCAACTTCATGCATTATTTTCGTACTTCCTGGAAACTTTAATTTTCTACACTGACGTTCGTTAATAGCTCATCACATCTTGTATCTGCTATTATGAAAAAGTATTAGTAAAACTATCCTGAAACCAAACAGTTAAGCAGGGGTTTGGTTGCGCGTTCAATTCGTGACGAATCGCGCCACGTCAAACTGCAGACAATATTTCAATGAGCACCATCGCAAGATTACCCACGCACTCTATCTTAAATCAGATGAAGATACAATCAACCGTCTGTAATTCCAGTTTGCAGCGTACATTCTGGTGAATTAAGGCAAATGTCCATACGAAACCACTATTGATAATGATTTGTCGGATTAACCGTCGTTATTATGCTGTAGGTTTGGGGCTTCACGTTATAAATAATCGACATGCGTTAATCGATCGTATTTAGTTGATGCTAACAAGCCTGATAAATAGCTGACGTCATTGCAGCAACCAAATATAGTAGTGTTCGGCTGATGTTTTTGAAATATATCAACGCGGCAATTGTCAGATTGCTCTTCCAAGTATTCATTCGCATGTCATTAGCTTCGAGTCCTTGTCCAGGAAAAATCCACGAATATATGCTATGCACTATTTTACTTGAATTAATAAAAGTTAATTGGGTAGCCATAAGTGAGAAAATGAGAGACAACACAGCAAGTAACGGACCTCTTTTTTCACATCGCGGATACAGATTGCAAACAATGATTTACCAAATATGTGTTACTGTGTGATCGCATGCGCTTATCAGGGTCAACCATGTGGTCCAATGCACAGCTCTGGTCAGCGTTTGAAGAACATATCCAGTGTCCTGGTATATAGGCGTTCATTATATTAACGAAATAAACAGAACACAACCTAAACGATTATCACAATTACATTTTCAGAACGCAGCATCAAACATGGCACACCCCTGTGTTATGTTTCAAAGTTTTTTTAAATACACATTTCCGACTACTTGCATCTTAACGCACTCGACATTCAATAAATAATCAATCAGTATCGTACAACTGACGTAGATCAGTCCAATGTAACGCAGACATTCAATCCTTAAACATTACCCCGAAGCAAATAAATGCAGGCCATTTGACATTTAATTGTATGCCTGGTTACTGTCAAATATGATAAAGCTAGTGTTACAATTATTTACGTAGTAAATCCACAATGTATTTGTTTTTATTTATTTTCTACATCAGATCGATATTACACATGGCGGTCATTGTAGGTCATACCATTGGTTACGGACAAGGCAGCAATTCATCATATACCTTGAGCTGACCCTTGAGTGATCATTGTGTACATACTGTGTAAACATGTTTACAAAGGTCAACAGAGTTTCTAATTGAATAACAAATGCATACACATTAAATACGACGAGGGAATGTATAAACATGTACGAGTATTGCTGTATATAGGTGTTTATATGATGGTGGTCAAACGAAACTAAAGCGCCACGATGGTATCTTCCCATTGCTCAATGCGATATAAATGAGGGTAGAAATTGCGCTTCAAGCCGCCATGCAGTCTGATCTTTATGTAGATACATGGCATTACAGTCGCGAAACGCACCTGGTAACATGACCAACCAAGTAAGAGTCACCGTTTCAGCTCACCACTAGAGGCTGTTTCGATACTTCTTTATGATGGTGAATCCTTTTATGGCTTCTGATTTAATCTTTTCAAGCCAGTGCTGCATACACTGAGTAGACAGGTGGAAATGCTTGGTAATGGTTCGGAACAGTAATCCCATGGTTTTCTCATGGTTCAAGGAGTAACGCAATTATGATAACCCGTAAGTTACAATTAACACCCGATTGCGCGACATAGCCATCGTCTTGCTCGCATTCCCTGATAATAATGATAAGAACGACTAGTAAACTTTACTTATTTTAGCCATACACATTGCAAAATTAGCTGTTGGTTACAATTCGGGATTGTATTTGGTATGATAACATATGCTAAATGGTGCAACGAGAGATTGTGCTGTAACAGTTATAGTTAGTACAAACGGAAGTCGAACGTATATGAATATATATATATATAAATATATATATTCATATATAAATAAATATAAATATAAATGTAAGTAAATAAATATACATATATACATATATGTATATATATATATATATATATATATATATATATATATATATATATATATATATATATATATATATATATATTTAATTGACACTGTATGATTTGTTATTGTACCCGAATCGTATAACCAGATTGGATTTGCATTTATGTTTAGCTTAAGACGCAATATATATTGTACTGTGTCATTGTTGTTCGTGTAACAGTCCACTTGTACCTACCAAATTGACACGACCAAAGAGGATGCGTCATAACAGGATATAGCGCAAGATCAAAGCTTGACAGTGCAACGGAAAGGGCATTTCTGTGGCTGAGGTATGCAACCGCCGGGACATGGTGGCGCCAGAGGAGACATCACGCGGTACTTCATGCTGAACACATAGGTGAACATGGCGGTATCAGATAATAAATGCACCATATAGTGATCGTTAAATGATTGATGGTTTCAGGGAAGTAAATATTTTACAATAGGTACAAACGGGCTTCATATTCGTATTAAAAAATGTATAGCTTCGCTAAGAAGGCTCACTTCGCTGATTTTAATACACTGCAATCGTTAGGTGGCGCTACCGTGATATTAACAAAAGCACATGGGAATACTGGGTTGACGTCACTACGATTGATGAGAGCGGGAAAAATGTCGTTTCACAGAGCCTTTCCGCTGCCAAAATACGTCGCTCACAGGATTACAAATACCGAAAATATCGACTACAATATGAAATAACTGTCAACTTGATAAATTGCCCGGGTACACCTATCGAAAACAATTCGCCTCTTTCAGCTTTAATGAACGCGCTGTAGACGGTGGTATTAGATTGTCAACAACCTTCCAGAGCGAGGGAACTGGCCGGGGGTAAACTTCAACATTTGTTAGCTTGTGAAGATCTCGAGCATATAGTTTATTTCTCGGGCTGGGGCTTGAGTGAGCGCTCTTAGCGTAGTTTTAAACTCTTTGATCAATGGTAGAGTGGAAATAATGCAACTAACGAGCAATTGATCAACCAAATATGCCTGATAGCCAAACACCAATCCTGCCTCGCTGACCTTCTTTATTATGAACGAAAGGCCAATGCGTAAAACATATTGAGACTTAATTGGTAATTTTTGGAGCCGCTGTTCTGCCTTAGTCCATTCCTCATAAGATTCGGCATAGCTTATACCAATAACATGATTGAGCTGTACACCATATATTACCACGATAAATTGGTCGTCTGAAAACGAGTCGGTTACAACCTACGTAACCGCACGTGTGCATTAATATATGTATGCTTATTGTGCAGTACAATATTCTTAGCGCAGATTTGTCGCCCTATACCAATACAAACAAACAGTTGCGACACAGTTAAATTTGCTTACTTTGATAAGGTGGTGCTACGCTTGAGCATGTTTACATAAATCTACTGGTTGTCCAATCATTATTTCCTTTAGCATTCGCCATCTATGTAAACGATGTTAAACCTTGCACTGCTATTACCTAATTGATATATCCACAGAACTTGTATTAGCATTTCATAAACTAGATTAGTGTGGTATGAAGAGCTTATTGTCGCTGACAGCATTGTCTATTAACATGGTAATAACTGACTATTGTAATTGCTTGTTAAAAACAAACTTTATTATTGAACATGACATAACAACGATACCGATTCCTTTAATTGTAATCACGATTTAAAAATGGCTCAAGGTTTTATCACTCCAGAGTGTGGTACTCACGACATACTCATAATGCATTGGTCTTGCATAATATTCTGTTGTGTCCAACAATAATGACAATATCACATTTGCAATATCAGTTATAACAATTGCGGCGTTGCCATGCCAAGCTACTGGGGAAAAAACACCCATCACTCATCATTGTTGTGCTATGTAAATACTATTACCATCCCCTGATGTACAGCTGTCATTCGTAATAGACTGATTAATAATGAATGCGGAGCCTGTCATGACCTTAATTTACGCTGTCAGCAATTACTGTGCCATGCATAGTGAATAGTTAAAGTGCACCTGGGATTAATCATAGACAATGGATCGTTCTACAGCGTCGGTTTAGGCTTAGTGTTGTTGTGATGGATAGTACGTCAGTTTATAGCAAAACCAACTTCCTCTCCGCCTGCGTGCTTCGAGTATTCATAACGTAACTGTCACGACGAGTTCGATGCATTTCGATTCGAACCTTGTATACACATCGACAACACCTCGTCTTGTATAATACACGATATGATTTTAGAACATGGATTGGATCGCTTAATGAAAGCTCTTTAAAACCCTACACCTATTTTGTGTATATAGTGAGCGTTGGTATTGCAAAATGACTGAACAGAAATTTGTGGGTACGTTGTATTGCTGTTCATGTTCGCAAACGCTTATGATCATAATCTGTCTCATGTGCGATTCAAACCTAAGGTATCGACCCATGTTTGTCGCATTCCTGTTATGAAAGTGTTCCCATCGCAATGCTGAGGCTTACGCTCCTAGTAAGACACTAAGGCAAAGGATGGGAATAGGCGCTAGGTTAAGAGCCCGATCATGTGTTTTTTAATGATTAGATGCACCTGATGATTGATTTTACATGAGCTGCTTCAATGTACTTCTAAACAGACAGGCTGATGACAACTCGCTTTAACATATCTCGTGTTTTTTAAAGCTGTACACATCGAAATCATTCAGTGAGATGAAGAATATAAAGACATCAATTGCATGAATGTTGGATAACTGTTTGGTAATTATGAGCGCAGTCATCATCCTCATTCTTTGATTTGCTCTGTGGCGGACCTCTGTTACTTAGGAAAGTATTCAGAAGCTCATGGCCATGGTCTAGACAAAGCTGAATTACTACCTCTATTGCTATTAAATGGACCAGTAAGTCAGGAGATAGAGGCTGTTGCGCATAATGAGTATGGCTTAGAAACGCTGCTTGGATGCTGCTTTAAAATACTACATCCTTTAAATTGTGACTTCATTAATGGGTACAATAATTGTCCATTTTTAATGAATAAACTAGTACACATATTAAGGTAAGGATTCAGACCAGTCACGCAATGGCTTGCTCATCCACCAACTACTAGAGAAGCCACAACGTAGCGGCACACAGAACGTTTATAATCGATTCATTTAGCACACATGCATCGGCGTCTTTAACCGTCGGCCGAGTCCACTGATTATAACCAGCTACCAGCCATTATGCGGTTAGCTGCAGCAATATGGGTCATTACCATAATTACTTCTAATGACATATGCTATTAAACTACCCCTTAACGATGACCACCACAATCAATTTACGCCTGATTGCGCTAGAAAGCCACTCTATCAATGCCTTGAACAGGTTATTATGGTTAGAGCTACTCGCACCTTAATGATGGACCAGCATATAAGGTATACTTAATGTCGCTGCTTATGGTCACTAGTGCATGTAATTGAGCCTTCGTCATCTATGAAATATTAATTTTGTTGATATTAAAGCCGGTGATAAGTATCGGAGCACTAGATATAACCATACACGTCAGCTATTGTTCATGAGCGGACAACCCTATCGTCATGTGATAAATATGCTGTGCAGGACAGAGTTTAGCGTTCACCGACTATTCGCAGCCGATTCAATAAAATTCTGTTGGAAGATATCAAACTACCGTGGCAGGATATTAAGCGGGATTATATCCGGTACGATATCCATTTGTCGTTTGTTATGATAGTTATTGCTATGACCATCGGATTACTAAAATTACATTATAACAATGATATCTATTCCAAATCGGACGTACACTAAACCTTAAATCATCTTCATGCTCTCCCTGTAATCAGGCTTTGGATGCCACAACGCTATAATTAGGAAGCAAACATAATGCTGTTTTGTGATTTTTTGAGTTCGTATTTTAAACCGTGTTTCAACAGTGGCTATAGAGGCACGCGCAGTGTTATCATCATCAGAATAGTGCTTAAGAAACGTCAGTGATAATAATGAATCGAATGAAAAACATTAACGCAAATAAAAGTTTAAGCATCTTTTATCAATAAGTTAGTTGACGGGTTAATGCAAAAGGACAATAGCTTCACAAAGGGGACTCACTCCCGACAAAACAAGTAAACAAGCCTCCTGTCTGCTGTACACTACTTGTCACAGCACCTGTATTAAAACACCACGGACATTTTTTGTTAATTTTCGCCTTAAACCAAAGAAGTCTCCTTTTCTACAAAATAACCTACAATGCGTCATTCCCTAAGGCGTTAGATCAAAAGTCGGTAGCGCCCCCCGGACAATGAGTGTGCTACGAATGCTTGTGGTAATGCCAGTCAGAGGAAGTCCTCGTAGAGTAGCTATAACCTCTTTTATTGAAGGACAAATCAGACTGCTATAAGCATGATATGAAGTTTACTTTTATATATACACCTCTTTTTATAACATTTTGGATATAAGTGAAATTTGGATATTATTTAATCAAAGTTCTGCTTTGTGACATAGAATAATTGGTCAGTACGAGTGCATGATATTTTTCAAGTTTACACGACATCGGGTTCGGTCGTAAAGACGATTCAGCTGCACTATCAAACAGGCGTTAAGGGAAACAGCACCACGCTGTGAGGCATCACCATACTCTACTTCATAACATAGTGGCTCGTTTCAAGTGGCCTGTCATATAGTTGGTAACCATGTACTATCACTTACTGCTAACTCTATTCACAGCAGACAATCCCAGTAAGACAACTAGATAACGAGAAGGGCCGTATGAACATAGACTTAAATCGATAGCAGTATCTAGCCTCTGGCATAATACGGAACGCATATCAACGAGACATGTTCATAATTGGAGAATACCAAGTAGATAAAGCATGCAAAAGTTGTTATAGGAGAGGAAATCAACATCAAGCTTCGCCAAAGGATGATATGTTCGACTAATACATGCTATGTCTTCATGAAATTGGGTGAATGGCACATCTAGAAAGTCTAATGACAAACATTGTTGTATTCCTGACGTCATTACTAACACATCATAGTGTGCACATTGTCGCCTGTAGATCCTGTCGTCTTGCCTCCTACATAAGTGGATGCAGTGAAATGATGATGTGAGCATTGTGTTAGTTTTAAAACTGATTACGCGCCTAGCATATCCACGTAGTTGCATAGCTAAGCAAACCAATGCATCTATCATTCAATACAACCACTGGCACAAGGGACATACAATCTGTGATCACTCGTTTCTGGGTTTTGATCTAGGTTTATTTTGGAATAATGTTGCAAGGCAGCTGATATATCAACTGTTTGATATAACGGCATGTCTGGCTTTAAACACTCCGCTATCACTTTTGCACGCATAGTTTTAGTCCTGTGCTCGTGTGCAACACATGCTTTCATTCCAATATTCATGCGCGTAACACAATGTCATTTGGAGTGCGCAATAACAAAACCGATCACCAATTACTTTGTGGACTATTTTGTGGTGTTTGATAAGCTTCCAGATGTAATCACATGTACAGCCAACCATGGAAGTACATTATGATATCTATTTTGTACTATTGAAAATATTGGTTGATAGATTTGATGTTTATTGTATCGGCAGTACACTAGGAAGACATTGTAGTTGCAATAAATTGCAAAGCATTTGTGTACAAGGCTATGATGAGCATTGACCACAATGCAATAAATCTAACGTGGTCATTTTATGAGAAGGTTGAACTAATGATTGACGTGCCCCAGAAAGTGAACATACGGGTATCCATTTCCGTTTATCCAAGTTTGTGTGGAGATCAAGATGAAATGCCTCTTCTGTTTTGCATTATTTCTATACGAATAGGTTATTATCGTAAGTATAACTCACTCTAGGAATCATTCTTTTAACTGGTTGCGTCACCGGCGTTGTAAGTGGTTAATATATTCACCCCTTCTGCTAATATGAATCAAATGCTGTAATATATTGTAAAGGCAAACATCTCTGGTGCCTACCCACAATTCTGGGCCTTGTACAAGGCTGAGGTGGTGGGAGGGCCTGTCAGACGAAAACAATGCATAATATAGTTAGTGCATAACTTTGCCACACAGAATTGATACTGATTTCATCGCACAGAGCAAACAACATATAGCACTTTAATTTGTCGATGCCGTGTCCTTCAATGGTTGTCCTTCAATAGCGCATTGATACGGTCCAATTGTGTCCCAGTAAACGCGGTGGATAATGCATGACCTGTCACTCACGAAAGATGACGCATTCCATCATTTGAATTCACAATCACAGCCATTATTGATCATTCACTTTTGACAAGGTCATGCCATTGGCCACTGGTAAAGTATAAACATATATTGCCAAGTAAAATGCTATTGACGCGCCATACCTGTGCCGGACAATAAAGGCACTCTAATGCTTAGGTAGGGATTTGGTAAAGATTTCCCATGAAGTGTCTTGTGCATACAGTCAGAGTTACGAACTTCTGCATGTTTTGGCTTCCTGTATGGTTATCAAGTATTGATGAACTCACTGGTGTCGCTGTTTTGTTGACTGGTTTAAAAGGAAACAATGGCACATTTTTAATACATGGTACACAGTGTCAAATTCGCCCGACAGGTTTACCATCATTGATATGCCTTGGGTCAGAACCATAATTTAATCTGTTTGCTTATTGCACCGATTATACAGATTTTCTGAAAGCACATTGGGTTGCAATTTCTCAGTAGCGTCATACGACTTGTAGGATGGTGTTGAATGCAGAAGACCATGAGTTGGCACGATGCCCACAAAGTTTTCCATGCCTTTCCGATCAGCACAGTCAAGCGTTCAATAGCACATCGAACAGTGCGTACCCAAGGCAGCATAGGGGCATTATCCATATATAAGGCTTTTTGTCTGACAACAGGTTGTTTGGTTTGAAGATCTCGATGTACGCCGTGCGCAACACTGCTAGTAATTCAGTATTAGTAACGACCCCTATGTTGTGTGTACCTTAGGGCATTAAGTTTGTTAATTGTTGCCATATCAAATGAAGCCGCAATTAAACAATGGTGTTATCCTCTTTATCGTGGCTGTTATCTTAAGGACGGCATATAGTCGGTATAATGGAGCATTCAAATCCTGGTAAAGCTCTGTCCCGTGTGAGTTGTACATGATCATAATCATCATGGGCCGCTAAATATGCACTTCGTTACTATATGCAGTCTTTCGATTCATATATATATATATATATATATATATATATATATATATATATATATATATATATATATGATATATATATATATAGATATATATATATATATAGAGACATATATATATATATATATATATATATATATATATCCATATAAATATATTATATATATATATATATGTATTTGAATATATATATATGTATATATATATTATATATATAAACTTATATATACAAATATATACATATATATTTATATATAAACATTTATACATATATATATAAAAATGTAAACATATATATATATGTATATCGACATTCAAATGTGTCTTAACATATATTTATTCATATATAAATATTTGTATATATATTTATTTATATGTATATATGGCAACTTCATCTATCTAGCAATGGTAGCGACATCAATATTATATATTCGTTTCTGTCACGGCCCATTGGTGTGCAGGGTATTGTGATATACTCAGCACATAAATGCCCCAAACGCCCGATTTTGACGGGTGAGTTGGCTTCATCAAATTCCGGTGTTTAGTAATTGCATACTGATTGGAGCGTATATCTATATGCATTCTATTATACTAGAGTTGTCATCTGGTGTAACACATACACACGTAACACTCCAGATTGTCCCTCATGCCGGCAAAACCAGTTCCTCAAGAAACAGCATAATGCAATGCGATGCATATGGCAATGCAAGGATACGCGTTCTTAGCAGCAGTGGATGAGTCTGTGAAAGTGGCACGCGTACAGAGAGTAATATAGAAAGTTAATAACTAGCGTGTGCAATGATAGGACTGGCCCTTCAAGGTCACGGCCCATGTCACATAATACTGCCTTGCTTGCGAAATGCTTAATAGAATGCCTGATCATATATACTCGGCTCATACATGCAGGAACTGCCGATGATGCGGTGTAACCGGCCGTAATGGTTCTCCACCGCAGCAATGGTAATATGTGTTTCGTCATTCGTATAAGATTCATGACGTGTTTCCATATAGTTTTCATCACATGATTATGTTATGTAATTGACAGCGCAAAGCTGGACAACATTTAAATACCAAATTGACGACTAGCCTATGTAGCACTATTAATTGCTATATTCTGTTTCGTAGTACGGAATGCTTGGTCACAGCTGATAATTCGGATGCAATGAGAAATGAGCACTATGGATGTAAAAACACAATCAGAACGCATATCCGGTTTAGCCCCAACGTAGTCTAAAGAATTCAAATAGTTATATTATCCAGTTAAATACATCCGCCTACCATTTGCTTCCCTTGTTCCCTAGTATCTTCATTCAATAATTTTCTTCAAGACTATATTCAATATCCAAATATACAATAATGGGTGTATGGCACAGGTTACCCCGCAATAACATAACCAACTTGATGGTGCAATCTCCCAAATTAACCGCAATCTATATCAGGACCATTGGATATACCTCGAATACAATCAATGATCTAATACAGTGCCATACGTAATTCGCAATTTTAAGTGGCAAATTTGGGGATGGGAAAACGAAATATACGTCGATGAATAAATGCATACAGCCTATTAGAAAGTCTATTAGATAATCATGCAGTAATAATGGCAGTATGGGTGGGGAGGGGTGTAATTGAGAGGAAGCTAGTGAGAAAGGAAGGAATATAAGACATAGCCTAACTGTGTGAGTGTAAGTGTGTGTTTGCTTGTGCTTGTATGCTAGCGTGTGTGTAAGGATTGTGATGCATAGAGATATATGAAGACACCGACCAAGTTACCGGTAACCATCTCGACAGCGGTGTATTCCCCAAGGCCGGACATATATGTAGGAAATGCACTAATGCAGATTTATACACCATATACATCAAGGGATATTAATCTGGTCACACAATAAAACATTGCTTACAAAATTCCATCATCAAGTGGCTCACAGCCCGGGGCGCTAAACGTCGCATGTAAGCTTTACTTCTGGCATTGTAAATCTGCTTCGATAGTACTGTGGCAAATATTGGTTAGTAGATGTGTAGCCGTTGAGGTTCATCATCACTGCGGCACAATATGGGTATTGCCATAGCATGAATATTTGTTCACTAAATATGAGTTACATCACACTGGATGCAAAACACACACGGCGCATTAGAAACCATGTACATATGGTATGGCTCGTTTGTTTGATTTGTATACAAAGCAATACTTTATGTCGTCATTATTGTTAATTGGTTTAATTGTTATTGCTTCCCCTACATTATTTTTGAAGGCTGATGACTGCAATCATCTGATTGCAAGCAGACATGCAATTGTGTTATTATTCTAGCGGAGCCTTATGGCCCAAAAGCTAAGGGAACTGATGTCCTCCCCATTGCGATATCAATGTTATGAAGCAAGTATCCAAAAGCATGTTTTGAAAGATACCGTTACACGATACCACCTTAAATCATATAAGGCTTTGGTTAAAGAATGCTCCTTAAAAGCGGCAAAGCGGCAGTTGGCTTCATGGAAGGAATTAGGAAACGATTCAACAATCTACGACATGAATGAAACATTTATTGAAGGCTTATTGTGGTGTACAGAACCCGTTGCCAAATTCGTGTAAAAAACCCTAGAACGCCCAAAGACCACCCATAAAGGTATGTGACCACAACTTCGAACGGGGGAACATTTCTGATGGGCTTTCTAAAGGGCAGAGCCCGGTACAGCCCTCACGGCGTGTGACCACAACTTAGTACGGGGGGTGATTTTTTACGGGTTTTCATACGGGCCCTCATGCCGTACGGGACCCATTAGAACCTGTAAGTCTCATGGGACTGAGGCATAAGGTCGCCGAAACAGCGTGGGAAGGCTCAATACACTTGATCGTAACATGTCGGCGTTACCATGTCATTGCCACAGGTACTGGTGATTTAACTGCGTTGAGCATGCATAAGGCCAATATAACTGGGTTTTTACCGGGGGGGGGGGGGGGGGGGGGGTCACAAAGCGTTCATTCCTACTGTAATGTGGATGATCATTGCTTACATGAGATCGTACCACCTCGTGTCAAACTATCTGTCGGACGCACTCCACAATTTGAGCGAATGCGCAATTTGCTAGATAGTCTAAATCAAATCATTCAGCCACAACTATTTATACTGGAAGGAATTGGTTCTGCTTCTGACAATCTCTAATGACTTATGGTACACTTTGCTCCAAGACCATACTGGCTATCATACTGGCTGTCATACTGGTTGTAAGCTGTGTCTTATTGCCACTTGCATTTGCAGTGCAGGATATGACGAAATTGGAAGCATGGCCTAGGTAACTGCATTCGGTAAAACAATCAGATTCATATTATTAGCAAATTGCAGGATATGACGATATTCTCAAATTATAAAATCCTTAAAGCAACCCTCGCAGAGAGACATGTACAACGCACAGTGGGCTGGTGACTCACGTCAATACACTTAACTCACGTGGCCGCTAACATTGTATTGGGTGAATATTCCAATATAGCAGATTAACATAGGCTTCATTAGCAAATATGTATTCTGTACTGCATGTTATAATTTCCTCTATACATATCGCATACACATACACACATACACACACACACACACACACACACACACACACACACACACACATACACACACACACACACACACACACACACACACACACACACATACACACACACACATATATATGTACATATATATATATATATATATATATGTACATATTTATATACGCATGTATCTGTTTTAATATACAAATATATATTCAGACGTGCATATATTTAAAAATATCTGTACATATAAACATATATATATATCCATATGTTTATCAACACATACATATATACATATTTATATACGTAAAACAAACAAATACATATATATACATATATATATATGAATATATACACACATAAATATAAATACATCGGCGCCATATTTTGTATACGTCTAAGGTTAATGTCACTTTCGCATGTACAAGTAGCATGGTACTATGTTGCCTCAATATACACCCAACTGATGGAGCATGGCTTTCGAAAAACATTTTCGTTTCCGACTCTTTATTTATAAACATCGTGTGCTAGCTAAACAAACTAATGACGTTCGTCTTCAAAAGAGAGTGATTATATAACATGACTCAATGCAGCCATTCAATTAGACAGTTGACTGATATCAGTCAATGGATAAAATAAGGGAAGAATGGGGGACGGAATAATGTATGCACAGCCATAAACCGTGGGACACACGTGTGATGTACTATTGCATCTTCCACTATAACTTGAAATGCGATTTCATTGTTGTACATATGGGTTAGAAGGGGTGGAAGTTTATAAGTAAGGAACCACGACGAAGAATACATTCTGGATATTGGTAATCTATGTCATACAATTGATTAATCACATTCTGGATATTGGTAATCTATGTCATACAATTGATTAAAACGCTGAACCAGTTAATTAAGAATATGGACCTTGCAAATTCCAAGCAACCCACAGAAATGTATATTTCAGTACAACAAGTCTTATTGAACTGAATTCAAGTCATGTACTGTGCACTCGATACCATGAACCAGATATGATATAGCTTGTTTCATTAAAGCAATATGTACGCAATTATTGTTCATTGGCTGAATCAACTCTCCTGAATTATTTGTAAAAGTTGCTAATGCCTCACTCGAAACGGTCAGGCATTCGCCATGCTAATCCAATGGGACGCTTTGCCCGTACCATACAAGGTAGTTACCATGGTTTTGGGTGGAGCACTGACAGATATACAGCCTGAAAAAGCATCTGATGAATTTGACATTTGGGTATTGCAGGCTCTCCTCGCTGATTAGTACAATGCAAGTATCCGATGTGGCATGCTTCGAAGACAGGAGTCACACCAAGCACAACATCTTGAAAATGTTAACTATGCAGTAGAAGTTCATATTATTTATAGCATGAATACCATCATGACCAGTTCCATCCTTATATTCATCTAGCAATAGAGCAATGATATTGTGCTGGTTGGACAACAATCCGTGGCTTTTCTCTGGTATAATTCATTTTCAACATACTTTGAAACAATCACTTTTCCTATTCCAACATTCTATTGATTACCTTATTGTGCTAGCTGGTTACTTAGACAACAATCCGAGGCCTTCTCTAAGACAATACATGTTTCCTCTTTATGTCTGTCCCTCACCGACTTCATTGGTGGACTGTGACCGTGCTCTTGACTAAGTATGGACACATTGCTTAAAATATGTTGGTGGTATATCTACACACGTATTTCCATCATGACCCATAGTCACGATTCATTTGATATGAGTTAACGTACCGTCACAGGAGATCGCATGGTTGCAGACTGAAATGATGTTATTCACCGTGATCACAAAAAGTGCTAGTAAGTGATCCGCGAAAACATTGTAAGATATAGCGGTATCTTGATCAGATAGGCGCATTGGAACGAGTAGGCCTATAAATGGTTCGTCGTGTCGTTATAGGACATACAGATACCAATACAAACCCACGTACTATTGTAATGATCAATCGTATTGTCATCACCTTTCATCAAATTGTCCTTGGTGATTTCTGTTTATGTGTAGTTAATTTCCCTGGGCAACACGATTGATCATGTACATTGCTTTGACATTAGCACCGCACATAATTGCCCAATAAGGTTATTGAAAATTGGAATATACTTCATATTTTTTTTGTTTTTCTACTTAAATATGGGCCAAATTGCCCACATTGTTTTTCGTATATATGCACGAAATCTTAAGCTTTAGGATGAATTTGGATCTTTGATGAAATAATTGGAAACAATAGCATGAATACCTCGTTAATGATAGGTGGAAGGTGAACGTCAAAACACATTTGATACTTTGACAAATACTGACTGATAGACAAATACACATAATTCCACATTTACAGTAAAGTCCAGCCTTTTAGATCAATTAAATGTTCAGCGTATTTATCGTTCACTTCTACTGCACACCCAATCAGTGCTGGCCATTGAAATGCCTTTGTTGGATAGTAGTGATCTCCATCTGTGGTTACCCGCTTAAATGCGAGACTTGTTTGTGGACGCCATCTGGCGTTATATTTTTGTAATATGTGTCGCAATAAAATACCCCGTATAATTACTTCTTCCGGTTATGGCGAAGCACGATGTGTTGACTTAGCTTTTTACCGTGCCCTCATCATGGCAGAACGTGGACCTCTAACAGGTTAGGGGCCCAGTTCGAGGTATGGCAGATTAATTTTCGATGGGGATGAACGAAAATATGAGCAATGGGAAGTCAAGTTCTTCGGCTATATGCGGCTGCAAAAGTTACGGGAAAAATTATACTGCGGTCGATGCGACCAAGAACGGGGAAGCCTTCGCCGAATTGATTCAGTTTCTTGATGATAAAAGTCTCTTTTTGGTGATGAGAGAGGCTACTGAAGATGGGAGAAAAGCCCTGAAGATTCTGAGAAAACATTATGCAGGTACGGGAAAACCTAGGATTGTACACTGAACTGACTTCGTTAGTGAAACAGCCAAACGAATCTGTGACTGACTACGTTATAAGGGCAGAAAATGTTGCAGCTGCTTTGCGAAATGCAAAAGAGACTGTGAGTGATAGCCTTTTGATAGCTATGGCTTTGAAAGGTCTACCAGACAGTTACAAACCGTTTGCTGTTGTTATTACACAGAGGGACAAACAGCAAACATTCAGTGAATTTAAAGTTGCATTACGTAGTTTTGAAGATACTGAGCACGCCAGATCTGCGATGAGTGATGATTCCATCAAGAAAACTGTGAATGGCCTTATGAAGTCGTCTTCGTACGGACGAGTCAACGTTACAAGTACAAATCGCGCATTTGGTCTCACTTGCTTCAAATGTGGTCAAGTTGGTCACATAGCTCGCCGATGTGGAAACAAACCTAGAGCCAAACTGTGGTGTAACTTTTGCCAATGTTCTTCCCTTAATGACAGTTCATGCTGCAGAAGGGGGAAAGGAAGAGACGGTCAAAACAGAGACAAGGTGAGCCAGTTAGCTGATGTTACTGTAGCCGAGGATGAGGCACAACATTCTTTCGCATTTGAGGCGAATGCTTTTGCTGGTGATTGTAGCAAAAGTGTGAAGACTAACACACTGTTGGTGGACTTTGGTGCAAACGCACATATCGTCACAGATTCATCGAAGTTCACCTACTTTGACGAGACATTCAAGCCGGAGAGACATTTTATCGAGTTGGCGAACGGGACTAAATGCAACCATGTTGCTCTCAAGAGGGGCAACGTCAGTGTGTCAATTATAAGTGTTGATGGTAAATGTGTTGAGGCATCATTGAAAAATGTTTTGTATGTCCCATCATATCCTCAGGCTGCAACAGATAAGGGTGCCAGTGTTATGTTTCATCCTGATTATGCTGAGTTGGTACACACTGATTGTACAAAATTCAACATTGAAAAACATGGTAGACTGTATTATCTTAACACATATCATAACAATGTGTCCTCTGACAAAATCAACTATGCATGTGATGTTAATAGTTGTCACGAAATTCTTGGCCACTGTAATCATGAAGATGTTTTGAAGTTGGAGAAGGTAGTTGAGGGTATGAAAGTGATTGGCAAGCAACCAAACTTAGTGATTGTAGTGTTTGTGTACTAGATAAAATGACACAGGGTAGAAAGAAGGAACCCCGCATTCGCTCGACTGCCCCATTAGAAATGGTACATACTGATTTGGCTTGACCGATTGATCCAGTTTCTAAAGATGGTTACAAGTATGCCATAGTATTTGCTGATGATTTCTCAGGTGCAATATTTGTGTTTTTTCTGAAAGACAAAAGTGCTACTGTGGCTGCAACTGAGAGATTTCTAGCTGATGCAGCTCCATGGGGAAATATTAAAGCTATTAGGTCTGACAATGGATCTGAGTTCATCTCAGAATCATATCCTCATATGCAGTTATGGCATCTGTGTACATAAGAAACAGGTGTTATAACAAGCGCATAGATCAAACGCCGTACTTTGGTCTAACAGGTCGTAAGCCAAATCTGTCCAACATGAGGGTGTTTGGATCTGTGTGTTATGCATTCAAGCAAAACAAAAAGAAATTGGATTCAATGTGTACAAGGGGTATCTTTGTAGGGTATGACAGGGGTAGCCCTGCTTATCTAGTGTATTACCCAGAAACTGGTAAGGTCATGAGACACAGAGTTGTGAAATTCAGCTCAGAGAATGGTAAGCCTACAGATAATGAGCAACAAGTCCAACCAGATGTGTTTGCTAGTGATGATGATGTCAAATTACCAAAGTCTAGTCCTAGTGTTGATAAGTCACCTCATGATGATAAATCAGAAAGTAGTTCAGGTTAGCCTGCAGAAGATTCTGAACCTAAACACCAACCAGAGGGTAGCAATGCTAGATATCCTTGCCGGCAAAGAAATCCTCCAACATGCATGAGGGATTATGTAAGTGACTTTGAGAAAAATGACCAAGTAATGTCCAGCATTGATTACTGTTACAGTGTATCTGCTTTCCCTCAAAGCTACAATGAAGGCTTTCAGTCACCTGAGTCTGACCACTGGAAAGCGGCAATGAAAGATGAAATGAATTCTCTGAAAGAGAATAATACATCCACTCTGACCACCCTACCAGAAGGTCGAAAGTAAGCAGGGGGTCGTTGGGTATATACTATCAAAACAAGTTCAAATGGTTCTCAAACTTACAAAGCTAGATATGTAGCTAAAGGTTACAGTCAAGTGAAAGGTGTAGATTATAAGGAAACTTTTGCTCCAACTGCCAACCTTACCTCAGTGCGTGTTCTGATGCAGATAGCTGCACAGCATGATTTGATTTTACATCAGATGGATGTAAAAACTGCTTATCTCAATGCTCCAATTGATTGTGAAATATATGTGGAGCAAGCTGATGGTTTTGAAGTTCCCTCTGATTGTAAAGAGAAACTGGTGTACAAGTTGAACAAATCTCTGTATGGATTAAAGCAGTCAGGTAGAAATTGGAACAGTCTGTTACACAGCTATGTGTTAGAAAACAATTTTGTACAGAGTTCTGTAGATCATTGTTTGTATACAAAACAAGTTGAGAGTGGACTGATTGTACTACTAATCTGGGTTGATGATCTGGTTATTGGAACAAGTAATGATGTTCTCTTGAGTGATGTCAAAGATATATTGAAAGCCAAATTTCAAATAAAAGATCGTGGCAAACACTCATATTTCGTGGGCATTAACTTTGAGCAAGATGAAAATGTTGTAAAGATGAATCCAAGAAGGTATTTATGCAAAGTCCTTGAGAGATTTGAATTGTTTGATTGTAAGCCAAGGTCCACTCCTTCTGAGCAAAAGCTTGAATCTAATGGTGATGAACCGTTTGACCCTAGAAAGTATCGTGAAGCTGTTGGTAGTCTGATATATGCCATGATATGTACTAGGCCTGATCTTTGTTGGGTTGTTAACAAGTTGTCACAATATTTATCTAAACCCCTCAAAGTCCACTGGGTGGCTGTCAAACATGTGTTGAGATATTTAAAGGGTACTATTGACTACCATTTGTGCTATAGAAAAAGTGAAGATGGTATGAGGGTAATAGGCTACAGTGATGCTGATTGGGCATCATCAACAGATGATAGACGTAGTATTACTGGATATGCTTTCAGTTTGACCACAAATGGTCCTCTGATTTCTTGGAAGTCCAGGAAACAGCCCACTGTTGCCTTGTCATCCTGTGAGGCAGAGCAGAATACATGGCACTAGCAGCTACTGTTCAGGAAAGCTTGTACCTCACCCAGTTGTTGAAAGGTATTGATAATTTGTGTGAGGATGTACCTGCTTTGATATTTGAGGATAACCATGGTTCAATTGCTTTGGCTAAAAATCCTGTCAACCAAAGATCAAAGCATATTGATATCAGTTACCACTTCATTCGAAGTGAGGCTATCAATGATAAAATAGTGTTCAAATATTGTCCAACCAATGACATGGTGGCGGATATCATGACCAAGTCGGCCACCAAGTTCAAGTTAGCCAGATTCAAAGACTTCTTATTTGGTCTGCCTTAGGGCAGTTATTGTTTTTGGGGGGATATTTTTTACAAATGTGAATACATGTACCTTTTCATTTTGAATATGTCCTGCATTCAAATAATGTTGTTGTCAGAGTGACACATCTATTTTTATGCATATGTATAAATATATAAATGTGTGATTGCACATAAGAAATGTTTTATGTAACTTAATTTGTAAAGATATCAGACCAAGTGGGGTGTTGGATAGTAATGATCTCCATCTGTGGTTACCCGCTAAAATACGAGTCTTGTTTGTGGACGCCATCTGGCGTTATATTTTATGTAATATGTGTCGCAATAAAATACCCCGTATAATTACTTCTTCCGGATATGGCGAAGCACGATGTGTTGACTTAGCTTTTTACCGTGCCCTCATCATGGCAGAACGTGGACCTCTACCAGCCTTTATATAAGTATCAAATGCTACTTCATGACCAATACATGCATGATACCAATTGGCTGAGTTGCATGTCATCATTTAACAATGAATAATAGAGAGTAATAGCCTTATCAGCAATAAATACGCAAATGCAGGAGCTGGTCGCTCATGACGCGTCCCATCAAGCTGGGATATATAACATATCCATCCCGGTATTACCCAGCCGAATGTTCTGTTTTCCCTTTTTCGGCAAAAGATGTGTCTGTATTTAGCATACCAAGTTCTATGCTAAGCTAAGTGCCATATTTAATTCCTTAGGATGAGATAAACAGACATATAAACAGTGCTTTTAATATATGCAATTCAAAGGCAACCTTCTTAAACTGTATGACGTTTGCTGGGTAATGAGTCTATTGTATGTGGTAATCTAACCCTATCCAGCGATGCTAATTCTAACGAATAAAACGCCGGGTGAACGATGTAAGGTTCTGACAAAACGAAACGCGCTTCATATACTGAACGTGTGGCTCTTGCGTGTTTGTGTATTCAATAAGGATTCGGAAGCGGCCCTGACCATGCAATCGCTTAGAGCTAGAGTGATAAAACATGTACACTGTGCACAACAGACGAGAAGGGCATTGATGTAACGAGATACGATAACGCCTAGACATGGTGGCGCCCGGTGAGTAGTATAGAAGCTGGGGGTACGAGCGCAGTTTTCCAAATTGACTCACATAAGCCAGCCTGCAGTGCGCTCGCACCTCCCCAGTCTCTATACTACAGTGTCAACCAGCCCTTCCAGCCGATCTTCTCCAGGGCCACACCGGTGGTTAGTCAATATAGAGGTCAGCAAGTGAGAAATATCTGCGACCGTCGCTGTAAGTTCCCTTCTTCACCCGTTCGAGGTCCTCCATGAACTGAGACACCTTAGGTTTGTTCTTCTCAATAAAAGCGGGATCTGGGCGAATTGTTGTCACTCTCATCGTAAAGAGTTTCCAGCAGAAGAAAGCTCCAGCTAATCTTTCTGGAATCCTTATCGGCCTGTCCATCCAGGGGCCGTGGTGATCCAGATCGTAGTCGAAGATGGTATCAAACTTACCGTTTGCGGCATAGTCCCCTTCATCATCTATGTCTTGGATGGTTGTGTACCCCCAAGCGACCGTCTCCTTGTACTTCTTCCTGTCATTATGGTGGTACTCCAAGTTGTACGCTCCAGCCCTCCCCAGGTCCTCATAGGCACACACCCGGAAAACACAGTCCACAAACACCCCGATGGTCGCCAGCGGACTGTGGTGAAGCCCGAGCAGAATCTATGGTTTGTACTGGGGCGGGATAATCCTCCCAGGAATACGTGTGTAAGGACACTTTATTTCAAGCAGCGCAATCTCCTCCTGACTTGGATCCCCAGGAGGACAGAGGAGGTCACCATCAGACTGGACCGGGAGTACACAAAATCTGTCTGGGGAGTAAGCTGTATCCTCCCCGCCATGGTGGATGTAAATGTTGTTCCCGTAAACATTTGTCTTGTATCTGCTCTCAATGACTGCAATTGCAACCTCCTCGAAGACCTGGCCCCAGAGGCAGGCGACGCTCGTGTGGCCGCCCTCGTGGTTAGTTTTCTCGGTCAGCTTCTTATTATAGCTGTTAAAGTAGTCCTGACCGATAACCGCGGAGTAGTCGCTTCCACCAGTGCAGTGCTTTCGTTTATTCTCCTACTGAGTTGTCTTTTGTCTGATCCTGTCAGGTGAGATACAGAACGACTTAATCACTTGTTCCATTACCAAGCTATACCTTATACTATCTACTGTTTAAATAGATAGGTACAGACCAAAGATGTCTGCGCACACTGGGTTTATTCTATGTATTGAGGCGGGTCCATATCATTCACAGTCCGCTTAATGGTAAAGAAGCATCCAATTTTTGTCTGATACCTTCCAATGCTTCGTCTTTTTCACGTTGGATCAGCGCATTTTTTTTTGTTTTGTTTTCATCAATTGAAACAGTCTGGTGCGCTTTTACAGATCTGGCCTTAATTTCGCCCTTCATTTTGTGACCTCAGCTAAAACGAGTTTAAACTCATGATCCGAGATATTACCATCTTCAAGTGCTGTTGATACAATGTCAGCAATGGTATTCAATTTACTCTGCGCTAGAATGCGAATCTGATCATGTGTTTTTACCTTGATGCTTAGTCGTCGACTGACGAATTTTCCAGCAATTACAATTAGCCCACAAGCGGCCCCAGTAGCCCCCAACACTGAAACAATAGGGGCAGCAACCACCGTAGACATCAGACCCGCACCACTTGCATACCCACCAAGATAGAGCATACCCACAGCAAATAGAGCGGTACCGGGCGAAACAGGACGGCTGTATATCATCCATCCAATAAGAAATTCCCCAAACAATCTTTCTCATCCGAAACACATCTACAACGACTGCCATACTAAGTTTGAACATGATGACAATAAATTAGAGCGCACTCTAGGTCAATCATTGCTACAGCTTTACTCAGGTATTGCTTGTATGTTTCTACCAATCCCACCAGAACACCAGCCAAGGCTAATTACAGACCTTGAGACTGACCTGTTTGTTGGACACGCACTAAGCACTGCCACTTGTGAGCTATATCATCGCTATGGCATGTTTTTAGCTCCATTAACCGCGGCTTTAACAACAGTTAAGCACTGTCAATTTGGATAAACAAGCACCGAATCAATAGGGGCCAATGGAGAGGAAGGCACTTCTTCGCTATAGTATGTGTTTAACTCAGCTATAGCATGTGCTTAACTACGCTATAACAGGTGGTTAATTACGCTATAACAGGTGCTTAATAAGAGCTGTCAATTGGACAAATAAATTTAGTAAGTAAACATGGAAGAAACGAACATGAATCAAGGGGGGCAACACCAGGGGAGATAACGTCAGTGACCACTATGAAAAACGCTAAAAGGGTTGCGGCAGGACGAAAGGGTTCAGCAGCTCGAAAAGCCAATCAAAATAAGCTTCTGAGAGAGCTCCGAGAGGCTAAGGCCACACTTACAGATGCTAGAGACGAACCTGTCTAGCTAATATCAACGAGCAAGCCTCCGGAAAGGTGGGCGTGGCCAACATGGGCTGTGCCTTTGGTTGTCGGCGGCGTTGGGGTGTTTGGACTAGCATTGTATTGCTACAGGCACCAAATGGTAGCCTCACACCCTAAACAGGTTGTGGTACAAAAGCCTATGAACGCTCATTTAAAGGATCCGTTTTATATAGAATAAGAAGACAACACCAATTACTGATGGAAAAATGCTCGTCAACCCACTATACCACGGTGCAGTTGTTTCCGGTATTTCAATAGGTTATGCTAAGCTTGCTAAGATGGCTCTGGGTGGTGGGGTGCCACGTCTTGATTTCACCCCACGCGACCTGGCTATGGCTGTTTCCGATGTATCACTAGCTATGGCCACAAAGGATATGCTAATTAAACAAGGAATCTTACCGGTTGATATACTGAAATAATGGCCACACTCGCGCTGCTTGTTAGAGGCACTCTTGTTAACGCCCTTGCATTCACTGGGAGCAACTTTTTATTCTCTAAGTTACGAGGCAGCCAAGTGGACACGGAACGTAAACGCCATGATATGGCAATCGAGCAGCTTAAATCTGCCCAGGCAGCATGGGCCAAGAAGAGAACTGAGCGTTTAGACTTAATCAATGAGCAACTGCGCCGCCAGGGACATGCCGAGCATACTTTTAGGGATGCAGACGAGGCTATGCGTGAGTATTCCCTGATTACTGGTAAAACCGTCGACCCACTGGGCCCTGAGCCGCAGCTTTCAGACTTCTACAAGCCCTCAGATAAACAGAAGGGGCGTGAGGTGGCGTTCATTATACTGGGTATGGCTGCGACTGGGCTGGTTGCATACAGGCTTGCCAAGTAGGTCATTTGGAGACTCGGTCATTTACTTTCTATGGATCGTCGCATACAGAAGATATACTATAGTTCTAAGGGCTACTGGAAAGGCATAACAGCTACCAAGAAGCTTGCAACAGAAGCGAGGGTTTCTGAGGAAGTTGCCAGGGGGTGGCTAACAAAGCAAGCTATATGGCAAATCTACCTGCCAGTGCCAAAACACATTCCCAGACCAAAGTTTGATGTCCCTGTTCCTAATGAGGTTCACCAAGCCGATCTCTTATTTCTTCCTCATGACGTTGTGAAGCGCCGGACTTTCAAGTATGCCTTAACAGTGGTTGATGTGGCCTCGCACTACAAAGAAGATATAGTAAAACATGGAGTATCAGTCAGGCATGGCCGCGTGAATATCCATCGAGACCAGGGTATAGTGGAACGCTTTAACCGAACACTGGCTGAGCGACTTTTTGGTCACCAGTATGCCGTAGAGTTAAAGGATACTGAAAAACGATCTACCGAGTGGGTTTCTCGACTGCAGGCTGTAGTCTCTGCGATAAATAATGAGGTGACCCGCTTCACTGGAAAAAAACCTAAAGATGCTATGGAGGCAAAACGAGTTGCACAAAAGCCCTCTGCAGTCGTACCAGGGCGACCTCTGGGGGTCAAAGAGCAAAAGCTTTCATCTGATGTTGGCGTTCGCTACCTCTACCAGCCTGGTGAGGCAGAGCAAGACCAGCGACGGCGGGCCACTGACCCTGTGTGGTCGCTCAATGTTTACAGGATTGGAAGCTCTGTCACTAAATCTGGTGAGCCTGTACTTTACTATTTGTTGGATGGACCCCTCCGTGTCTTTGTAAAGGAGGAGCTGCTTGTGGTGCCGTCCGATACCCAGCTGCCACCAGACGGTATTACCAATTAGACTAATATAGATCTATATATATAACAATGGTAATATTTGACAATAAGTGCCCATGGATATTACTCGGGAAGAAAGACCCCTGTAACAGGCCCTGTACGCAAGAGCAAGAGTTTTGTAATTTAACAGATATAAGATAAAACATGGTGTCATTAATCGTCTTTGTACAGGTTGTCAGAAGGCTATAAAAAATAATAAGGTAGGATTGTGTATGGATTGTGGGTTCGATAAAGTCAACCACAGTCGTCTTCGTCTTGCCCAAAATGTTGCTTCACAACGGCCTATAGCTGGGGACACTAACTCGCCAGTCGGCGCCACTGAACGGGGATTCCCCACTGTATAAAAATAGAACTCTTGTGGCGATGCTAACAAGGTCAAAGTCCGCTCGCTGTATTGTCGTTGTCTTTTGTGTATCAACAAATTCCCTTTTAGACCAATGGAACTGTATAGTAAACATGACTCATAATCAGCGAGCACGTGAAGCCCAAAACGATTATGTTTCAATTCATGGTTTTAAACCTCCTTATCCACGTTCTAAGGTTGCACTCAAAGCACTCCAAGTGCGTAATGAATATGACCGTACATACAAGGAGATGTTGGCTAGATTCAGGGCTGGGGTGGCACGCACCCCTGTCCCCACTGCTGCCCCATGCAGACCAGTCCCTGCCCCATGCAGACCTGTCCCTGCCCCACGCATATCAGTCCCCGCAACCCAGTCCCCAGTCCCCACAGCGCGTCTTGTCTTCAAGAAGACTAAGTGGGCTGTTAAAAACTATTTGCGTGGATGGGTGATGAACGTTCCTGAGTCTCACCCCCTTAGCTCGGACCTTATGATGTTCTTTAAGGGCATGCGTCGGAAGATGCATAACGTTGTGACTAGTGAGCTGGAAGGGCTAGGTGGAATCAAGTGTCAGTTTGCCCTTAAGGTAAGACTCTCCAAGCACGCAGATGATGACAGCACTGGGTGTTTTGAGCCTGTGTTGCGTAATAAGCAGCAGGTGGTTCTCTCCTCAGAGGACGTTGGCGTTGCGCTGGACCAGAGTGCTGTTAATATCCAAGAACGGTTGGAGAAGTGGACCAGCCAAGGTTCTGGCTGGGAGTTTGAGGTGGTCACAACTCTGTGGATTGATATTGCCAACTACCAACCATTGAAGGGTGGCTCCTACCTGCGACTTCCGGCTGCGCTGGCGGCTAAGCAGGCCATCATAAATGTAAAGAACTGGGACGACTTCTGCATACTATGGGCTATTGTAGCCGCTCTGCACCCGGTAGCCAAGGACCCACAGCGACCATCAAAATATAACATTCAGTGGCTTTTGGATCTGTTGGAGGGTGCAGGTGTAGAATATCCTACACCAGTGTCGCATGTTGAGAAGATAGAAAAGCATGCTAACCTAGCCTTGAATGTTTTTGGCTGGGATGGAAGACCACTATCGTACACCCATCAGTAAGCACTCTGGTGTCCGTATAAACCTCATGCTGATTGAGAAGGACGGCAAGTTTCATTACACGCAAATCAAAGACCTGAACCGCTTACTGTATGACCAGACCAAACATAAAGAGCGCAAGTTCTTCTGTGAGGTATGTCTGCATGGATATACCTCAGAGGGTCTGCTCCTGGCGCATAAGCCTGAGTGTATGGGGATAGGGCACACTGCTGTGCGAGTGGATATGCCTGAGGAAGGGAAGAACATATTATCCTTCCCGAACTGACAGAAACAGCTTGCTGCACCCTACGTCATCTATGCTGACTTTAAAGCGCTCACAGTGAAGCTTCCGGGTCCTGCGCTTAATCCTGGTAAGAGCAACATGCAGAGAACGCAGGAACACCAAGGTTGTGGTTACGGCTATGTGGTTGTTCGGTGTGACGGTAAGACCGAACCCCCTGTGGTTTATAGAGGAAGCGAGGCTGTGGAGAAGTTCTTACAGGCTCTGCAGCAGGAGGAGCAAAAGATCAAAGCAGTTCTGTCCAAACCTGTCCCTATGCGGATGACTCGGGAGAATAGAAGGTAACATAAGGCTGCAACCCACTGTCATGTGCGCAAGAAAAAACTGGGCTGTGACGCTGTCCGCGATTACTGCCATATAACAGGCTTGTACAGAGGGCCAGCCCATAACGTGTGTAATCTGACACTTCGGCTGAGTCCCAAGACAACACCCATCCATGTGGTGTTCCATAACCTGCGGGGCTATGACTCCCATCTCTTGATGCAGGGTATAAGCAAAGTGGAGGGGAACATCCACTGTATCCCCAACAACATGGAAAAATATATTTCCCTGTCGCTTGGACAGTTGCGCTTCATTGACAGTGCACAGTTCCTCCTGGCCTCGCTTGATAAGCTGGTGTCTGCTAACAACCCAGATGCCTTTGCTGTGACGGAGGAATATGAGCCAGACCAGATGAAGCGGCGGTTGCTGTTGCGTAGAGGAGTCTTCCCCTATGAGTTCATGGACAGCTGGGATAAGTTTGATTCCCTTCTGCCGCCAATCCAGGAGTTCTACAGCAATCTCTCTGAGGAGGGTATATCTGCTGTGGACTACGTACACGCACAAATGGTCTGGAGCGTGTTTGGGTGCAAGAACATGGGTGACTACCATGACCTGTACCTGCGGACAGATGTACTGCCCCTGGCTGATGTGTTTGAGGTGTTTCGCAAGACCTGTCTTAAGCAGTACAGGTTGGATCAGGCCCACTACTATACCAGCCCCGTGGGATGCTTTGCTTAAGAGCACAGGCGTGGAACTCGAGCTACTCACCGACTATGACAAGCATCTGTTCATCGAGAAAGGTCTACGCGGTGGTATAAGCATGGTGTCGCGCTGCCACGCTAAGGCCAATAACCCACTCGTGGATGACTTTGACCAGGATAAACCAACGAGCTACATTCAGTACCTTGATGCTAACAATTTGTATGGGTGGGCTATGAGTCAGCCTTTGCCAACTGTGGGCATTGAATGGGTGGCTCGGCCGAAGGATCTACAGATACAGGACCACCCAGATGATACTGAAACTGGATACATACTTGAGGTTGACTTGGAGTATCCTACTGCACTTCATAGCGAGCATAACGACTACCCGCTGGCTCCGGAGCGGCTTTTTGTAGAGAACGACTGGTTGTCGAACTATCAGAAGAACCTCCTAGGGGAGTTGGGTGGAACCTTGGGCGAGGTTGAAAAGCTGGTGCCAAACCTGCGGAATAAGGAAAAGTATGTGGTGCACTACAGGACCCTCAAGCTGTATCTGTATTTGGGGATGAGACTTACTAAGATCCATCGTGCACTTGTCTTTGACCAGAGCCCCTGGATGGAGCCTTACATTCAGATGAATACGGATCGGCGAAAGGTGGCCACCAACGACATTGAGAAGAACTTGTATAAGCTGATGAATAACTCTGTGTTCGGTAAGACCATGGAGAACCTCCGCAGGCGGGTCAATGTCAAGATTGTGCGCTCTACGGAAGAAGAAAGAATGCGTAGGCTTATCGCAAGTCCTGCCTACGCGCGTCATCAGGTGTTTGATAATGACCTGGCCGCTCTGCATGTGTATACTCGACCTCTCCAAGCACCTGATGTACGACTTTTATTACAATACCATGAAGCCCAGATATGGCAAGAACCTTGGCTTGTTGTACACGGATACGGATTCTCTGCTTATGGAGATACGCACGTCTGACGTGTATGTTGACATGAAGGAAGATGGGCATCTCTTTGACACTAGTAACTTTCATCCCTCCCGTAGCCTCGACAGCAGTGCGAACAAGAAGGTTCTGGGGAAGATGAAGGATAAATGCGCCGGCGTGCCCATCAAGGAGTATGTTTGTCTGCGCCCTAAGATGTACTCGATCTTGATGTCGAGCCGTGATGAGATCAAAAAAAGCAAAAGGTGTGAAGAAGGTGGTGGTGAAGAAGCATCTACGGAACACTCAGTACGTGGAGTCGATGTTCGCTCAAAAGCAGTTTCGCCATGGAATGCACATGCTCGGGAGTGACTGCCACAAAATATATGGTCTCCACTTTAACAAGGTGTCTCTCTCCCCCTTTGACTCAAAGCGGTGGATAGCTGAGAATGGTGTAGACACTCTGGCCTATGGGCACGCGTTGATATGTTGAACAGATGAGGGGCTGAGGTACAGAATGAGCACTGATCAAAATGTTGTGGCCGAACTGCGGTAGATGTTGATTATTTAACGGAGGAGAAGGTGGACCTTGAGATTGATGTGAGGACCTTTTAGAGCGTGTGAGTCGTCTAGAAGAGCTTATTCCGCAAGGTCCTGGTGATCGCCTCTTTTAGTGTGGCCCTGGAGAAGATCGGCTGGAAGGGCTGGTTGACACTGTAGTATAGAGACTGGGGAGGTGCGTGCGCACTGCAGGCTGGCTTATGTGAGTCAATTTGGAAAACTGCGCTCGTACCCCCAGTTTCTATACTACTCGGTGAGTCATCACTTGGTCTCTTATGTGCAATACTTTGATGATATTGAGTTTCGTTATCGTCAGTTGAATGATTGTTTGGACTGGGAATTAAATTATTGACGGCAATAGCGGTCATAAATTAATATGTTAACGTGCATTTACAAACTATATGGGGCTGCTTTCTCATTGTCATAACCAATAGATACCGTCCCGCCGGCGGGTTTCATAGCACGCTGGGCAGGTATTGATCCATTTACCTATGTATACGTAAGTAGATGCTGGTCTTTTCGATGTCGCTGACCTTGATTATTCTACAGCATTCACCTGATTTTGGTCAATGGTCATTTAATTAGCACGGTGCTTTTTGTCTTTATTTTATGTCTGTTTTTTACAATATATGTATGGGATGTACCTACACGGTTTCTTATCTGTGTTAGGGGTTATACCATCCCCCTTCAATGCATCTGGTCCTTTTTTATTTTACGGATATAAATTATTTGGTTAAAGTAATGGGTAAACGTTAACAGGTATAACATTGGCTACTTAACTCGTAGCTCCTGATTAATTTCACTGTGAAACCAACTGGCGAGCAGTCCCAGCTATCTATGTATTTACCCCGGTACAAACGTGAACTCTGTTTGGTGTGCCCTCCAGATTGCTAATGCATCACGTCCCATATATTTTGGGTGATGTTGAACTATAAGTAGTTAAGTGAGCGGATGGTGATTCTGCCAAGGGTTTAATAATCACATTTACTTTGATCATGCCCGTTAACAAATAGAACGTGTACTGATGTCCTGCAATATGAATTGAATAGTTGTATGTTATGATCTAAATCCATCGGAATGTCACAACTCAACGAGCCTACGTCATTTAATGCAGTTTCTATTCATACGGAGCCCGCAAATTCACATTGCACATTATCTAAACAGTGACTGCTGTTTTAACAGTTATATATTTAATGTCATAATAATTCCCCATGGTTCAAGCTTATCAGGGTTAATTTATGTAATGTGTGAGAGCCTCACATGACATTGATCACGATAAACCGCCATGTGTGGCCTGCAAGAGGAATTCGTTATTCATTTATGAATTTGTCGTGTTGCAGTAATGGTATGGTAGAAGATGCTTATAGAATTAGATCCTTAATTAACCACACACACACTTATGTGTCGTGCTTTACGAAAATTCCTACAAGAGGAATTCGTTATTCATTTATGAATTTGTCGTGTTGCAGTAATGGTAGAAGATGCTTAAAGTATTCGATCATTTATTAAACACACACACTTATGTGTCGTGCTTTACGAAAATAGTGAACCTCGCGTTGCCTAAATCACTTATGCATCAGCCAAAGCAAGCTATGCAGCAATGCGTTGGCATAAAACTATATGCACGGGTATGTTTTGTATCTTATCAAGGCAGAAGCATCGTCGTGGATGCTCACTCGTCAGTTTCCTCGAAAGTTTCCTTCAAACCCTCCTTCGCTCAGATTTCGGTTATGGATTAAAATATATTTTACGCATTTAATCAGCATTTAAAGTATTAACGTTGTGGTCATCGTGTGCGACATTTAGCAGCAAGCAACGAGGAAGCCTCCTGATCGTCCCCCACAATAGCAAAAGTAGTTCTGCATATTGCAACACACTATCATGCTATGATACTGTAAGGAGTAGGGTAGACACGGTGTGCCAAGGAAGATTCGAGTCCGTGAAGTAATTCGAAAAGGCAATTACGGAAATATGAGCTAAAGAGATAGTGTGACATTCTGTTGGTGCCAATTGCGGACTTTCATCGATTTTTATCTGCATACAACACCCGAGATATCTGCGGCTGACAATTTTCTTATGGATCTTGATGCATATGCTAAGTGGCCGCGGAGTGGATACAGATGGCTCGGAGGAATCGAGTTAATTGAATATGCTACATTGAAAGAACTCCTCGCCTGACTAGGTGCCTTGCTAAGTAACCAATATCCGTGACAATTTTCTCACCATGCAGACGCTAAGTTAGAGACAGATATAGAATATATATATATATATATATATATATATATAGATATATATATATATATATAGAGATAGATATATATATATATATATATATATATATATATATATATATAGATATATATATATATATACATATATATAAGATATATATATATATTATATATATATATATATATAATATATCTATATATCTCTATATATATATATTATATATATATATATATATATGTATGTATATATCTATCTATATATATCTCTATATATATATATCTATATATATATATATATATATCTATACATATGTATATATATATAAATAAATACATAAATAGAACTGCTTTTGCTGATCTACCGTAGGGATCCTCAACATTTGTTTCTAAACACAATGACCACAACGGTGATATGAAATGCTTCTTTACTTCGATCAATCTATACGATGGAGGTATTTTGATAGAAAGGCACAAGCCGAAATTGTATTACTGTTGGTGGGGGTGTTTGGGTAGATATATGAGCTGTGATTATTGCAGACCCTGAACAGAGTAAAGTAACTTTCTTGTCGGGCTTTGTAGAGGATGTTCTTTTTACTCTAATATTAAGCGTAAAAATTATTGTTATTGACCTAAGTTATTCAAAGCTGGTAATTCATAACATCGTTACAAAATATCCTCTTATTGTGTGATAACACATTCGTACTCAATTTTTTGGGTGCTTTTAAAGTGCAGCGAGAGCATCACAAATGATTAAATAAAAGACGCTTCGACTACTATTTTCCCTTTTATATTGTCTATGTCAGTTTGCGAAGTAATTCTAGACTATTATCGCTATATTGTGACCGTGTCAATTTATGTCTGTTGCTATGCTCTTTGTGATTAAAGAAACCATCGCGAGATTGTGCAGAAATCTCACTAGAGCAGATCGCACAAGCTTAGAGAGATGCAACGTCATACATAGTGTCATGTGTTGCGGAGGGGAAAGTTGGTTTTATGATAGGCGTCCTTTGCAACAATGCACACGATGTGAATGTGTGTCAAACCCATAACTAATGCAAAGAGTGCCGTGAAATAGATACAGGCGGTTTGAAGAAACTCAGTTATGTGAATGTGCTGAAGTAAAAACACGCTTTGCTTGACGAGGTAGCCTGCTGAGTAACCATGATCCGTGACTTACTTTCTATCCATTGAAGTGTTCAAGTTACAACATAATGGTGGTGTTGGAGTAGGCACACTTAAAAAGATCAGACTCCATGAATGACTCGACAGTACGATTGAGTGAACAAATCAGTGTGGAAAACTGTGAATTATGGCATGTCAGTCTCCAGGGCCAATGACCCAACAGCTTGTTGAGCTATCAGTGGTCAGCAGCAATCCTACGTTTGCGCCAAGCAGCAGAAATCTTTCCAAAGCGAAGCTTTTGTTCAGTGTATCAGTATTATTCGTGATATATATGTATACTGGTTAAGCACATGAATTAAATAAATTACTGCATCCCTCCCAGTGGGTTGTCATTATTATGGACTAAACCTACTAAATCGGCCATGATGGTTAATGACCTTCACTGCAACAAAATTAAAGTAGCTGCATGTATATTGTATCATGGTAAATAGATTTGATTGCTTCTTCAATCAGCGGTTATATATAATTGTAACTCGTACGTCACACGCATATTTTCCGCATGGTTAATAAGCCACCAGGCAAACCACCAACAGCAATGACAAAGACAAAAGAAACGTAGCTCAAACAAGCTCCTGCAATGTAGCTTGTTTCGGTCGTATTGATCATATTGCCCATATTAGTGTCACTTCATCTCTTAAACGTTTATGAATAATTGGGTCTTAACTCGTGTCGTCTATTCCAGCAAGTGTGTGCACAATCACGCGATGGATTCGTTAATCACAAAGAGAATATAAAGCTACTTAGTAGTAAGCAAGTAGCAAGTTGCGCTTTATAGCTAATTCAATAATTAATGATAAATAGTGCTATGTGAAAGTTATTACGATTATAGGTTTGTGAAGCTCCTGATTGGTGACATTTATATCCGCATAATCATTGCAATGCTCAGGTTGCACATCAAAGCACTCTAAGAAACGTGGGAACACGTGGAAATATGATACGTTGTCTGAGGTGTTATCAATTGCCAACTTAGAAAAATTACTATCAATTGACATTGTTATTCACAGAAAAGCGTACTGACTAGACATATCTGATAGACTGATTACCAGGTGATACGCATTTATTTATATTGATTTACTAGTGGTCAAAGCATTCTGTGTTTAAACCCTCGTCATTTGATTGACAGTAAAACTCAAAATTAAGATAAGATAAATGTAACGCTGACATCGAATCCTTAAACATTAAACTGAATTGAATTGCTGCGTGGTTACTAATGTCAACGGTATGGAAGTAAGTGCATATGTCTATATCAGGTCAATCTAAAAAATGGAATTTATTATAGGTCACATCATTGTTAACGGAAGCAATTTGTCACGTTCTCTCAGCTGACA
Source organism: Urechis unicinctus (assembly GCA_034190875.2). Classification (NCBI taxonomy): domain Eukaryota; kingdom Metazoa; phylum Annelida; class Polychaeta; order Xenopneusta; family Urechidae; genus Urechis; species Urechis unicinctus. Next base: position 64,809,985 of record CM067358.1, on the reverse strand, counting down.
TTTTAGTCAACATTTCGCGAAAACAATGCAATCCATATCTGCATAAGTCCGCAGGGCTTGGAATTGTATTATTAAATAAATGCAATCGCTTAAAAGAACTGAGGTAATGAATGAGCACGTGCGAGTATTGTTGTATGGTTTAGGCGAGTTTATGAAGGTCCGACAAAACACTTAATGACATAAAACGTATTTAGCGATATAGCATAATGGTGTCATCTTCCAAATGTCCATTCTTGTATTATTGCATTGCGTTTCTCAATTCATGCTCTCAATGCACTTGCCTTGCGAAATACTCAATTTGAGCCCATCAACATAAAAACAATTATGCAGCATTATATTATTTTGAATACTTCTAACATAGTCCAATATTCAGTACCCACTTGCGATGCAAATGCCAAAGACTGGATGTCTTAAACTAATATAACCATCACTTAGTGAACAGCTATCATTTGTGAAAGACGGGTAAAATGTTGAATGCCGAAATTTAGTACACGCCATCACCTACCATGAAGTGACCAATTGGGGTTCTGGCCTACCGCAGCTGCGCCATCCATGGCGATGAGTAAGAGCGCATTCGGGATCATTCAGTAACAAAGGATCAATCGATGGCGTACATCGATATTTGTGTAGGATAGCATGCCAGCTTGTACTGGCACCAAAGTTCATTGACAAATTGCTAATTCGCTTTGAACGCAATGAGGACAACTCCATATCTCGATCTATATATGTGTTGTGCAGCAGATTCTCTCTATGTGATGGCTCTGAAGTTACATATCTTCTTTAGTTGTATTGCTATATAAGGTGTGAATAAATTCAAGTTGTCACAATTATATCACACCGTACGATTATAGGAAATCGATTGTGTCGCTGTATATGGTGTGCATAAGCCTAGTAAATACAATGAAAGAAAATGCTTATGAAGAGCCAATGTGATTAGCGTTCAGTTCACAACTGCACTTACCACTGCACTATTGCGTTTCGTATCCTACTATCTTCCCCATACTATGACGTATCATCAAGGTTTCTGAAGGGGTCAACATTGCCGTGACAGGTATGATTCTTATACTTCAGATAATGCAATCATATTTACGATCACCAAGGTTAATCTTAAGTATAAATTCTCCGTTTAATTCTGGGGATTTGGGGAATACAACATTTTAGATTCTCAGATTACAGCAATGATGAACTAATGGGGTTTGTGTGTATGCTTTAAGATTACGCCGCTATTACATAAGGCAATGACTTCATAATGGTATTCGGCTGCATGGAGCTGGCACACAGTGCCATTTAAAAATATTGTTTTAAAAATCTACCTAGGTTTATGCTATGTAATGTCAAAATAATTTCTGGCCTACACTGAACAAATTCGAGTATTTTCATGTTTATGGCGCTCTTTTTATCGATTTTTGTTGACATTGGCTGTAAATCTAGTTGGTTGTAACATGCGCAAACAATTTGCTGCCGTAACCTAGATAAACTAGGCGACTGCCCGTCCTTGTTTTAGCAGCGCTTATCATGAAGCAGATTATTTGAGAACTTTCGGCATTGTATGGCAGCCAGAGAAAACCAAGCGAAGGAACAGCATATTTCAGAGGGACGATACTGTCCAGGTTAAACGAACGACATATAATCATTGCAAGAAATTCAGATACACGCATTTAGTTTGCGTAATCAATTCGTTTTGAGTTTAATTCTATTAATTTCAAATCACAATTAGGGCTCCTCAGATTAAGCCAGACTGTGATAGTTACACTAAGTGGTTCTTGGCTTGCATGGAATATATCTGATTCCATAATCAAATTGCTCTTTTTTTAATATAACGGTCGTCATTAATCTGTTGATAGCTGTTATGTTATTTCCTCTTTCAGGTAATTAAGTAACCCCTCGTTTCCTCGGTGGACTGCTATGGTGTTGATGTGATTCGATTGCCAATATCTTCCTTATGATTCTTATATGTGATTTCAAGCCCATCCTACTCAACAAGTTAATGCAACTGCCATAGCAAAGAGCAAAAAGGTAAAAAGGCACAGAACAATACACTGCCGTTTTGAACCTTTTACATTTTATATGTTAGCGATAGGCCAGAGAGTAGAGATACTTAAAGCCGCCATGCAGTCTAATCTTCATGTAGATACAGGGCATTAAAGTGGAGAAACGCACCTGGTAACATGACCAACACCGGAGCTCAAGTAAGATTCACCTCCAACGATAGTGGAAGACATATTGGTTTAGCCAGTATTTTTTTTTTTTTTTTTTTTTTTTTTTTTCTCAGTCAAGGTTTTTCGGGCTTTTCTCCGGAACGGTTAAACATATCAACATGAAATTTTGGGGAATGATAGATCAAGTTGAGACACAACTGGCGATCCAATTTGACGCGCATGCGCAGTGTTGGAGGCTATGGGATTGATTTTCGTCGATTTTTTTTCCCCATTTTCTGTAACTATCTCCTCCATAACTACTGCAGTTACGAACATA
>CM067358.1:64767018-64797907 GCA_034190875.2 Urechis unicinctus | reverse complement strand
AAACTATATGGGGCTGCTTTCTCATTGTCATAACCCATCTACCGGGAGAATCATAGTTTTGCAAAGCCCATTGGATGTTGGAGTAGTCTTTGTCTGCCATACAGAGGTAGCTGGTCAGGCCTACTGCAAGACGGTGCTTTTGGCTTTATTTTATGTCTGCTTTTTACAATATATGTATGGGATGTACCTACACGGTTTCTTATCTGTGTTAGGGGTTATACCATCCCCCCTCAATGCATCTGGTCCTTTTTTATTTTACGGATATAAATTATTTGGTTAAAGTAATGGGTAAACGTTAACAGGTATAACATTGGCTACTTAACTCGTAGCTCCTGATTAATTTCACTGTGAAACCAACTGGCGAGCAGTCCCAGCTATCTATATATTTACCCCGGTACAAACGTGAACTCTGTTTGGTGTGCCCTCCAGATTGCTAATGCATCACGTCCCATATATTTTGGGTGATGTTGAACTATAAGTAGTTAAGTGAGCGGATGGTGATTCTGCCAAGGGTTTAATAATCACATTTACTTTGATCATGCCCGTTAACAAATAGAACGTGTACTGATGTCCTGCAATATGAATTGAATAGTTGTATGTTATGATCTAAATGCATCGGAATGTCACAACTCAACGAGCCTACGTCATTTAATGCAGTTTCTATTCATACGGAGCCCGCAAATTCACATTGCACATTATCTAAACAGTGACTGCTGTTTTAACAGTTATATATTTAATGTCATAATATTCCCCATGGTTCAAGCTTATCAGGGTTAATTTATGTAATGTGTGAGCCTCACATGACATTGATCACGATAAACCGCCATGTGTGGCCTGCAAGAGGAATTCGTTATTCATTTATGAATTTGCCGTGTTGCAGTAATGGTAGAAGATGCTTATAGAATTAGATCCTTAATTAACCACACACACACTTATGTGTCGTGCTTTACGAAAATTCCTACAAGAGGAATTCGTTATTCATTTATGAATTTGTCGTGTTGCAGTAATGGTAGAAGATGCTTTAAGTATTCGATCATTTATTAAACACACACACTTATGTGTCGTGCTTTACGAAAATAGTGAACCTCGCGTTGCCTAAATCACTTATGCATCAGCAAAAGCAAGCTATGCAGCAATGCGTTGGCATAAAACTATATGCACGGGTATGTTTTGTATCTTATCAAGGCAGAAGCATCGTGGATGCTCACTCGTCAGTTTCCTCGAAAGTTTCCTTCAAACCTCCTTCGCTCAGATTTCGGTTATGGATTAAAATATATTTTACGCATTTAATCAGCATTTAAAGTATTAACGTTGTGGTCATCGTGTGCGACATTTAGCAGCAAGCAACGAGGAAGCCTCCTGATCGTCCCCCATAATAGCAAAAGTAGTTCTGCATATTGCAACACACTATCATGCTATGATACTGTAAGGAGTAGGGTAGACACGGTGTGCCAAGGACGATTCGAGTTCGTGAAGTAATTCGAAAAGGCAATTACGGAAATATGAGCTAGAGAGATAGTGTGACATTCTGTTGGTGCCAATTGCGGACTTTCATCGATTTTTATCTGCATATAACACCCGAGATATCTGCGGCTGACAATTTTCTTATGGATCTTGATGCATATGCTAAGTGGCCGCGGAGTGGATACAGATGGCTCGGAGGAATCGAGTTAATTGAATATGCTACATTGAAAGAACTCCTCGCCTGACTAGGTGCCTTGCTAAGTAACCAATATCCGTGACAAATTTTCTCACCATGCAGACGCTAATGTTGGAGAATTACATATATATATAATATATATATATATATATATATATATAGATATATATATATATATAGAGATATAGAGAGATACATATATATATATATATATATAGAGATATATGTATATATATATACATAGATATATATAGATATATATATATATCTCTCTATATATATATATATATATATATTATATATATATATATATATGTAAATATGTATATATATATATTATATATATATATATATATATATCTATAGATATATATATCTATATATATATATATATATATATATATATATATATATATATATATATATATATATCCATATGTATATATATATAAATAAATACATAAATAGAACTGCTTTTGCTGATCTACCGTAGGGATCCTCAACATTTGTTGCTATACACAATGACCACAACGGTGATATGAAATGCTTTTTTACTTCGATCAATCTATACGATGGGGGTATTTTGATAGAAAGGCACAAGCCGAAATTGTATTACTGTTGGTGGGGGTGTTTGGGTAGATATATGAGCTGTGATTATTGCAGACCCTGAACAGAGTAAAGTAACTTTCTTGTCGTGCTTTGTAGAGGATGTTCTTTTTACTCTAATATTAAGCGTAAAAATTATTGTTATTGACCTAAGTTATTCAAAGCTGGTAATTCATAACATCGTTACAAAATATCCTCTTATTGTGTGATAACACATTCGTGCTCAATTTTTTGGGTGCTTTTAAAGTGCAGCGAGAGCATCACAAATGATTAAATAAAAGACGCCTCGACTACTATTTTCCCTTTTATATTGTCTATGTCAGTTTGCGAAGTAATTCTAGACTATTATCGCTATATTGTGACCGTGTCAACTTATGTCTGTTGCTATGCTCTTTGTGATTAAAGAAACCATCGCGAGATTGTGCAGAAACCTCACTAGAGCAGATCGCACAAGCTTAGAGAGATACAACGTCATACATAGCGTCATGTGTTGCGGTGGGGAAAGTTGGTTTTATGATAGGCGTCCTTTGCAACAATGCACACGATGTGAATGTGCGTCAAACCCATAACTAATACAAAGAGGGCCGTGAAATAGATACAGGCGGTTTGAAGAAACTCAGTTATGTGAATGTGCTGAAGTAAAAACACGCTTTGCTTGACGAGGTAGCCTGCTGAGTAACCATGATCCGTGACTTACTTTCTATCCATTGAAGTGTTCAAGTTACAACATAATGGTGGTGTTGGAGTAGGCACACTTAAAAAGATCAGACTCCATGAATGACTCGACAGTACGATTGAGTGAACAAATCAGTGTGGAAAACTGTGATTATGGTTGGGTTGTCATTATTATGGACTAAACCTACTAAATCGGCCATGATGGTTAATGACCTTCACCTCAACAAAATTAAAGTAGCTGCATGTATATTGTATCATGGTAAATAGATTTGATTGCTTCTTCAATCAGCGTTTATATATAATTGTAACTCGTACGTCACACGCATATTTTCCGCATGGTTAATAAACCACCAGGCAAACCACCAACAGCAATGACAAAGACAAAAGAAACGTAGCTCAAACAAGCTCCTGCAATGTAGCTTGTTTCGGTCGTATTGATCATATTGCCCATATTAGTGTCACTTCATCTCTTAAACGTTTATGAATAATTGGGTCTTAACTCGTGTCGTCTATTCCAGCAAGTGTGTGCACAATCACGCGAAGGATTCGTTAATCACAAAGAGAATATAAAGCTACTTAGTAGTAAGCAAGTAGCAAGTTGCGCTTTATAGCTAATTCAATAATTAATGATAAATAGTGCTATGTGAAAGTTGTTACGATAATAGGTTTGTGAAGCTCCTGATTGGTGACATTTATATCCGCATAATCATTGCAATGCTCAGGTTGCACATCAAAGCACTCTAAGAAACGTGGGAACACGTGTAAATATGATACGTTGTCTGAGGTGTTATAAATTGCCAACTTAGAAAAATTACTATCAATTGACATTGTTATTCACAGAAAAGCGTACTGACTAGACATATCTGATAGACTGATTACCAGGTGATACGCATTTATTTATATTGATTTACTAGTGGTCAAAGCATTCTGTGTTTAAACCCTCGTCATTTGATTGACAGTAAAACTCAAAATTAAGATAAGATAAATGTAACGCTGACATCGAATCCTTAAACATTAAACTGAATTGAATTGCTGCGTGGTTACTAATGTCAACGGTATGGAAGTTAGTGCATATGTCTATATCAGGTCAATCTAAAAAATGGAATTTATTATAGGTCACATCATTGTTAACGGAAGCAATTTGTCACGTTCTCTCAGCTGACATTTTAGTCAACATTTCGCGAAAACAATGCAATCCATATCTGCATAAGTCCGCAGGGCTTGAAATTGTATTATTAAATAAATGCAATCGCTTAAAAGAACTGAGGTAATGAATAAGCACGTGCGAGTATTGTTGTATAGTTTAGGCAAGTTTATGAAGGTCCGACAAAACACTTAATGACATAAAACGTATTTAGCGATATAGCATAATGGTGTCATCTTCCAAATGTCCATTCTTGTATTATTGCATTGTGTTTCTCAATTCATGCTCTCAATGCACTTGCTTTGCGAAATACTCAATTTGAGCCCATCAACATAAAAACAATTATGCAACATTATATTATTTTGATTACTTCTAACATAGTCCAATATTCAGTACCCACTTGCGATGCAAATGCCAAAGACTGGATGTCTAAAACTAATATAACCATCACTTAGTGAACAGCTATCATTTGTGAAAGACGGGTAAAATGTTGAATGCCGAAATTTAGTACACGCCATCACCTACCATGAAGTGACCAATTGGGGTTCTGGCCTACCGCAGCTGCGCCATCCATGGCGATGAGTAAGAGCGCATTCGGGATCATTCAGTAACAAAGGATCAATCGATGGCGTACATCGATATTTGTGTAGGATAGCATGCCAGCTTGTACTGGCACCAAAGTTCATTGACAAATTGCTAATGCGCTTTGAACGCAATGAGGACAACTCCATATATCGATCTATATATGTGTTGTGCAGCAGATTCTCTCTGTGTGATGGCTCTGAAGTTACATATCTAATCGACTGTGTCGCTGTATATGGTGTGCATCTGTTGATAGCTGTTATGTTATTTCCTCTTTCAGGTAATTAAGTAACCCCTCGTTTCCTCGGTGGACTGCTATGGTGTTGATGTGATTCGATTGCCAATATCTTCCTTATGATTCCTACATGTGATTTCAAGCCCATCCTACGTCACAAGTTATTGCAACTGCCATAGCAAAGAGCAAAAAGGTAAAACGGCACAGAACAATACACTGCCGTTTTGAACCTTTTACAATTTATATGTTAGCGATAGGCCAGAGAGTAGAGATACTTAAAGCCGCCATGCAGTCTAATCTTCATGTAGATACAGGGCATTAAAGTGGAGAAACGCACCTGGTAACATGACCAACACCGGAGCTCAAGTAAGATTCACCGTTTCAGCTCACATTAAGGGGCTGATTTATAAAGATAGAACCTTTTATGGCTCTTGATTAAATCTATTTCAGTTTGTGCTCCATACACCGCATAGACAGGTAGAAATGCTCAGGTAATGATTCTGTACTGTAATGCCATGGTTTTCTATACCTCAGACGACACAATGGATTCACCAGGAATCAAATTGTCTCATCAAGACATTTGGATCACCGGCATAAGCATATGTGATAGTCTGTGCTTGAGCTGAAGGTTATTAGCAACCGGACATGATGCGCAGACAGGCGGCAACGTGGTCCATTATTATAATCAGGTTAACGGATAGATGTTATTATGATTACCCCTGAATGATTTATATCAATATACGCTTGATTGCGCTACATCGCCATCCCCGTCTTGCTTTGATGCCCTGATTACAGTAATACGAACGACAGTCTCTGTGACTATCAACACATTTGTTACGCGTGCAACATGTTTTAGCCATACACTTCTTTTGTTTTGCAAGGCTGTGCATAGGACTAAAAACCGTATTGACAATTAACAAACGATCTAACTGCATGCTATGCTAAACGATCCAAAAAAGGTGTTAAGTTAAAGATTATAACCTATACTAAATGGTGTAATAAGTGAATTGGATTGCGCTTGCTGTGACGGTGATGCTTAAGATTAACGGAAAACCAACTCAACAATGCAACATGACGATGTATTTATTATCAAGCCTCATCATATTGCATGCAAACCGAACGGCTACATCAACTTGTGTTAAAACAGAGATCATAGGGGTTATTTTAAGATGCATGTGCTGTACAGACTACAACTTAAGTGGATCTCTATCGAACTACACAACTATACGGTGGCACTGTTTTCTTGCTATAAGCCACGCTATTGTTTCATTCGTCTAGCGGAAATGAATCATTTCATATTGCGTGCTTGGTGCAGCATTGCGTTTGTGTTCCTATATCAGGTAGGGTGTTAAACATGGCGATAGGTATATGCACAATAACATTGATTTCAACGATGTATATATATATATATATATATATATATATATATATATATATATATATATATATATATATATATATATATATATATATATATATATATATATGCATATATATATGTATATATATGTATATATATATATTTATATATGTATATATAAATATATATATATATTTATATATATATACATATATATATTAATATAAGTGTAGGCGGTTTTATCGGCAGTAATCGTAAGGGACCGTGGAATAGTATATGCCGAACAGCAATCTTAATGATTATATATGAGAAAAAATGGGTCGGAATTATTTTATTGTAGCTTCATGTATTGTTTGAAACATGGCTTACTATCAAACCTATGGGTTAGCAAAATATCGGGGTTGGCGAAGGTTTATGTTATAACAACAGCCTGATCAAGAATACATAGTTTATGTTTCTACTGCGTGAGCGTTCCAGCACTCGTAATGAAATCATGGTAAACCTGTAGCGATAACCTGCTGTCCTTCGGGTGTTTTCCCAACCTGAACGAAATTATTGTGACTTTATATTGTTACATTATATACAAGTCGAGCACTGCTCATTAGAAATAATGAATCCCAAATTACATGGCTTGTTTCCTTTATTCGTAATTTAAGCATACTAAAAGGACGTGGTTATTAGTAATTTGCTAAATTGCTATGGCCTATCCTTGATAATTTATTTGGGTAGCTATTTACCAAAGACTGGTTAGAAACTGACATGCGTTTTTCATGCTTATCCAGTGAAGGTTATGGCTTTAACACATCAGGCAATTATGGTGATCCGGATAAAACACTGCGAAATAGTCAGTATTGATGTCAAATTAATGTATGTAGCTGTTTTAAACTGTAGACCTTTCTCTCTGATCAGCATGCTACAAATGTCATAATGCAATAATTCGACGTTACAAATATGCAAGGGTCCGATACGATAATAGGCACACAGAACGTTTTTAAGTGCCAAGACATGTTCTCTAAGACGATGTAAGTTGGATCGTAATCTTTTGTTGTTGTTATTGTCTTCATGTTGCACTTCGTTCAAAAGGCTCTATGACTGATAATTTAACTATCGTGCATGCACACCCAACTTATTGTATTGGTCCTAATATCATGGCTGTTTAAATAATACTTATCAACGGATAGTCGCCAAGGAATAAGGGAAATACAATAATTGAATTGGTATATGTATATATTTGTGTGCAAATTATTGTATCCGACTGTGAAGTGAAGAAGCAATTTTGGTACTAGTTAATATCGACGATTTACAGCTTTACCTCCATTAAATATTCGATCTAGTAGGAAGCCTCCAATAAGGCGCCGAACCAAACTGCAATAACCAACATAACGCCCTGACTGTCAGGTAATTAATCGGCATTCTACTTTGTTGCGGTAACACACTTAGTGTCTGATGGCTGAATATACTTGTTTTTGCTGCGCTGGTGTTACCGTTTCCTTGGAAATGCTCTTTAAAAGATAACTAACGGCGATCTCTGTGACGGCACTGTTGGTGATGATTGGGATTATAGCACGCGGTGATCAATTCTCTGTTGATGGCCTCCCTTATCCTGATCGAAGGGGCAATTTGCGAACTGGTTTATATCAAGTACATGAATCGGCATGAATTATCTGGACTTAATTTGTCGCTTCAGAGAGCAATTTTATCTACCCCTGCCCATTGCTCATAAGAAGCCTCCGTCGCATACGCCAATATAATATTCCGTTTTCTCACCGCTACAAGCTGTTAGTCTCAAGCCGAATCGGCTGTAGTCCGGAAACTTGGATTTGCATTCATAAATGTATGCGTAAAGTTGAGATTGTCACAATATGTAAAGGACCAAACATGCACCAACATACATGTGTGACACAGTCAAGGCGGGTAACTTTCCTTTCATCAAACGCTCTAGTAATGATTCCGGGTACAGATTTAATGAATGATATTTGAAGTATATGAGTAAATGCAATATAACCATAGGGGTCATTGTAAAATTAGTCTCAATGCTGATACATTTAGTCCCCTAAGATACAAAACATTGTCATGCTCTGCAGTTCGAAATGTAACATTTCCAATTCATGAATTACTATTGGAAAACGATAACCTGAACATAACTTTGAAGCTTAAGATACGTTTTGTCGTTTGATACTGATACTAGGACTACGATGCATTTACCACGTTTAATGCATAATAAGTCTTAATGGTGATTAACCGTGGTACTTTATCAACGTCACTTGATCTGGGTCAAGTAAAGCGAATAATGTGTTAGCCACTTAATGCCTTGCAATTTGCTGTAAAATACAGCGTAGTGATTGGTTTAAATTGGCTTGTCGTATAATACCAGATTAATAAGCAATGTTATAATTTGTCGAGGAGTATCATTTTGTTATCTGGCGGATACTGCTTAAGCCATTTGCAACAAAGCCTCATGATCATATTCATGTACAAAAGTGCGCTACACATGCATTCCCGAAACATCATTGAACAATGCCATGGATATATATATATATATATATATATATATATATATATATATATATATATATATATATATATATATATATATATATATATATATATATATATATATATATATATATATATATATATATATATATATATATATATATATATATATATATATATATATATATATATATATATATATATATATATATATATATATATGTATATATATATGTATGTATATGTCAGCAGCATCCAATTTGGTTTCAAAGAACATGTCCGGTATATCGATAAGGGCCAATGCACTAAAGAGTGTCAAAACTATCAAGTGCTTAGTCCAGTCTTTAGTCATCTCAAGACTCGACTACTGCAACAGTCTGCTGTGTGGCATCTCCGATGTGCTTCCCTCAAGGCGCCAGCGCGTCCACAACAACGCAACGCGACTCATATCATCATCATTAAGGGGTCGAGAGCATATAACATGAGCCTACTCTGGCTTCCTATTAAGCAAGCAAAGATCTCCTTGCAGAGCCTTGAGCGAACCTGTTCACCGTTGGTGACAGGGCGTTTGGTGATTTTGTCTTGCGCCGGTGGAATAAAGTGTCATTGTTAAGACACTGCGAATCCCTGACAAAGCTCGAGGCATCACCAAAAACGCACTTCTCCGGGATAGCTTTTCATACGTAGAACAATAGTTTGAGCATGCTGCATGATACAAAAGCTATACAAATGACACTTTATTGTCATTATTATATTATTACTTTTCGGATGCCTCTTCAAGCAGTGATTTGATCCTATTGTAACCCAGGCGTCACATACATGTATTCCTGCTGGTAAATGAGCAACCAGACAGATCACTCATCACAACGACGAAAAGAAACAAAACATTGTGACCTAAGCAAGTGAGTCCCCGCAATCTTAGCACATGGTGGCTCGTGTTGGTCGTATAGATCAATGGCTTATATTTATGATGCTTTATCTCCCCATGGTTCATAATTAATTGGGTCTTAGCCTGTGATGTGTGGTCCGCTCAGGAGAGATTACTGAACAATCAGGCGATGGTTTCGTTAATCACAAAAGGGACTACGGGGCCACATAGTTGCAGCCAAACGCTCACAAGGTCACATTATAGCGAGAATATATCAATGTAGCCATTTCAAAAGATTTAGGTTTATAGTTGTCAGATGCAATAGTTAATGAGAAATAGCGTTAGAATAAGGCTTTACATAAAGAGGCGTGCGAGGCTATTGCTTAGTGAGATGCCTGATCGACACATGGCAAGGTGCTGTTAGGTTAACGATGCTAGCAATTACCAACTTTGCATAAATCATGTCAACTTCCATGAATTCTACTCTAGGCATTGTAATAACGACAACATCCTCCAAAAATCAAGGTTAAGGGAAAGCATCTTTAATCTGTGCGTCAAGAATACTCAACCAGTATTACAAACAGAATACTATGAAGTTCAATTGTATCGTCACTAGCCAGTAGGTTTTTCTCTGATCGTTCCTATTGGCTAATGCTTCGTTTCAGTCACCGCAACTAATATACGTCGATGAGGCGTCCTGGCCTCTTTTCTAGGGAGTTAACGACGCATAAGACCGGATCACCAATCAATTCCGGCAAGATTGAGGACCATGATACACGATTATTGAAATGGCTATCAGTGATTTAATACTCGTCTGTATTGAGGTCGTCTTCATCAAATGTATTACTGTCTGGGATTGCTTTATTACAAGCAACATGGGCGAAATGAGCTTTAGCCGATTAACCCCGGATCTCTTATAGAATTTGGGACAAAAGACCCATTTATTACAAATGAAACATGCCAACGTCCAACGTCGAAGGATCTTTCGTCATCACAGTCCACACGAGGGATGACAGGTTGATTCACAACCCATCACTTTGCGTGATCATAAGGGTTATCATGAAGTGGTTCTGTCGCTCATGAATAGAATTAAATCTTTTAAGCTTATCCATGACTGACTACACGGTAATAGCCATTCAATACACCATTCATCACATAAAACGTGATGCTCGGAGCTTATTTATATCGTGTTTGTAGATAACATTGCAATGAACGTGAAAAGTTTTAGCGATCTCAATAGATAGGTTGATGTTTATTCAATTCACTTCAATTTAAGAGGATTGAAGTGATCTCGGGTTCGTATTGTTGTTTCGCAACACCAAGACTAAGTTCCCAGCCCCACTTTCCAGACTTCTGCAGTCCTTGTCATGATAATTCACCGAGTGCCATGGCGGAAATAGGAATAATACGAAAAATCGCAGTTTTACATCATTTTCCGCCGCGCATTGATATTGCGACTGAGATGGATAAAGAAGATTGTTATATTCAGAAAATTCACCTTAAGTGCAAACTCTGGCTTGTTCACGCTCGGAGAGCATGGTGGTTTGCATGCTTTTGATCTTATTTAGGTAGACTTTCATTCTGATAAGCATTGATGAGCATTGTATGACGACTCAATACTTAAAGAAAAACCAATATCGCTATGACGGCAGAGCTCGAATGCCACATGAACTACAGCGCACTGGGTCAATTTCGATTATTTGGCTGCGCTTTGGTAACACATTCTCATTACACAATATAACTTCTTAGTGTCGAATATTTAAATATTAACAGCTTATCCCTACCCCAACCGATTTATTGGCAGTTTAATGTACCCGCCATACCTTGAGACTAAGCTTGGCCCTTTCATAGGTTTTCGTTGATTATGTAATCAAAGGCCAATGTCCTATTTATACCTGATGTATGTGGATGATTAGTTTTTGTATACGGAAATGTGTTGATATGTGCTAGAGTGTTTCGATACAAAGGCATGCATCATATTTAATGATACTGTAATGTAAAGTACACCTTCTGAATGATAATACCATCGTGATTTGCACAACGCAAACATTGTTCTGTTAACAGTATCAGGCACTCACAAGTGTTATATAGCACAAGTATATTGAATATACATATCTTAACACTTTAACAGACCGGTGTTACACTTTCATGCTTATAATCATATACTGGTGACCCAATCATTGCCTTAAAACACTTGCCATCCTGTTATTATTCAAACAGAACCTTCACATTAAGATGAGTAACGCAGACATCAAATCCTGAAACATAAACAGCTTCTTTATCAAGCTCGACCATTAACAAAGGATTCAGAATTGAATCTCTGCACATCACTTACCATGCACAATGTAATTACATGCTACATTATACTTACCTGCCATTCAGTTAGTTTTCTTTAATGTGAATATGACTGAATACTATGACATTAATTATATGCTACAAGCTGCTTCTAATGACAAAAACAACGATATCAAATATGTTTTGAACCATGATAATAATTTTCCTGGTTACTTATGAGTGTATGTACTGTTTTTTTCCAATTAATTTCTCATGACATGTTAAATACGAACACGGGTATCAGAGATGAGTTGTCTGTTCTAAATAAACGAGGAATACCAAAGAACTTTCACGAGTTGCAGAATTACTTACGACGCTTGAATATTGATTTTACGATTATAGGATTGAATGAGACTAGGCCCAATGAAAGTACTATTGTTATATTTGAACATAACAATAACAAATACTTTAGAGAGAGACGAGATGGCGGATTTAGAATATATATGGGCTAGGAATGTGGCGTGTTAAAAGTGAATAGACAAATTGACGTTGAAATGTGTAGCGTCGGTAATTAATGTATTTTTATTGAGATGAATGGGTCAAGCATCGGACAGGCACACAACACAACATAAGCCTTATTTTGAAGACAACCAAATATCCATCCACCATTTTACATTGATAGCATGCAGTATATTTCCTGCAATATCAAGGGGAAAAAGCATGGACGGCTTACATCTTATATATAGCAGATTGTTGTTCAGTGATTCAATTTTGTATAAGATATATGTGAAGTGATACTGTATCATTTATATGATATTGTCAATTAACTTTGGAATAATATAAATTGTTGTTATTGACAGACCAAAGGTTCTGCTACGAATCCAATTGAAGCTGGCGGGTAGCAAAGCCATTTTAGATCCACTTTTCTGGCCCTGAAACAAATTTACGTAGACATCGCGATGTTTTAATGCATGCGTGTTTACTAATCATGTTGTGGTAGTCAAGCAATAATTGTACCCTCTTAAATGTATTCGTGATATATTTTCCCTCATTCAACGGGTTACTATGTGATCCAAGGTCATGTGAGCCTATCGATTCGCTCACCACTAAATCCAATAAAGCCTGTTGTTTGAAGAGTGCAGGGCAGCTCGCAATGACATTACCGGCTTAATGATTCTGTCATCCGTAATCATGGAGATGAGCTAAAGCTAATAGAGGGATCATCTTGAATATCTGGTTCTTAAACAGTGACCGCAGTGACCGTACTAAACTGCTTGTGCTATAACTAGCACAGCTAAGAATCAAAGCATATGAAATTGATGTCACATTAAGCATTTAGATGATATCGCTGACACCTTTTATTACAATTGGGACATCAAAACCGTTAACAGGTAACAGACCGAACACAAAATACAATTATACAGTAGAAAAAATTGACAGGTGTTAGGATAGATAGGGTGTGTGTGTGTGTGGTGGGGGTATAGAGTGAGAGGTGGGTTGGAAGGGTGATGTACTGGGTAGCGTTTAACACCCCACCCCCTTCCCAGCTGGTAAGGCCCCACGAACCCGACAACATTAAATACTGACCTCAGATGATACACAGTGTGAACAAGATTTATCGACATGATGCACCCAGTATCTGCTGCTAATCCGAGGAGCTATCATAACATTGCAAGCGACCAATTGTTAAAGGCTTTGGTCCATAAATGCCATGGGCAGGTTCTAAGCAGACATATAAAATAATTCCTCCTGGTACAATTGACTTGATTGGTTATAATCTCCCTCGTAGATGAAGCTTACTGCTGTGATCATCGTCCATCATGAATATCTGTCTCACATATGCGATTTCAGAAACTTCAACAAGGTTGGTATAATGTAAGAAAACCTTTCCTCAAACCGACATCATGGACATCTTTGTGCTGCCAAGAGCGATGGTCGAATTAATGTTCGCTGTGTGTGGTATTCGTTTGTCTTATAACACCCACTTATGGTGTGCGTAGTCTTTGTTTGTCTTATAACACCCACCTATGCTATTCTATCGCTGGTCTTGTTTTGTATAATTGCATTCACCACAACTGTATCTACATTAGTTTCGTACTTCCTGGAAACTTAGATCGTCCACACTGACATTCGTTAATAGCTCATCACATCTTGTATCTGCTATAATGAAACCAAACAGTTAAGCAGCGGGTTTGGTTGCGCGTTCAATTCATGTCGAACCGGGCCACGTCAAACTACAGACAAAATTTTAATGAGCGTCATCACAAGATTACCCACGCACTCTACCTTAAATCAGCTGAAGATACAATTAACCGTCTGTAATTTTAGCTTGCAGCGTGCATTTTGGAGAATTAAGGCAAATATCCATGCAAAACCGCTATTGAGAATGATATGTCTGATTTAGCGCCGCTTTTGTGCTGCAGGTTTGGGGCTTCACATTATGAATAATCGACATGCCTTAATCGATCGTATTGTGTTGATTCTTAAAAGCCTGATAAATAGCTGACTTCATTGCAGCGACCAAATATAGAAGGTGTGTTCGGCTGAAATGGCACATGCTTTTGAAATATATCAACGCGGCAATTGTCAGATGGCTCCTCCAAGTATTCATTTGTATGTCATTAGCAGTGAGCCCTTGTCCACAAAAAATCCACAAATATATGCTATGTACTATTTTACTTAAATTAATATTAGTTAATGGGGTACTCATAAGTGAGAAAACGAGAGACAACACAGCAAGTAACAGACCTCTCTTTTCACATCGAGGATACAGATTGCAAGCAATGATTTACCACAAATGAATTACTGTGAGATCGCATGCGCTTATCAGGGTCAACCATGTGGTCCAATGCACAGCTCGGATCAGACACATTGATTGATGCGTTTGAAGAACATATCCAGTGTCCTGATACATAGGCGTTCATTTTATTAAATTGCACCGAAATAAGCAGAACGATTATCATATTTACATTTTCAGAACGCAGCATCAAACATTGCGTTGTTAACAATACAAAGTACACCCCGGTGTTATGTTTCAAAGTGTTTTTAAGTACACATCTACTTCCATATTTACACATGCGACATTCAATTAATAATCAATCAGCATCGTACAACTGAGGCAGATCAGTCCAATGTAACTCAGTCATTCAATCCTTAAACATTACCCTAGAGCAAATAAATGCAGGCCATTTGACACTTAAGTGCATATCTGGTTACTGTCAAGTATGATAAAGATAGTGTTACAATTATTTACATAGAAAATCCGCAATGCATTTGCTTTTAATTATTTTGTAAATTAGATCGATCTTGCACTTGGAGGTCATTGTAGGTCATACCAATGGTTACGGACAAGACAGGAATTCATCACTTACCTTGAGCTGACCCTTTAGTGATCATTGTGTACATACTGTGTAAACATGTTTGCAAAGGTCAACAGAGTTTCTAATTGAATAACAAATGCAGACACATTAAACAAGACGAGGGAATGTATCAACATGCACGAGTTTTGCTGCATATATGTGTTTATATGATGTTCAAACGAATCTCGATTGCATCAACTGATATAGCGCTAAAGCGCCACGGTGGTATCTTCCAAATGCTCAATGCGAAATGAATGAGGGTAAAAATGGTGCTTTAAGCCGCCATCTTTATGTAGATACATGGCATTACAATTGAGAAACCGCACATGACCAACCACGTAAGATTTGCCGTTTCATTTCACCTCAAGAGGCTGTTTCGATACTTCTTTATGATGGTGAATCCTTTTATTGCTCCTGAATTAATCTTTTCAAGCCAGTGCTACATACACTGAGTAAACATGTGGAAATGCTTAAGTAATGGTTTGGAACAGTAATCCCTTGGTTTCATTAAGGTTCAAGGAGTAACGCAATTATGAAAACCCGTAAGTTACAATTAACACCCGATTGCGCGACATAGCCATCGTCTTGCTTGCATTCCCTGATAATAATGATAAGAACGACTAGTAAACTTTATTTATTTTAGCCATACACATTGCAAAATTAGCTGTTGGTTACAATTCGGGATTGCATTTGGTATGATAACTGTTGCTGCATGTTTCAACGAGAGATAGTGCTGTGATAGTTACAGTTAGTACGAACGGAAGTCGAACGCAAGAACACAACATCTATTCCACGTTGAGTTTTATCATATTGCACGGGAACGAAACGGCTATATCGGCGCAAACATATGTTCGTTTAAGAATCACATGCTATACAGACCACGACTTATGCGGGCCCTTACTGTACTATATATCAAGTTGAATATTCGATCTAGTAGGAAACCTCCAATAAGGCACCGGACCAAACTGCAATAACCAACATAACGCCCTGACTGTCAGGTAATTAATCGGCATTCTACTTTGTTGCGGTAACACACCTAGTGTCTGATGGCTGAATATACTTGTTTTTGCTGCGCTGGTGTTACCGTTTCCTTGGAAATGCTCTTTAAAAGATAACTTACGGCGATCTCTGCGACGGCACTGTTGGTGATGATTGGGATTATAGCACGCGGTGATAAATTCTCTGTTGATGGCCTCCCTTATCATGATCGAAGGGGCAATTTGCGAACTGGTTTATATCAAGTACATGAATCGGCATGAATTATCTGGACTTAATTTGTCGCTTCAGAGAGCAATTTTATCTACCCCTGCCCATTGCTCATAAGAAGCCTCCCACGTCGCATACGCCAATATAATATTCCGTTTCTCACCGCTACAAGCTGTTAGTCTCAAGGCAAATCGGCTGTAGTCCGTAAACTTGGATGTGCATTCATAAATGTATGCGTAAAGTTGAGATTGTCACAATATGTAAAGGACCAAACATGCACCAACATACATGTGTGACACAGACAAGGCGGGTAACTTTCCTTTCATCAAACGCTCTAGTAATGATTCCGGGTACAGATTTAATGAATGATATTTGAAGTATAGGAGTAAATGCAATATAAACATAGGGATCATTGTGAAATTAGTCTCAATGCTGATACATTTAGTCCCCTAAGATACAAAACATTGTCATGCTCTGCAGTTTGAAATGTAACATTTCCAATTCATGAATTACTTTTGGAAAACGATAACCTGAACATAACTTTGATGCTTAAGATCCGTTTTTTGTCGTTTGATACTGATACTAGGACTACGATGCATTTACCACGTTTACTGCATAATAAGTCTTAATGGTGATTTATCCGTGGTACTTTATCCATGTCACTTGATCTGGGTCAAGTAAAGCGAATAAGCAGTTAGTCACTTAATGTCTTGCAATTTGCTGTGAAATAACTTGGCCTGTCATATAATACCAGATTAATAAGCAATGTTATAATTCGTCGAGGAGTATCATTTTGTTATCTGGCGGTTACTGCTTAAGCCATTTGCAACAAAGCCTCAGGATCATATTCATGTACAAAAGTGCGGTACACATGCATTCCCGAAACATCATTGAACAATGCCATGGAAATGAACAAAATAGTAAAGTTGAGCATTTTATATATATATATATGTATATATATATATATATATATATATATATATATATATATATATATATATATATATATATATATATATATATATATATATATATATATCATATATATATATATATATATATATATATATATATATATATATATGTATATTTCAGCAGCATCCAATTTGGTTTCAAAGAGCATGTCCGGTATATCGATAAGGGCCAATGCACTAAAGAGTGTCGAAACTATCAAGTGCTTAGTCAGTCTTTAGTCATCTCAAGACTCGACTACTGCAACAGTCTGCTGTGTGGCATCCCCTCAAGGCGCCAGCGCGTCCACAACGACGCAACGCGACTCATATCATCATCATTAAGGGGTCGAGAGCATATAACATGAGCCTACTCTGGTTTCCTATTAAGCAAGCAAAGATCTCCTGGCAGAGCCTTGAGCGAACATGTTCACAGTCGGTGACAGGGCGTTTGGTGATTTTGTCTTGCGCCGGTGGAATAAAGTGTCATTGTTTAGACACTGCGAATCACTGACAAAGCTCGAGGCATCACCAAAAACGCACTTCTCCGGGATAGCTTTTCATACGTAGAACAATAGTTTGAGCATGCTTCATGATACAAACGCTATACAAATGACACTTTATTGTCTTTATTATATTATTACATGCCTCTTCAAGCAGTGATTTGATCTTATTGTAACCCAGGCGTCACATACATGTATTCCTGCTGGTAAATGAGCAACCAGACAGATCACTTATCGCAACGACGAGAAGAAACAAAACGTTGTGAGTCCCCACCATTTTAGCACATGGTGGCTCGTGTCGGTCGTATCGATCCATGGCTTATATTTATGATGCTTTATCTCCCCATGGTTCATAATTAATTGAGTCTTAGCCTGTGATGTGTGGTCCGCTCAGGAGAGATTACTGAACAATCAGGCGATGGTTTCGTTAATCACAAAAGGGACTACGGAGCCACATAGTTACAGCCAAACGACAACATCCTCCATAAATCAAGGTAAGAGAAAGCATCTTTAATCTGTGCGTCAGGAATACTCAACCAGTATTACAAACAGAATCCTATGAAGTTCAATTGTATCATCAGTAGCCAGTAGATTTTCCCCTGATCGTATCTATTGGCTTATGCTTCGTTTCTGTCACCGCAACTAATATACGTCGATGAGGCGTCCTGACCTCTTTTCTATGAAGTGAACGACGAATAAGACCGGATCACCAATCAATTCCTTCAAGTTTGAGGACCATGATACACGATTATTGAATTGGCTATCAGTGATTTAATACTCGTCTGTATTGAGGTCATCTTCATCAAACGTATTACTGTCTGGGATTGCTTTATTACAAGCAACATGGGCGAAATGAGCTTTAGCCGATTAACCCCGGATCTCTTATAGAATTTGGGACAAAAGACCCATTTTATTACAAATGAAACATGCCAACTTCTAGTTTGATTAACGAAGGATCTGATTCGAGTCGTCACGGTCCACACAACAGGCACATGACAGGTTGAATAAGACACAACCCATCGACTTGGCGTATGCTGTGAAATTCGTTCCACTGTCCCTGTCATCACATCTTGTATTTCTCCTTGTGAGTACCAGCTCACAGAAATTTAAACTTTTCATTAGACGCAAACGGTTTCGTAACGGTGTCGTATTGTGTTGATCAGGACGGAACTCAATGATGGGTTAGCTGTTATGTTAGATCCACATAATAACCAGTAGGTGAATAGTTCAATTGGGCGTCTGATTTATGACGAATCGCGCATAGAGCAACATAGAACTACAGACAATATCTCAATGAATATCATCCCTCCATCGAAGATTACATTTAGTTACATTCAGCCGCTTGTCTTTGCTAAAACAATCATCAGTGAGAAAGCTTATTCAACATCATTTGTCTGATTCAGCGCCAGGTTTTTATGCTGTATGATTGGGGCGTTAGGTTTTGAATAAATGATATGCATAAATCATATTTTTTTTATGCTAGCAAGCCTGATTGAAGAAACCCTTGATCAAAAAATGATTCTATTGATGGCAATCAAAGATAGAAGGAAGGAAAAGCTGATATGTCGTATATTTCAGAATTATACCAGCCCTTCAATGGACCACATAGTCAGGTTTTCAGGTGTATGCTATAAGCGGTTGGCCATTGCCTACGTCAAACCACGAATATAGATTGATATGCTGATATGGACTAACTGATAAATATTCCGTGATCATAAGAATTATCATGAGGTGGCTCTGACGCACATGAAAAGGACCAAATCTTTTAAACTTATCCCTGACTGACCACACGGTATTAGCCATTGAATGCACCATTCATCACACAAAGAGTGAAGTGCGGAGCTTATTTATATCGTGTTTGTAGATAAAATTGCAATGAACGTTGAAAGTTTTTGTGATCCCAATTGATAGGTTGATGTTATTTTATTTCACCTCAATTTAAGGGGATGGGTGTGATCTCGGGTTCGTATCGCTGACTCTCAACATGATTCGAACCTGCAAACTCATGTTCAATGGACGGAGAGCAACACATCAGGACTAGTTTACCAGTCCCACTCTACATACTGCTGCAGTCCGTGCCATTACAATTATCCGAGTGCCATTGCTGAATAAGAGCTGGACCGCAACATGAACTACAGCACACTGGGTCAATTTCCATACCATTATTTGGCTGCGCTTTGGTAACACATTCTCATTACACAATATAACAGTGACTTCTTAGTGTCGAATATTAGAATTTTAACAGCTTATCCTACCCCAACAGGTTTATTAGCAGTTTAATGTACCCGTTATACCAAGAGACTAAGCTTGGGCCTTTTATAGATTGTCGTTGATTATGTAATCAAAGTCTTATGCCCTATTGATACCTGATGTATGTGGGTGATTAGTTTTAATATACGGGAAATGTGCTGATGAGTGTTTCGATACAAAGGCATGTTAAGTACAACTTCTGAATGATAATACTACCGCCATTAGCACAACGCAAACTTTGTTCTGTTATCAATATCAGCACTCACAAGTGTAATATAGCATAGCTATATGAAATAGACATGGCTTAACATTTTAATTGGCCGGTGTTACGCTTTCATGTTTATATTCATATACTGACTACCCAATCATTGCATTAAAACACTTGTCATCCTGTTGATAGTCAAACAGAACCTTCACATTAAGATAAGCAAAACAGACATCAAATCCTGAAACATAACCCTCAAACAACTTCTATATCAAGCTCTGACCATTTAAATAGGATTCACAATTGAATCCCTGTACATCACTAACGGTGAACAATGCAATTACTTGCTAGACTGGCTCATTATGTGTTTTCAGCCAATATGTTATCTCGAATGAACAATTATAAGGTTATTGAATTTCATTACATTAACCTGTCATTCAAATAGTTTTCTTTCATGTGAATATGATTGAATACTATGACATTAATAATATACTACAAGCTGCTTATAATCTCAAAAACCACGATATCTAAGATGTTTTGAACCAATACAACAATATTGCTGGTTACTGTTTTTTTCCCCATTTCTTTTTCATGGCATGTTGAGTACAAAAACGGGTATCAGAGATGAGTTGTCTGTTCTAAATATAGGAGGAATATCAAAGAACTCTCACGCGTTGCAGAATTACTTACAATGCTTGAATATTGATATTACGATTATAGGATTGAATGAAACTTGGCACAATGGAAGTACTGTTGTTATATCTGAAGTTAACAATTACAAATATTGTAAAGAGAGACTAGAGTGAGAATATATATATGTTAGGAATGTTGCGTACTAAAAGTGAATAGACAAATTGACGTTGAAATGTGCAGCGACGTAATTAATATATTTTATTGACACCATCCACCATTTTATATAGATAGCATGCAGTATATTTCCTCCAATATCAAGAAAATAACCCCAAATGGGCGGCCTATATCTTATATATAGCAGATTGTTGTTCGGTGATTAAATTTTGTATAAGATATATGTGCTGGGATACTGTATCATATATATAATATTGTCAATTAGCTTTGGAATAACATAAATTGTTGTAATTGACAGACCAGAGATTCTGTTACGGATCTAATTGAAGCTGGCGGAGGGGCCAGTGGCTTGATATAGAGATATTCATACACCTAAATGTGTAGAAAACCACCTGAAGGATTACAATGTTAGGTGGCAAAGTCATTTTAGATCCACTTATCTGTTACTAATCATGTTTTGCTAGTCAAGCAATAATTGTATCCTCTTAAATGTTTCGCCAACTCATAGCGTTCGTGATATATTTTCCCTCATTCAACGGGTTGCTCTGTGCTCCAAGGTCATGTGACCCTATCGATTTGCTGATCAATAAATCCAATTAAGCCTGTTGTTTGAAGATTGCAGGGCAGCTCACAATGACATTACCGGCTTAATGATTCTGTCATCCGTAATCCTGGAGATGAGCGACAACTAATAGAGAGACTATCTTGAACACCTCGATCTTAAGCAGTGACCGCATGCAGTATTATACTGCTTGTGCTATAACTAGCGCAGCTAAGAATATGAAATCGATGTCACATTAAGCATTTAGCTGATATTATTTAACGATTTAACGACTCTTCAAATTAAACAATTGGGAAATACAAATCGTTAACAAGTAACAGGCCTAACACGAAATACAATAATACAGTAGATTAGATAGACAGATGGTAAGATAGATAAAGGGGGAGGGGATATAGAGTGAGAGGTGGGGCGGACTTGTAATGTACTGGGCTGCGTTTAACACCCCAGCCACCTCCGGGCTGGCAAAGCCACACGAACCCGGCAACATTAGTGATAACGATTGATGGACATTATGACCAAGTATCTGCTGCTAATCCGGGGAACTATCATGATATTGCAAGCGATGCTCTATCACCAATTGGTTACTAAATGTCATCGGCAGGTTCTAGGCGGACATATCAAATATTTCATCTCTATGTCCTCCTGTTACAATTTACTTGATTGGTTATAATCTCCCTCGTAGATGAAGCTCACTGCTATGATCATCATCCATCATAAATATATCCTGTCTTACCTGTGCAATATCAGAAACTTCGACAAGGTTGGTATAATGTAAGAACACCTTTCCTCAAAACGACATCATGGACATCTTTGTGCTGCCAAGAGCGATGGTCGAATTAATGATTAAGCCGAATCGTTTTGTGTGGAGTCGTTTCATTCTCACTTCATTGACTAATATGACGTATCTAATTGTTTATTCGCTAGAATGTTAACCACCAATGCCGTCATCAAATGATACTTAACAACCCATATATGCACGTTGCAGGGCATAAAGTAGCTTTCGGCCTCAATTGCAGTGAATACATTCATTCAGCATGATGTCTCCTATACAGAAGCAGATCAACCTGCCTCAGCAAATATGCATTCTTCTTCTGTCAAATTAAAGAGCCTTTGTGGACTAATGACGGAAAACAACTGAATGACAACAATGACATTCGTTTTTTTGAATTAATCAAATATCTAAGGTAACAGCTGGGATGTCATAATATGCGTTATATGTTTTTACACAGACAGTGTTGTGTAAAGAGGATATAGATGTAACAGAAATGAGTCATTAACTTTGCATTGCGCACGGAAATGTGAGCTATTTTATGTTTATTTGTAAGTTGTATTGTCTGATGAATTCATCTGTGACATACTACCACTATATATAATGTTACTTCATTGAGGCTGTTTAGAATTGCGATTGTTCTGATGCTATGAATAAATATTGCAGAGCCATAACATATGTCACAAAGCGTACCATTGATATATATAATTGATACCATGTGATTTAATCAATAGTCACCCGATAGTGTGGTGAAATCGGGATTGGCACTTTTGCTGTTTGAAATCCTGTCAAAGCGAAATACCACTTCCACGTGCTAGTAGTACTATCATGTGTGATTGCATGTACCTCTAAATTTTTTAGATAAAACATAGGCCAATCCAAACTACACGGTTGGATACTTCTGTTCTGTTTAAGGAAGACTCAAGAACTTGAGGAGCTGCTCTTAGGAAATTTTTGTCATTTCATTCGATGTACTGGTAAACACGTATCATTAACTTAGTGGCGACCATCATTCGTACATTTTACTATGGCAGCTTGAATGGGTTAACTGATGCATTCAAGTATGTTATGGATACCAGCTACGGATTTCGACATCGGATGACTACAAGCAATCTTGCAAGCCATCTTTTGTGACAACACTGCAAGCATAAAGCTTGTAGGAAAAAGCTTCCATTGAGCGCTGTAACCAAATTATTTAAGCCAATGGTAATATAGAAGAATGAACATCTTGTGAATGGCAAAGGGCGTTTACAACGGAAGAAAAATGCCAACGTAAATGTTCCCTTTGTATTTCCGGTACGTGCTTGATGTGTTTATTCCACCCGGATGAATTTTGTTTATGCCGTTAAAAAGTTTACTGCACTAATTAAAAAAAGGCAGGGTAAATATTTGGAGCACTTGTCGTTTTTCTGCAATCAATACTATCGTGTTGAGGGCCCGAATATTGACCGGGCTTCGCAAGGATCTACGAGAGAAACGTTTTCTTACCACAAATTATTAGGTTCTGGGTCTACTTTTACATGGTAAGCACAGAAAACTGTTGACCATGTGTCGTCAGTTATCTCTGCAAAAATAAGTTTTATCAATCAACCCAACCGTTTAGGGGGAGCCAATAAACCTGCTTGCCTGTTAGCCGAGCTCAATTAGTGGTACATCACATTGGTGATAATGGCTGCATATAAAGCGAAGAAAAGAAGATAGACATGGTTTTTGGTGATAAATATTTATGTATGGGTCTACAAACGCGGTAAATGTAGAGTGACGAAGTAAACAAACCTTTGGATCATGAAATATTCATTCCATTATTGGCGACCATGAGACCACAGATATGGTAGCAGTAACAGCGCATAGTAGTGAGTAGACGAGGATTGACATATTTTAAGGGGCCATTAGTACATTGACAAAAGTCAGACATTACCATTATCATAGTTAAAAAGGTAATACTAGGCTCATTCTTTGGTGGTGCAGTTATAACGAACTTCTGCCGTTATTAATCATTGATGGTCTAATGGTACGTACCTACAATTGCTGTGGTCTTGTTTGGCTGATGTCACCCACTCCTATTGTATGTGGTATTTGCATGTCTAATAAACCACAGGAACTTTTGCTGTGGTAGTTTGTGCCTAATGGCATCCATATAAACTTTCACTGGTCTTTGTTTGTCTAGTGACACAAACATACACTGCCTCTGGTCTTTATTTGTGTTTACGGCGTCCCCCACGCTGTATGTGGTATTCGTTTGTCTTATAACACCCACTTATGCTGTGCGTAGTGTTTGTTTGTCTTATAACACCCACCTATAGTGTGTGTAGTCTGTGTTTGTCTTATAACACCCTCCTACTCTGTGAGTGGGCTTTGTTTGTCTTATAACGCCCACATATGCTATCTCGGATCTTGTTTTGTATAATCGCATTCACCACAACTGTATCTGCAACTTCATGCTTTATTTTCGTATTTTTCCTGGAAACTTAGATCTTCTACACTGACATTCGTTAATAGCTCATTACATCTTGCATCTGCTATATATGAGAAAGGATTAGTGAAGCTATCCTGAAACCAAATAGTTAAGCAGGGGTTTGGTTGCGCGTTCAATTCGTGACGAATTGCGCAACGTCAGATAATATTTCTATGAGCACCATCACAAGATTACCCACACACTCTATCTTAAATCAGCTGAAGATTTAATCAATCGTCTATAATTCCAGCTTGCAGCGAGCATTCTGGTGTATTAAGACACACATACATACGAAACCGCTATTGAGAATGATTTGTCGTATTTAGCGCCATTTTATGCTGTCGGTTTGGGGCTTCACGTTATGAATAATCGACATGCGTTAATCGATTGTATTGTGTTGATGCTAACAAGCCTTATAAATAGCTGAATTCATTGCAGCGACCAAATAGAGAAGGAGTGTTCGGCTGATGTGGCTTATGTTTTTGAAATATGTCAACGCGGTAATTGTCAGATGGCTCTCCAAGTACTCATATGTATGTCATAAGTCCTTGTTCACGAACAATCCACGAATATATGCTATGTACTATTTTACTTAAATTAACAATAGTTAATGGGGTACCCACAAGTGATCAAATGAAAGGCCACACAGCAAGTTACAGACCTCTCTTTTCACATTCATGTGGTCAGAGAAGCTTTGCCGAGGTAGCAGAGTACAAACAAGATTTATCAAAAAATTATTACTGTGTGATCGCATGCGCTTATCAGGGTCAACCATGTGGTCCAATGCTTAGCTCGGGTCAGACACATTGATTGAAGCGTTTGAAGAACTTATCCAGTGTCCTGATACATAGGCGTTCATTGTATTAACTTACACGGTAATATGCAGAACACCTCCTAAACGATTATTATAATTAGATTTTTAGAACGCAACAGCAAACATTGCGTTGTTAATAATAAAAAGCACACCCAAGTATTATGTTACATATGTTTATTACATTTCCGACTGCTTCGATCTTAACACACTTGACATTTAATTAATAGTCAATCAGCATCGTACAACTGAGGCAGATCTGTACCATGTGACACAGTCATTTAATCCTTACTAATTACCCCAAAGCAAATAAATGCAGACCATTTGACACTTAAGTGCACCCCTGATTACTGTCAAATATGATAAAGCTAGAGCTACAATTATTAACATAGTAAATCCGCAATGCATGTGCTTTTAATTTTCTCCTGAATCTGATCGATCATGCATATGGAGGTCATTGTAGGTCATCCTATTGGTTACGTACAATGCAGGAATTCGTCACATACCTTGAGCTGAGCCTTTAGTGACCATTGTGTACATACTGTGTAAACATGTTTGAAAATGTCAGCAGAGCTTCAAAGTGAATAACAGATGTAGACATATAAAATTAGACGAGGTAATTTATCAACATGTACGACTATTGCTGTATATATGTGTTTATATGATGGTCAAATGAAACTCCAACTGATATAGCGCTTAAGTGCCACGATGGTATCTTCCGAATGCTCAATGCGAAATGAATGAGGGTAGAAATGCTCTATGCCGCCATGCAGTCTGATCTTAATGTAGATACATGGCATTACAGTCCACACCTGGTAACATGACCAAACACTTAAGATTCGATACTTCTTTATGATGGTGAATCCTTTAATGGCTCCTGATTTAATGTTTTCAAGCCAGTGCTGCATACACGGAGTAAGTGGAAAAGCTTGGGTTATGGCTCGGAACAGTAATCCCATGGTTTTCTCAAGGTTCAAGGAGTAACGCAATTATGAAAACCCCTAAGTAACAATTAACACCTGCTTACTTGCATACCCTGATAACAATGATAAGAACGACTAATAAGCTTGATTTATTTTAGCCATACACATTGCAAAATTAGCTTATGGTTACAATTTGGGATTGTATTTGGTAAGATAACTTATGCTGGATGGTGCAACGAGAGACTGTGCTGTGACAGATATAGATTGCACGAACGGAAGTCGAACGAAACAATACAACATCTATTCCACGTTGGGTTTTATCATATTGCACGGGAACGGAATGGCTATAACGGCGTGAATGAACGCGCAAGATGAGTTATTTTAA
The DNA here is from genome assembly GCA_034190875.2 of Urechis unicinctus. Classification (NCBI taxonomy): domain Eukaryota; kingdom Metazoa; phylum Annelida; class Polychaeta; order Xenopneusta; family Urechidae; genus Urechis; species Urechis unicinctus. Next base: position 64,770,822 of record CM067358.1, on the reverse strand, counting down.
GAAGCACATGCTATACAGACAACGACTTATGCGGGCCCTTATTGCACTATATATCAAGTTCACGTTGTCACCGTTCTCCTGCTGTAAGCGTCACGACGCTTGTGGTCCATTACGCGAGTCGACATAAGTTATTTTTTAGTGATGGTTTGATGCAGTGATGTGTTTACTTAGAATTAAGTCCTGTCCAAATAAGTGCAGCTTTGCCGTGCACAATATCACTCATCTCAATAGAGAGTAATTACAGACAGTAAGAGCGATTAATAATTAAGATCGATAAAATAATACTGTAATTTGCATTACAATGACGCACACTTTTGTAACAGTAAGTCATCAAACGTTTTACAGCAATGCAAAATGTTACAGCGAGAATCCAAGCCGAAAACAGACAATAAGCCAGCTGACAGGTGTCCCATCATTTAACTAGCATAAATCGTTAAGCGATGCATGGTTTGTCTTGGCAACTGCTAAGATATGCCATGATTTACAATAGTGATTGTATCTCAGTTACTTTAAGTCATTAATGTTCTTTGATAATCTGATCATAATGAGCTTATGATATATAATAGTTCCTCAGTGTAAGATCTTCCAGCATCAATACAGTCAGTTGAACATCACCCTCGTAGTTAATGCTGATGGGCTGGAATAGCTTATCTATCGAGTATATATTGTCCAATATATGTGATTGAACTGGCTTGTTGTATACACACACACACACATACACACACACACACACTCACATATACATAAATATATATATATATATATATATATATATATATATATATATATATATATAGATATATATATATATATATATATATATATATATATATATATATAGATAAATATATATATATATATACATATATATATAATTATATATGTATATATATATATCCATATATTTATATCTATATATTTATATCTATATATTTATATATACATATATATATACAAATTTATATAGACATATATATATATATACCATATTTATATAAGTATATATATGAATATAATATATATATATATATTCATATATTTTTATATATATATATATATATATGCATATATATATTTATATATGTGTGTATATATATATTTCTATATTTATATATATATATATATATATATATAAATATATAATATATATATATATATATATATATATATATATATATATATATATATATATATATATATATATATATATATATATATATATATATATATATATATTATATATATATATATATATATATATATATATATATATATAATTGACACTGCATGATTTGTTATTGTACCCGAATCGTGTAACCAGATAGGATTTGCATTTTTGTTCAGCTTAAAACGCAATATATATTGTACTGTGTCATTGTTGTTCATGTAACAGTCCTATTGTAGCTACCAATTTGACACGACCAAAAAGGATGCTTCATAACAGGATAGAGCGCTAGATCAAAGCTTGACGGTGCAACGGAAAGGGCATTTCTGTGGCTGAGGTATGCAACTGCCTGGACATGGTGATACCAGTGAACACATCACGCGGTACTTCATGCTGAACACATAAATGAACATGGCGGTATAACATAATAAATGCACCATATAGTGATCGTTAAATGATTGATGGTTTCAGGTAAGTAAATATTTTATAATAGATACAAACGTATTCGTATTAAAGAATGTATAGCTTCGCTAAGAAGGCGAACTTCTAGTGGTTCTGTGGTGATCGCTTCTCTGATTACAATACACTGCAATCGTTAGGTGGCGCTACCGTAATATAAACAAAAGCACATGGGAATACTGGGTTGACGTCACTACGATTGATGAGAGCAGGAAAATGTCGTTTCACAGAGCCTTTCCGTTGCCACAAAACGTCGCACACAGGCTTAAAAATGCCAAAAATAGCAACTACAATATGATATAAATGTCAACTTGATCAATTGCCCGGGTCCTATCGAAAACAGTTCGCTTATTACAGCTCTAATGTTCGCGCTGTAGAGGGTGGTATTACATTGTCAACCTCCTTCTAGAGCGAGGGAACTGGCCGGCGGTAAACTTAAAAATTTATTGGTTTGGGAAGATCTCGAGCATATAGTTTATTTATCGGGCTGGGGTATGAGTGAGCGCTCTTAGCGTAGCTATAAACTCTTTGTTCGTACCATTAAAGGTGGAAATAATGCAACTAACGGGCAATTGTTCAACCAAATATGCCAGATAGCCAAAACACCAATCCTGCCACGCTGGTCGCGTTAGTGGACGACACACCTGAGTCATTACCTCAATGGGCTTGTAATTTCTAAGATTCAACACTGCTACTAATCATTATATATAGACATACAGGTACAATACAGATGTAGATGCTCACTATATGCTTTTGATCTTATCGTGGTAAAAGGCACCAAACGAGCTTTAACCAACACTATCGAAGCGAGGTCTCGGTAACATTTTAATTTAATTTATTTTTTCTTTGAGTTACGAGGTGTCACGAGGAGTAATATGTGTGGTTGTCTGACAAACAATAGGATTTATTGTATTTTGATGTTAGAGTTTTAGGGTAGACAATATATATTTATCATGGTAATCACTGTTATAATCTTTATCAAGATATCAGATTTACACCACGGTAATTGACTGTTGTATATATTGTGTACATGGCCAAAACAGGGCCATACAAAGCATGAACGGTACTCGGCATAATGTTGCATCCGATATGGTGCGATGGCATATGGTCCAATGAGCAAGATAATATTGGAGAGCTATGGGTGGTTGGCACCCCTAGCAGCAAAACCGGAGCAAATCCTTAACGGGGGCATCTGGCACTTAATGTTGGATCCAGAAGGAACTCTATGCTCTAAGAAAGCTCAGAAATAGACAAATTGAATGATGTTGAGAGGGATAAACATAGTATGTGCTATTTGGCTTATAATGTCTATGCAGAGAAAAGCAAATGTGTTGAGGAGGGAATAAAAAACGAACAAAAGCCATTGGATCACGACCTCATGTCTCTGATCTGTTAACTTTAAAAGCGGTCATGCATTATGCCATTTTCACATATCGTGTACAGATTTGATAACAGATAAATGCCTCGCGCTTTGCTTTGCAATGGGATCGTCGCCGAGGATTACAACATGGCGATTTTATATACTGTTAAATGCAATTTACAACCCGCCGGACTGCACTTGATAGTCTTGTGTACATAAATCTACTGGATGTCCAATCATTCTCTCCTATACCACTCGCCATCTCTGTAAACGATGTTAAACCTTCCACTGCAATTATATAATTGATATATCTACAGAACTTGTATTTGCATTTCATAAACTAGATAAGTGTTGTATGAAGAGCTTATGTCGCTAACAGCATTGTCCGTTAACAAGGTAATAACTGACTATTGTAAATGCTTGTTAAAAACAATGACTTACTTAGTCATGGCATAATGTAACAACGCATACATACCGATGCTTTAACTGTAATTACGATTAAACAATGGCTCAATATATCACCACTGTAGAGTACGGTACTCAAGATATACTCATGATGCATTGGTCATACATAATATTCTGTTGTGTTCAACAATAATGAAAAGAATCATACAATATCACATTTTCGACATCAGTTATACAATTGCTGTGTTTCCATTACAAGCTACCGGGGAAGGAACACCAACCACTTATCATTGTTGTGCTATGTAAATACTCAAGAATTACATTACCATCCCCTGATGTACAGCTGTCATTCGTAATATACTGATTAATGATGAATGCGGAGCCTGTCACGACCTTAATTCACGCTGTCAGCAAT
>CM067358.1:64747018-64762018 GCA_034190875.2 Urechis unicinctus | reverse complement strand
CTGTCATACTGGCTGTTAGCTGTGTCTTATCGTCACTTGCATTTGGAGTGCTGGCGCATTGGAAGCGGCCTAGGAAACTGCATGAGAACAATCATCATTTATTATGCAGATTGCAGGATATGGCAATATTCTTAAATTAAGAAATCACTATAGCAACCTTCGCATAGGGACATGTACAACACACAGTGGGCTGGTGACTCACGTCAATACACTTAACTCACGTGGCCTCCAACATTGTATTTGGTGAATATTCTAGTATAGCAGATTAACATAGGCTTCATTAGCAACTATGCATTTCTGTACTGCATGTTGGCTACTATACATATTCGCAAACACACACACAAACACACACACACACACACACACACACACACACACACACACACACACACACACACACACACACACACACACACACACACACACACACTACGCACATACCTACAAATACACATCAACAGACGCATATATATGGATTTACATATATTTGAAATAAAGATATAGATATATTAATATTTTTTTATAAATATGTAAATACATATATTTATATATATATATATGCTTATATATACATATTAATATACGCATGCTAGCATCTATTTAAATATATAAATATTCATACAGACGTGCACATATTTAAAATATCTGTACATATAAACATATATATCGATATGATTATCAACACAAACATATATACAAATTTGATGCGTAAAACAAATATACACACATATAAATATGTATACATATATATGAAATATATACACACACACATATATATATATGTATACGTGTATACCTTTATATACACATATATACACACGCACTTATATTGATATATAAATATATACCTATGTATATGGAAATATATGTATATTGATAGATATGTATATTTGTATATATAAATATAACTATATAATAATGTTTAAAGATAAATGTATATACGTTTATATGAGAGGTTATAAATATATATATATATATATATATATATATATATATGAAATATATATATATATTATATATATATATATATGAAATATATATAGATATAGAATATATTATATATAGATATATATATATATCTATATATATATATATATATATATATATATATATATATATATATATATATATATATATATATATATATATATATATTATATGTATATGTATAAACATATACATTTATTTTCAATTGATTGGAAACGTGTGGCATTTACATATTACGGTAAAAATACGCCATTTTGATATCAGGGGCAAAGCGCAACGATTTATGTATACATCGGCGCAACATTTTGCATGCGTCTAAGGTTAATGGTACTATCGCATGTACAGGTAGTACTAATTGAACCCAATAACATCCCACTGATGGTGCATGGCTTGCGCAAAACATTTCCATTTGTGACTCTTTATCTATAAACATCATGTGCTAGCTATACAAACTAATGACCTTCGTCTTCCGGTGGGAGTGATTATTTAACATGACTCAATGCAGCCATTTAATCAGACCGTTGACTGATATCAGGCAATGGAAAATAAGGAAAGAATGGGGGACGGAATAATGCGTGCACAGCCATAAACTATTGGACACGTTTGAGAGGTACTATTGCATCATCCACTGTAACTTCAAAATGCGATTTCGATGTTAAACATATGGGTTAGTAGGTGTGGAATCTTATCTAAGTAAGGAACCACGACGAAGAATACATTCTGGATATTGCTGATCTATGTCATACAAATATGATATAGCTTGTTTCATTAAGACAATACGTGCGCAATTATTGTTCACTGGCTGAATCAACTCTCCCGAATTATTTGTAAAAGTTGCTAATGCCTGATTAGAAACGGTCAGGCAATCGCCATGCTAATCGAATGGGACGCTGAACCCATATCATACAAGATAATAATCATGGTTTTGGGTGGGGTACTGACAGATATACAGCCTGAAAAAGCATCTGATGAATTTGACATTTGGGTATTCAGGCTCTTCTCGCTGATTAGTACAATGCAGTACAGAATAGCATATTTGCTAATGAAGTCTATGTTAATCTGCTATATTGGAACAATGCAATGTTGGAGGCCATGTGAGTTAAGTGTATTGACGTGTGTCAACAGCCAACTGTGCCCTGGGTGAGTGAAGAAGGAGGCTATCGTATATGCGACTTGTTCCTGTCAACTCGTGTCGGTATATACATTGTGGCTATGGCATGACCTCTCATACGTGATCAACTCAGAGTGACAACGTAACTCACTTGAGGTTGCCAGTCTTGCGATTCACTACTGTCATTGTGGTTCTTTTTATTATGATCATTCAGTGTTGACACGCTGATGTCAACATGTCATTAGTATCTACCCTGCAATGCCTGATGTTGAATAAAAAATTTCGGCCACTGACAACATCATTGGACTTATTGATGCACGGCGTGTTATTCTGTACCCTTCTTCATCCTCATCACAGGGAATGGTGAGATAATAATTTTGACCATTGTGCACCTGTTTCACAGTGGTGATGACTGGCATCTGCTCGCAATTAGCTTTAAATGCATTGCATACATATTATCAATACTAGCATAAGGTCACACATGTCACTAATCTGATTCGTCTGAAGCAATATGGCCTTGTAGTTAGCTGATCAGGTAAAATCTAACGGATCCCTTGAAACTTCTACCCTTGATGGTAAGCAGGAGGAAATGAGCCCATTGATTGAGCTGTTTTGTATATATATTTTTATACATATATATTTATTTATATATATTTATGTAAATGACATGGTAACACCGGTATGGTTCGCGGAGGTGTATTGGGCCTTCCTAATCTGCTTTGGCAAACTTATTCGATTACGCAAACTGAGTTTGGGAGGTTGTGACGTGTCTATATTATTACATCACACAACGGGGGCTGTGTAATTTGTATTGCACACCTGTACTTTGAAACTAGTTGGAAAAGCCACTTGAGATGCATATTAAAGACTGAGTTGGACATCTAAAGTGTACTCTATTTAGACATACTATCTAATATACGAAGTTGCAAGTTGTAATGCATATTTGGTGTTGGTTTAATATGCCACGATCTGTAAAAGGCGAGTCTATGAACTCTAATACATGGAAATACTTATATATGTAGCATAGATTCCAATTCTACTAGCGCCAATTTTTGCTTGATTGTTGCGCTGTTGTATATACTATCCATGCTAACGAGTAAATAAAATTGCGTACACCATCCTTGTTACGCGGACTCGCTATGTCAGTTGAAGACCTAGCAAACTTGATACCCGACGTTCGTTTCAACGTAAGGCGCAATAATAACGTCGACCTATAACAGCAAGTAGGGATGCTAACGGCGTACACGGAATCGTTCAAACCAAAATACACAAGTCTGACCAAAAAACACAGATGTCGGTAGGTTTCCGCAGTGGTCTGTAAAACGCTATTGCCGAGCGCTATTGAACGCTATTATTGAAAAAACACTGTATTCAGCTTGCAATATGTAGGTTTCTTTGAACCGTCACTCCACACATCGTAATCGTGCGCGACGTTCATGTAGTGAATTGGATATGCCAATCAATAACGCCAACAATACTACGCAATATCTTGACCACATTGTGCTCCGCAATCGGTACTGAAGCACCACCATCTTCACGGACAAATGAGATGGATTCTTAAGCGGCTACACAACAGCCAACATTACAATGGTACAATTTCCGTGTAAGTGGATTGCCATCAAACCAGACAGCACTTAACACACTGACAGACTCAATAAGAAAGGATCATAGCATCATATTCAAAAGCATGAATTAATCGGTTTTCATAGGCCAATGACAATAATGACAATGGTTACTGAATCGAAGCACTGACATGCCTCATCTTTCGCGTATGACAGGTACAGTGCTAACAGAGACTTGGCGCGTGTATGATTTTCAATCCATACGCCTTAGATTGATATATGGGAATCTATTAATTACCCTGGGCGATTGAACCAAATATATGTCTTCGAGTTAATCTGTAGAATAATTCGAACACTTACTAATGAGACAATAGTATTAAAATACGGTACCATTATCCCCGTATATAAGGGGTTAATGCTAACGACCGCTATTGAATTTATAAGCATGTTGGTTGAGTAAAACCTTTGCAATTTCCTGAAAGATATTTTGACGCGGGAAACGCACCATTGTATTGTGTACCATGTATCACTGTGATTTGAATATTTCGATAATTTATTATCAAATCCTTCAAACAGGCGTGTTATTCCATGTGCGATGGGCTATAGGATGACTCATATGGACTTTTATGCTTGTGTCGGCGTTAGATACCATTATAAGAACAAGATAAAAACATACCAGTGCATTTAGTTTTATGCTAACGCATTGTTAACTAGCTTACTTCTTTTGACGCATAAGTGATGTAGGCAACATGAGGTTCATTATTTTCGTAGAGCACGACACATAACGGAATACGGTTATTAAATGGTTCACTACTTTAAGCATCTGCTACAATTACTGCTACACTACATAATCATAAGTTAATAACTAATGCAGGGCACACATAGGCGTTTATCGTGATCAGTGTTATGTAAGTTCACACATTACAGTAGTTAACCCTGAATAGCATGTATGCCGGGCAATATCATATCGTTGAATGTCTAACTGTTAAGGCAATAATCATTGTATATATAATGTGCAACATGCAAACTGGCTGATTATATATAAATAGAATCTGCATTAAATGGCGTAGACTCGCGATATTCCGACGAATCAGAACATAATATACAACTATTAAATTCATTTAGCCAGAAATCGGTACACTGATCAGTTTGCAAGCGGGCATCATCAACATAAATGTGATAGTTACATCTTTGGCCAAATCACCAACCATTTACTTCACTACTTATAGTTCAGCATCACCCAACATATATGGGCAATGATGCATAAGCAATCTGGAGGGCATATGAATTAAAGGTCACCTTTGACATAATGGGGCAATACATAGATAACTGCGAATTAAGTAGCCGATATTTTACCTGTTAACGGGGATCCAGTTACATAACCAAATGATTTATAACCCTAAAATAAACAAATACCAGAGGCATAGAAAGTGGATGCCATAGCTCTTCAAAAGAATTAGCGGCCGGGTAGGTAAATCACATACATGTAAAAGACCAGAAATATAGCAGGTGGATGCAATTAGAAATGGAACCAAAACAGCGTTGAAATGAACTGACAACAGGTGAATGCTGTTGAATAATCAAATATCAGATACCAGCATTTACTTATGCATTATGCATGTCCATTGACCAATATGTACACAGCGTGTTATGATATACACCGACGGGACTGTCTCTATGTTTTGCAGTATGCATAATCAACGAGCTCGAAAAACAGACAAGGTCTCCCAAAACATCCAACGAATTGTATTTCCAAAGGTATGATTCTCTTGATAGTAGGGTTATTGAAATGCGGAAGGGTGTATAAATGCATGTTCACACATTAATTTATGACCGCCGTTACCCCTGACTGATCAGCCTAATGTCGCCACCACCACTATGAATGACCGCCATTACTCCTGACTGATCAGCCTAATGTCGCCACCACCACTATGAATGACCGCCATTACCCCTGACTGATCAGCCTAATGTCGCCACCACCACTATGAATGACCCATTATGATGATCAGCCATGCTATGAATGACCGCCATTAATGATGGCCTAATGTCGCCACCACCACTATGAATGATTCAGCAGTAAATGTTGATGTGCACAGTCAACCATCTGTAAGCGCGTCCACGGCCCCTGGTATGCGCACATAACAATTCATGCCAGAAGCAATTAATATGTTGAACTCTTCTCTCGTCACTTCTGTCGCTACCATTCATTTGATATGGCATCATCGAAATTCAACAAAACAATACGTTCATGTACATAAATAAGATAACAGTGCACGTCAGTCCGCAGAATATATGTGACTGATCATAGAAATGTGCGCTAGGTTGTTAACAGATGAACTGACTAATCATTGTATGTACTACGCCGTAAATGATTACCCATTATGCTGACGATTAAGGATGTTTGACAAAACCCGGACATTGCTTCCCTCAGCAGTTATGAAATTGGTAAGCCCCATTATTAATGATATCTGATACATAAGTTTCATGTAATGCTTTGCTCTTTACTACAAATTTCACGGATCTGGGGAAATTGCCGCTCAACATACCTCAAAGTGATATGTCAAATGCCCTAATGTACACCTTATCAGGGTTTCCTAACTCGCCATACAAAACAGCTCAACCAATGGGCTCGTTTCCTCATGCTACCCATCAATTGTAGCAAGATCGAGTGATCCGTTAGATTTTACCTGATCAGCTAACTACAAGGCCATGTTGCTTCAGACGAATTAGATACGATGTATTTAAAACCCTGATGGCTAATGGCATGTTGACATCGGCGTGTCAACACTGAATGATCATAACGAAATAACCACAATGACAGTAGTGAATCGGATGACTGGCAGCCTCGAGTGATTTACGTTGTCACTCTGAGTTGATCACGTATGAAAGGTCAAGCAATAGCTACAATGAATATACCGACGCGACACGACACAGGCATATGTCGCATACACAATAGCCACCTGCTTCACTCCAACAGGTCATATTGAAACCAGGCGACCAAGTTTATGTGTGTATGTGTTACTGTCAACATCTATTCTCTTACCGTCATCCTTTTGTGCTTACCTGCTACCTAGCTCCTTAGTGGTTCATTCATTCATCAGTAACTTCAGCTACACTTGAATGGATATCAAACAAATAGAGGTTGGTGTGAGTGCATCACAAATAATCCACGTACTGGTTTCATTAACCATGTAAGTGGTATTCAGCAGCAGCACTAAACACAGCCAATTTAACCATCGGTAAATCAGAGAGCAATCACTCACGATGAACGGTCTATTTCATGTCGCAATATTAATGTCAACAGCAACATGGTGACTTGAAGGGTCGTGTTAATTTTGCGTGGTAACCAAACACCCGACTGCCTGGAACCACGGCTTACTACAGATCTGGTCATTGATTTACTTCTAGTAATATTACATGTAATGTTCTGCAATTGTTTGGATATTTAACGAAAACAGGATTTACTTGGTAAGTAAGGGGATAGTCTGAAACATATTACCGCAATTGGTCTGTGTGCACCACATGGACATTCATGCCAACAAATCAGCCAATGATGGGTGAACTTGTCTCTTATTGTTTTACTCTCTGCATTGCACTCTCAGTGTGGCAATACGTATACTATTCATTGTTGAATATGTCAATCAATGTCAAGGTCAGATCATGGACTCACTGATTCCATCTGTCAAACCGCCATCTCAACAACTCTGCAGTGAATAAATAAAGACGTCGGCCATGATTGTATTTACCTTCTGTTAAGGTGATAAAATTCCTGTCAGCCGGTGATTACAAAGTTTGCAGACTAGCTTTACCACTATTATTGCCGTGTCACAGCCAATCGAGAGTAAGTTAAACTAATGTCAAAAGTAGACCAATGTGCTATTTAATATTGACCATTTGCGCGTTGATTGCATTTTTTCTCATCTCCAGCTACGATAAGAAGCAATGTAATCTTGTTTGTGTATGCAGTCAATAATTTAATTTCCAGCCAAAACAATCTTTTAACAGCCGGTAAAACAATATGATCAAAGTATTGCTCTTAAGGGACCAAATGATGACTCATCGAGCGCCACCATGTCTCGGCGCTATCGTATCTCGTTACATCAATGCCCTTCTCGTCTGTTGTGCCAAGTGTTGATGTTTTAGCACCCTAGTTGAAAGCGCTTGCACACTCGAGGCCGCCTCCGCATATTAATTGAATACCCGCGAGAGTCACTCGTTGAGTGTATAATTGGCGCATTTTGATTATTTTGTCAGAACCTTATATGGTTCACCCGGTGTTTTATTCGTAAGAATTAGCATGGGAGGATAAGGTTAGATTACCACTTCCAATAGACTCATTTCCCAGCAAACTTTGTGTAATTTAAGAATAGATGGCTGGCTAGCCAATTCAACAAAAATACTGTCAACCTTTGAATTACATATATTATAAGCATTGTTTATATGTCTGTTTATCTCATCATAAGGAATAAGAGACGGCACTTAGCTTAGCATAGAACTTGGTATGCTAAATACAGACACAACTTTTGCCGAAAAAGGGAAGAACAGAACATTCTAAGGGATAATATCGGGATGCATATGTTATATATCACGGACATTTGTTAGAGCTTGATGGGACGCGTTATAAGCAACCAGCTCCTGCATATGCGTATATATTGCTGATTTGGCTATTACTCCTTATTATTCATTATTAAATGATGACATGCAGCTGAGCCAATTGGTATCATACATGTATTGGTCATACAGTAGCATTTGATACTTGTATAGCGCCATGTTAATGGCATTTCAATGGCCAGCACTGATTGGGTACGCTGTAGATAAATAAGCTAAACATTTAATTGATCTAAAAGACTGGACTTTACTGTGAATGTGGAAATATGTGTATTTGTCTATCAGTCAGTATTTGTCAAAGTATCAAATGTGTTTTGAAGTTCACCTGCCACCTATCGTTAACGACGTATTCATGCTATTGTTTCCAACTATTTCATCGAATATCCGAATCGAAAAGCTTAAGATTTCGTGCATATATACGAAAAACAATGTGGGCTGTTTGGCCCATATTTAAGTATAAAAACACAAAATATGAAGCATATTCCATTGTCAATAACCTAATCGGGCAATTATGTGCGCAACTAATGTCTAAGCAATGTACATGAGCATTACGGTAATCGTGTTGCCCAGGGAAATTAACTACACATAAACAGAAATCACCAAGGAAAATTTGATGAAAGGTGATGACAATGCGATTGATCATTACAATAATACGTGGGTTGTATTGGTATCTGTATGTCCTATAACGACACGACGAACCATTTATAGGCCTACTCGTTCCAATGCGGCTATCTGATCAAGATATCGCTATATCTTACAAGTTTTCGCGGATCACTTACTAGCACTTTTTGTGATCACGGTGAATAACATCATTTCAGTCCGCAACCATGCGATCTCCTGTGACGGTACGTTAACTCATATCAAATGAATCGTGACTATGGGTCATGATGGAAATACGTGTGTAGATATTCCACCAACATATTTTAAGCAATGTGTCCATACTTAGTCAGGTGAAGTCGGTGAGGGACAGACATAAAGAGGAAACACGATTTGTCTTAGAGAACGCCGCGGATTGTTTTCAGAGTAACCAGATATCACAATAAGGTAATCAATACAATGTTGGAATAGGAAAAGTGATTATAATTCAAAGTATGTTGAAAATGAATTATACCAGAGAACGCCACGGATTGTTGTCCAACCATCACAATATCATTGCTCTATTGCTAGTTGAATATAATGATGGAACTGGTCATGATGATATTCATGCTATAAATAATATGAACTTATCTACTGCATACTTAACATTTTCAAGATGTTGTGCTTGGTGTGACTGAGTGGTGCTCCTGTCTTCGGAGCATGCCACGTCGCGTACTTGCATTGTACTAATCAGCGAGGAAGGCCTGCAACTCCCAAATGTCAAATTCATCAGATGCTTTTTCAGGCTATATATCTGTCAGCGCTACACCTAAAACCATGGTAACTATCTTGTATGGTATGGGCACAGTGTCCCATTGGATTAGCATGGCGATTGCCTGACCGTTTCTAATCAGGCATTAGCAACTTTTACAAATAATTCGGGAGAGTTGATTCAGCCAGTGAACAATAATTGCATACATATTGCCTTAATGAAACAAGCTATATCATATCTGGTTCATGGTATCGATTGCACAGTACATGACTTGAATTCAGTTCAATAAGAGTTGTTTTACTGAAATATACATATCTCAGGGTTGCTTGGAATTTGCAAGGTCCATATTTTAGTTAACTGGTTCAGCGTTTCAATCAATTGTATTACATGGATTAGCAATATCCAGACTATATTCTTCGTCGTGGTTCCTTACTTATAAACTTCCACACCTACTAACCCATATGTACAACAATGAAATCGCATTTCAAGTTATAGTGGAATATGCAATAGTACCTCACACGTGTGTCCCACGGTTTATGGCTGTGCACACATTATTCCGTCCCCCATTCTTCCCTTATTTTTTCCATTGAATGGCTGCATTGAGTCATGTTATATAATCACTCCCATAGGGAGAAAAACGCCATTAGTTTGTTTAGCTAGCACAAGATGTTAATAAATAAGATGTCGGAAACGACAATGTTTTTCGAAAGCCATGCACCATCAGTTGGGTGTATATTGAGGCGAAATAGTACCACGCTACCTGTACATGCGAAAGTAACATTAACCTTAGATGCATGCAAAATATGGCACCGATGTATTTATTAATCGTTGCGCTTTTCCCCTAATATCGTAATATGTAAATGGCACCCGCTTCCAATTAATTACAAAAATGAATTTGTCATATTGCACTGCATAACATTGTTGACACATGCACACCTATGCCGCTTCCAACGCCGGCACTCCGAATGCAAGTGACGATAAGATACAGCTAATATATGACAGCCAGTATGGTTTTGAACCAATGTGTACCATAAGTCATTATAGATTATCAGAAGCAGAACCAGTTACTTCAGTATAAATGTTGTGGCTATATAGACTATCGAGCCAATTGCGCATTCGCTCAAATTGTGGGTTCCGACATATAGTTTTGGTATGTCTCATGTAAGCAATGATCATCAACATAATATATGAATACGCTTTTCATATGTACCCCATTTATATTGGCCTTATATATCATTCATATATATATCACCGTACCTGTGGCAATGACATGGTAACAGCGACATGTTACGATTATATGTAATGAGCCTTATTTTCATGAGACTTACATCTAATGGGTCCCGAACGGCCAGGGCCGTAGGAAGCCCGTAAAATCACCCCCGTATAAGTTGTGGTACCTTGATACTGGGCTCTGCCCTCTAGAAAGCCCATCAGAAATGTTCCCCCCTTCGAATGAGCGTCACATATTTTAAATATGTACATATACACGAATTGGGCAATCTGTACATACAATAGCCTTATAAATATTCATGTTGTGGATGAATCGCTTCCTATGGAGCCAATATTCTTTAACCGCCCATATATCTGTTAAATGCCATGTATATATGTATAGCTCTAAATATCACAGATGTATAACAAAGGAATAACCAAAGCTTGTGGCATCGTATATCTGGTCCTCGCATCGAAACATCTTATATATATATATATGCATTATATACTATACAAATATTTGTGAATATCTTCTTTAATATATATGCATTTAATAGCTTATATGCGTCTGTTTATATGTATGTGTTTGTGTGTGCGTTAGAGTGTGTGTGTGTGTGTGCATCTGTGAGTGTGGGTGAATGCGTGTGTGTGTGTGGGGTGGGGGGGGGGGGTTGTTTTGCGAATATGTAAAGTGGCCAACATGCAGTAAAGAAATGCATATTTGCTAATGAAGCCTATGTTAAGCTGCTATACTAGAATATTTACCGAATACAATGTTAGAGGCCATGCATGATAATTTCGTCATATCCTGCAATCTGCATAATAATTGTTGATTGTTCTCATGCACTTACCTAGGCCGGCACTCCGATAAGATACAGCTTACAGCCAGTATGACAGCCAGTATGGCTTTGAACCAATGTGTACCATAAGTCATTAGAGATTGTCAGAAGCAGAACCAATTACTTCAGTATAAATAGTTGTGGCTGAATGAACTAGACTATCGAGCCAATTGCGCATTCGCTCAAATTGTGGAGTGCGTCCGACAAATAGTTTGACACGAGGTGGTATGATCTTATGTAAGCAATGATCATCCACATAACAGTAGGAATGAACGCTTTGTGACACCCCTCCCCACCCCCCGGTAAAAAACCCAGTTATATTGGCCTTATGCATGCTTATCGCAGTTTCACCAGTACCTGTATGTGCGCCGCATGTTACGATGATGAGCCTTCCCACCTCGGTGAACGGTCACATGAGACTTACACATCTACTAAGCCCCAATAGTTGTTCACACGCCTTGAGGGCTGTACTATCGAAGCCCATCAGATTTGACACATATTTTAATGCCTTTACAGTGGCAACGGGGCTTACAATAAGCGATGTTTCATTCATGTCGTGGATTGTTGAATCGTTTCTTAATTCCTTCTACGGAGCCAACTGCCGCTTTGTATTCTTTAACCGCCCATGATTTAAGGAGGCAACGGTATCTGTTAAATGCCATGTGTTTGAAGTGTATGAGTCAAAGCTCTAATATCAGTCACAGAGAATAATAAAGGAATAACCAAAGCTTGTGGTATCGTGCAATGTTTTATTGGGTGACCAGATTAATATCCCTTGATGTACAAGGTGTAAACATGTTCATTAGTGCGTTTCCTACATGATGTCGGCCTTGGGGAATTAATACTGCTACATAGGCTTGTCGTCAATTTGGTATTAGTTAAGGATTATGCCTGATTGCGCTCAATTATCATATCATTTGTTTGCTGTTAGATCCATTGTAAATAGTTGCCATCAGCCCGTGGCTTTTCTCGTGTGCTCATGCGCTCAACGGCCGATGCTATTTAAGAGCAAGTAAACTGATGCAAATCTAAAAACACATACACGTACATGGGCCGAAACATACTGCTTTCAGATAAGCATCCATACATTCGATCGATGATAATCTATGAGTGAATCTATGATCCAGATGTTTGTTGACGCAATGGTCACTGGTCTAAAATCGTGCCACAAAATGCTGTCCAGCTTTGCCTTGTCAATTACATAGCATAATCATGTGATGACACGATTGGAATGAAAACTGTATGGAAACACATCATGCATTTTATGCGAAATACAAAACACATATTACCACTGCTGCGGTGGAAAACCATTGCGGCCGGTTACACCGCATCATCGGCAGTTCCTGCATGTATGAGCCGATTATATATGATCGGGCATTCTATTAAGCATTTCACAGCGAGGCAATATTAAAGCGCCAGACCTATAATTGCACACTCTTTATTTCAGATATCAACTTTCCATATTACTCTCTGAACGCGTGGCACTTTCACAGACTTATCCACTGCTGCTAAGAACGCTTATCGTTGCATTGCCATATGCATCGCATTGCATTATGCTGTTTCTTAAGGAACTGGTTTTGCTGGCATGATGGACAATCTGGAGTGTTACGTGTGTATGTGTTACATAAGATGACCACTCTAGTATAAAGAATGCAGATCGATATACGCAATACCCTGCACACCAATGTGCCGTGACAGAAACGACCATATAATATTGATGACGCTAACATTGCAAGATAGATGAAGTTCCTAATTTGTCTCTTATCTAACGAATGGTAACAATTGGACGCTACGGCCATCCAGAGTAGAATACAGCGTGAAATTTATCGCATGAGAGGTAATCAGGAGTGGAACAAATTGTTCACTGAAGTGACAAATTAAGTTTAAATAATTGATGCTTTAACAACTGATGTAGTTCATATTGCGCCCTCGTTCATAATGCAGGACGACATTCACAAATATTTGACCACCAGGAGTTACGATTTCATGGAGTCAATTATCAGCTTCAAAGCAGTCTGGATTAATGATGTGGGATGTCCCCGGAAGCACATTTAGCCTAGAGTATGCGCACGGATATTAAATAGTAAGTACTGGACTAGACACTCATGGCAATAGGTTGGTAACAAATGCATAATACGATATTGTGAAATTCGCCTACCGAGGCTATTCCTGAAACCGTATATAATTGCCTTCACAGTATGTACAGGCGTTGAGATTGCTGTTACCTGGTGATTATTAAAGCATTCAATATTAGCAGAAGGGGTGAATATAATAACCACTTACAACACCGGTTGCGCAAACAGTTAAAAGAATTATTTATTGGGTGAGTAATGCTAAAAAGAAGAGGCATTTCACCCGTATATTCACTTCCTGGGGCACGACAATCATTTGTTCAACCTTCTCATAAAATGACCACGTTGCATTTATTGCCCTGTGGTCAATGCTCATCATAGATTTGTACACAACAGAAACAGTACCAGAGATTTATTATAAATGCTTTGCAATTGCTTGTTACTACAATGTCTTCCTCAGTGTACTGCCGATATAATAAACCACAAATCTACCAACCAATATTTTCAATAGTAAAAATTAACATGATAATGTAGTTCCATGGTAGGTTTTGCTTGGGGTTACGTCTGGAGACTTATCAGATACCACAAAATAAGCTATAAAGTAATTGGTAATCGGTTTTGTTATTGCGTACTCCAAATGACAATGTGCTACTCTCATGAATATTGCAACGAAAGCATGTGTTGCACACGAGCACAGGACTAAAACTCTGCCTGCAAAAGTGATAGCGGAGTGTTCAAAGCCAGATATACCGTTATATCAAACAGTTGATATATCAGCTGCCTTGCAACATTATTCCAAAATAAACCTGGATCAAAACCCAGAGACAGGTGATCACAGATTGTCCCTTGTGCCAGTGGTTATATCGACCGACCGATGCATTGGTTGGCTTAGCTGTGCAACTAGGTGGATATGCTAGGCGCCGCGTAATCAGTTTGCAAACTGACGTAATGCTCACATCATCATTTTCACGGCATCCACTTATGTAGGAGGCAACACGACGGCATCTACTGGCGACAATGTGCACACTATGATGTGTTAGTAATGACTTCCGGAATACATTCACGATAGTCATTAGGCTTTCTAGATGTGCTATTCGTAACAAATCCAATTTCATGAATATATAACATGTAAAGGTCGAACATATAATCCATTTGCTAAGCTTGATGTTTATTTCCTCTCCTATAACAACTTTTCTATGCTTTATCTATCAGGTACTCTCGAATTCTTATCTTATGAACATACGCAATGTCTTGTTGATATGCG
>CM067358.1:64729518-64742018 GCA_034190875.2 Urechis unicinctus | reverse complement strand
ATTATTCACAGTTAGTTATTGATAACACACACGTGTCACATTATGTAGCGACATACATTTGTACACATGCACTACCTCAAATGGAACGAGATTTATCTTATAACTATGTATCATTCATTATTGCATTTTCCAAAGGAACGGCTGCATACAACTAGTACCGTTATCACATAAAGTCACGCAGATTGTGCAGGGATCGCATCGCACATTTATTGGTCATTGGGTATTATTAAACGCAGGCATGTTGTGATTAACATGCCAGGGAATGACAACTGTATTTAATGGGAATAAAACAAGAATATTTAAAACAAAAGGTCGTGAATGAAAGACACGGACAAAAAAGCGATTTGCCACATACGATACGCCTGAACCTGTGTTATACCTGCCGATTACATTTAATGGAACCAAATGCAAATAATGAACGCGATAAGGTGTTTGTTGGTGTCGCATTACTTGTTTATTTACTCAGATTGGGTCGGTGCTCACCTGCCACGTGCAATTAACGAAGTACACGGATGTATAATAATTCGCACACAATATTTTGGCGAATGCTTACCAATATGTGCACGCTAAGTTGCAACTATTCAATCTCTTACAACTACAGGCACTAATTTAGTATACACACCTACAAATAATGTTTAAAATTAGAATGTATTTATCGACCAAAACGCATGTGGTATTCAACCAATAGTATATGCTGCGTTTAAGAAAATGTACGAGCTACGCAGAGTTAGAAAAGTTACAACAGATGCGCGTTTGTCTTTCGTCGGAATTCCATGTGAAATTAGCTGAGCACGATATAACAATGTTAATAATGTACCAATGTCACACCGCCTTACATCACCAGTGCGTCGCCGGCCATTGTCTTTGCGTTTATGACGCAATTGATTACCGAAATCCCAATAAGATGGAAATGAACCCTAGCAAAGGGTCCATTGAAGCAAGATTGAAAGTCGATATGTTCTTTTATGTTTGAATGGGTCATTTACCAACAATCACTATTGTTACTGAGAATATTTGTATGACAGGATTTACAGTTCCTTGGGACATTATGACCTGTCGCAACCCATACAAAAACAAACACATAAGATACCCCATCAGAATATACACAACGTGTCTACCAATGGGAGCTCCACAGGTGGGAATATCATAAAGCGGTGCAATATCAATGCTCTATTGGTAGTTGAATATATTAATGGTACCTTATAAGAGCATTTACGATATGAGTAATATAAATGCATCTGCAGAATATAAAACGTGTGTTAATGCAATGCATGATTTGGACTGAACCAACTTTATATCAATTCAGAATGCGTTTATCTAGCGTGCCTGTATAACATACTGGAGGATAATAATGAAGATGTAAAATAACCAACAATATATCTCTACAGTCATGTTCACGGACCAAGGCGGATATTAATGATGACATATACTGCGTCGTAGTATTTGCTAGATTGAGATTGAAAGTATGGCAATGTGCGCCTGCAAATGATGGAATCCGGAACTGGAATGCCATTTCCTTTTCACGAGCGGATGGAGGAAACATATAAAACTTCCAGTAAGATGCAAATATATATAAATATATATATATATATATATATACATATATATATATATATATATATATATATATATATATATATATATATATATATATATATATACATATACATATATATATATATATGTATATATATATATGTATATATATATATATATATATATATATATATATATATATATATATGTATATATATATATATATATATATATAAATATGCATATATATATCTACATAAATATATCAATATACATATATATATATATATATATATATATATATATATATATATATATATATATATATATGCTTGAATATATGTTAAGTTAATTATATCAGTCAGTATCAATACATGTATGCATATATATATTAATATATATAGATACAGATCTATATGCATATATGTTTATATATATAAATGTATATTTATTTTTATACATATACATCTACTTACAGATACATATTTATCCATATATGTGTATTTATACCTAGACCTCCAGCATTTGATTATAGAACGACGGTTGCAGTATTATGTAGGCTCCCCGGATAACCAACGGGCACTTGGTCGACAGAGTTGTTAGGCAGTGACTCATCTGAGGTCGGCTTTGGGGATTATATGGTTGTAAGGTCTCTCTCTCTCTCTCTCTCTCTCTCTCTCTCTCTCTCTCCATCTCTCTCCCTCTCTCTATATATATAAATATATGTACTGTTCTTTCTCGCGCTCTCTCTCTTTCTCCATCTCTCTCTCTTTCTCTTTCTCTCTCTCTCTCTCTCTCTCTCTCTCTCTCTCTTCTCTTTCTCTCTCTCTCTCTATATATATATAAAAATATGTATATATATATTTATGATTATATATATATATTTTATATATATATTTATTTATATATATATAATATATATATATATATATATATATATATATATATATATATATATTTATATATAAATCGCTCTTGCTTTATTGCATGAGATGACATTCGTTAATTGTTGGTGCTTAAGTGTTAGTTATGGCTCAGATATTCATATGCAAGCATAAACCGAAATAACAAAAATATGTCATGCTAGTCCAACAATGGTGCACCTGCGAGCTGGCTAAAAGCCAGTTATCTTATCTTGCCATGGTCATTTAAACATATTGAGTTTCATGGCTCCTGCTACTAATATGTGATTGTTTTAATTCTCATTTCAGTATTATTGCCTTGTAAATCGTGGAATGCTCGGTATCTAAAAGGAATCAAATCGTTACATTTTTTTTTGTTTCAATTGATTAACATTCCCAATACGTACTGCCTCTATTTACATTGTTGTTATAGAGCATTCCTGCAACACATATTATTAAGTCTAATGCACGAGTAAAATCAATCACAACTTTAATATCCGATCGCATCATGATACATACAAGTCATTACCTGTTCACAAAATGTATCGAAAAATAACTACCCTTACCTCTGTTATAAAACAGGCCGTTACGTGAGTAAATTATTGATTGAGTTGGTGAGTGAGTGAGTGAGTGAGCGGGTGAGTGAATGGGTGAGTGAGTAAGTGAATGTGAAAGTGAGTGAGTGAGGGAAGGGTGAGTTAGTGAGTGAGCTAGTGATTTAGTGATTTAGGGTGTTAGTGAGTGAGAGCGGGAATGAGAAAATTAGTGAGTGAGTTAATGGCGCGTGCATGCGTAAGTGAGAGAATGAGGGAGTGCGTAAGTGAGTCAGAGTGTGTTTGAGTACATTATTATGCGAGTGAGTGTGTAATTCTTTGGGTGAAAAAGTCATCGGGTGGTTGTGTGAGCGAGCGCTATATATTCTGCACATACATGTATTCGACAATATATTGATAAGGGTTATTCTTGCTTAGGCAATATAAACAATACGATGTATGAAAGACGAGTTCGAATCAAAGAGAAATATCGCACAACACGTTGTCAATAAATGGACTGTCTCTTATTCGTATTCCTTGGAGCGACCAAATTTGATCGCGTCTAGATGAGTATGGTGTTAAGCACTAGGGAGAATTGTAGTGCTCAATCGTATAGATTTGCTGAAACGCTGAGACTGATTTCAGGAAAAATGCTGAAAGACCTTGATGAGTCGACGACGTGAAAGCTGTATGGGTGCCATATATATATTGATATATATATGTGTATATGTATGTACATATATATATATATATATATATATATATATATATATATATATATATATATATATATATATATATATATATAGAGAGATAGATATATAGAGATATATATCATATATATATATATAGAAATCATGTAGATATATAGATATATATATCATATATATATATATATATATATATATATATATATCTCTATATCCATATATATATATATATCTATCTATATATATATATATATATCTCTCTCTATATATATATATATATATATATATATATATATATATATATATAAATCAACAAGTCAGTTAATATGGGATAATATATACTCGATAAGTAAGCTATTCCAGCCCATCAGCATCCACTACGAGGGTGATGTTCTACTTACTGCATTGTTGCTGGTAGATAACATCTTACACTGAGGAATTATTTTATTTCATAAGCTCATTGTGATCAGATAATCACCGAACATTAATGACTTAACGTCACTGAGATGCAATTACTGTTGTAAGTCAGGGCATATCTTAGCAGATGCCAAGGCAAACCATGCATCGCCAAACGATTTATGCTAGTTTAATGATGGGACACCTGTCCGCCTGTTTATTGCCTGTTTTCGGTATGGATGCTCGTTGTAATATTGTGCATTGCTTGAAAACGTTTGATGACTTACTGTTGCAAACGTTAACATGGTTGTAATGCTTTTACAGTCTTCCTACCTGTCTGACGATGATATAATATTGCTTAATTATTGTAGCTTATGGTAAAATTACCCGTGTCTAAAATGTACCAAATCAAACTATTCTTATTTTGTTTAGTTATTAATCGATTTTACTGCCTGTTAGCACTTTCTATTGAGATGAGTGATATTGTGCACGGAAAAGCTGCAATTAGGTAAACAGGACCTAATTCTAAGAGTACACATCTCTGCATCAAACCATCAGCAAACCCCTGCTCAACCGTTTGATTTTAGGATAGTTTTACTAATACTTTTTCATAATAGCATATGCAATATGCAATGAACTATTAACGAATGTCAGTTTAGAAGATATAAGTTTCCAGGAAGTACGAAAATAAAGCATAAAGTTGCGGATACAGTTGTTGTGAATGCGAGTATACAAAACAAGACCAGAGATAGCATAGGTGGGTGTTATAAGGCAAACAAAGCCCATCCACAGGGTACGTGGGTGTTATAAAACAAACATAACCCACCCACAGC
Source organism: Urechis unicinctus (assembly GCA_034190875.2). Lineage (NCBI taxonomy): Eukaryota > Metazoa > Annelida > Polychaeta > Xenopneusta > Urechidae > Urechis > Urechis unicinctus. Next base: position 64,737,108 of record CM067358.1, on the reverse strand, counting down.
ATAGGTGGATGTTATAAGACTAACAAAGACTACGCACAACAGAGGTGGGTGTTATAAAACAAACAGAGACTGCGCACACCATAAGTGGGTGTTATAAGACAAACGAATACAACACACAGCGTGGAGTACGCCGAAACACAAATAAAGAACAGAGGCAGTGTGTGATTATGTCGTTAGACAAACAAAGACCAGTTAAAGTTTATATGGATGCCATTAGGCACAAACTACCACCGAAAATGTTCCTGCGGTCCATTAGACATGCAAATACCACATACAATGGAAGTGGGTGACATCAGCCAAGCAAGACCACAGCAATTGTAGGTACGTACCGTTAGACCAACAATGATTAATAACAGCAGAAGTTCGTTATAACTGCACCACCAAAGAATGAGCCTTTTTAACGACGATAGTGGTAATGTCTGACTTTTTTCAATGTACTAATGGCCCCTTAAAATATGCCAATCCTCGTTTACTCACTACTATGCGCTGTTACTGCTACCATATCTATGGTCTGATGGTAGCCAATAATGGAATGAATATTTCATGATCCAAAGGTTTTCTTATTTCGTCACTCTACATTTACCGCGTTTGTAGACCCATACATAAATATTTATCACCAAAAACCACGTCTATCCTCTTTTCTTCGCTTTATATGCAGCCATTGTCACCAATGTGATGTACCACTAATTGAGATCGGCTAACAGGCAAGGAGGGTTATTGGCTCACCCTAAACGGTTGGGGTGATTGAAACGACTTTTATTTTTGCAGAGATAACTGACGAAATATGGTCAACAGTTTTCTGTGCTTTTCCATGTAAAAGTAGACCCAGAACCTAATAATATGTGGTAACAGAACGTTTCTCTTGTAGATCCTTGCGAAGCCCGGTCAATATTCGGGTCCTCAACGCTTTGGTATTGATTGCAGAAAAACGACAAATGCTCCAAATATTTACCATGCCTCTTTTAATTAGTGCAGTACAATTTTTAACGGCATAAATAAAATTCATCCGGGTAGAATAAACACATCAAGCACGTACCGGAACTACAAAGGGACCATTTACTTTGGCATTTTCTTCCGTTGTAAACGTCCTTTGCCATTCACGAGATGTTTATTCTTCTATATTACCATTGGCGTAAATGGACGCTTTTTCCTACAAGTTTTATGATTGTAGTGTTGTCACAAAGGATGGCTTGCGAGATTGTTTGTAGTCACCCGATGTCGACATCCGTAGCTGGTGTCCAAAACATACTTGAATGCATCAGCTAAATCATTCAAGCTGCAATAGTAAAATGTACGAATAATGGTCGCCACTAAGCTAATGATACGTGTTACCAGTACATCGTATGAAATAAAAAAATGTTATAATAGCAGCTCCTCAAGTTCTTTAGCCTCTCTTAAACAGAAAAGAAGTATCCAACCATGTAGTTTGGATTTGTCTATGTTTTATATAATATTGTTTAGATGTACATGCAATCACACATGATATTACTACTAGCACGTGGAAGGGGCATTTCGCTTTGACAGGTTTCAAACAGCAACAATTCCAATCCCGATTTCATCACACTATCATGTGCACTATCGGGTGACTTTTAATTAAATCACATGGTATCAATAATATATATCAATGGTACGCTTTGTGACATATGTTAAGGCTCTGCAATATTTATTCATAGCAACAGTACCATCGCAATCCTAACCAGCCTCAACGAATTAATATTATATATAGTGGTATTATGTCATAGATGAATTCATCAGACAACACGACTTGTGGTGCTGTTTTTTACTACTTATGGCACTCATTGAAATACAACTTACACATAAATGTAAAATTGCTCACATTTCCGTGTGAAATGCAGAGTTTATGATTCACTTCTGTCACCTCTATATGCCCATTACACAACGCTGTCTGTGAAAAAACATATAACGCATCTTATGACATCCCATCTGTTACCTTAGATATTTGATTGATTCAAAAAAACGAATGCCATTATTGTCAATTAGTTGTTTTCCGTCATGGGTTGATCGAACTAAGTCTCCCACAACTGAAACAAACATACTCCGTGTATGGGTGTTAGAAATCTTTCTATAAGAATTTATTCCACAAAGGCTCTTTAATTAGACAAAGAAGAATGCGTATTTGCTGAGGCAGGTTGATCTACTTATAGGAGACATCATGCTGAATGAACGTATTCACAGCAATTGAGGCTAAAAAAATACTTTATGCCCTGCAACGTGCATATATGGGTTGTTAAGTATCATTTGATAATGGAAAATAGTGGTTAACATGTCAGCAAATAAAAAATTAGATACGTCATATTAGTGATCAGTAAATATATCAAATTCGAAATGATGAACGAAGTCAATGAAGTGAGAAGCGACTCCAAAAAAATCGGCTTGATCATTAATTCGACCATCGCTCTAGGCAACACAAAGATGTCCATGATGTCGTTTAAAGGAAAGGTGTGCCAAAATTATACCAACCTTGTCAAAGTTTCTGACATCGCACAAGTGAGACAGGATATTCATGATGGATGATGATCATAGCAGTAAGCTTCATCTACGAAGGAGATTATAACCAATCAAGTAAACTGTAACAGGAGGACATACAGATGAAATATTTGATATGTCCGTCTCGAACCTGCCGATTACATTTATGGACCAAGCCCTTTAACATTTGGTGATGGAACGTCGCTTGCAATGTTTTGATAGCTTTCCGGATTAGCAGCAGATACTTGGTGAATAATGTCCATCCATTTTGATCACACTGTGTATCATCTGAGGTCAGTATATAATGTTGCCGGATTCGTTGGGCCTTGCCAGCTGAGAGGGGGCTGGGGTGTTAAACGCACTCCAGTACATCACAATTCCACCCCACCTTTCACTTTATATCCCCCCTCGCACTCTCAATCTATTCTACTGTATTATTGTATATCTTGTTCGGCCTGTTACCTGTTAACGGTTTTTAATGTCCCAATTGTTTAATTTGAAGAGTCATTAAATCGATACGTAATAAAACGTGTCAGCAATATCAGCTAAATGCTCAATGTGACATCGATTTCATATTCTTAGCTGCGCTAGTTATAGCATAAGCAGTATGATACTGCATGCGGTCACTGCTTAAGATCGAGGTGTTCAAGATAGTCTCTGTATTAGTTGTAGCTCATCTCCATGAATTCGGATGACAGAATCATTAAGCCGGTAATGTCATTATTGGATTTAGTGGTGAGCGAATCGGTAGGCTCATATGACCTTGGAGTACTGAGCAACTCGTTGAATCAGAGAAAATATATCACAAATGCTATGTGTTGGCGGTACATTTACGAGGATAAAGTTATTGCATGACTAGAAAAACATGATTTGTTATAGTGGTCTTTGGGAACGTACACATTTGTGTCTGTGTCATGTACACAAGTTGACAAAGCAAACGGTAGTATGAAGCTGAATAATTCAGTCAGGATAATCCTCTGGCATTCAACGGTGTTCTACGAGCTACATACATAAGTAATTCAAAAAGGGCACCGAAAACAACACGTTACTGTACAGAAATAATACATATTATGGCGATCTGGTCAAAATATATCTAAAATGGCTTTACTAGCTAACATAGAGAATTCGACGCGCTGAAAAAATGGCATTGTAATCCTTTAGTTGGTGTTCTACACATTTCGGTGTAAGTTAATACAATGAATATCTCTATATTAAGCAAGTAGCCCCTCCGCCAGCTTCAATTGGAGTCGTAGCAGAACCTCTGGTCAGTCAATTACAAAAATTTATATGATTCCAAAGCTAATTGACAATATCACATATATGAAACCGTATCACTGAACATATATCTTATACAAAATTGAATAATCTATATAAGATACAGGCGTCCATTTATACTACAAGCTATCAATGTAAAGTGGTGCATGGATATTTAGTGGTCTTCAAAATAATGAAATTGTGTTGTCCGATGCTTGACCCATTCATTTCATTAAAATTAAATTAATTACCGTCGCTACACATTTCAACGTCAATTTGTCTATTCACTTATAGTACGCAACATTCCTAACATATATAACTCACTCCGCCATCTCGTATCTCTCTAAAATATTTTTAATTGTTAAGTTCAAATATAACAATAGTACTTTCATTGTGCCAGGTCTCATTCAATCCTATAATCGTAAAATCATTATTCAAGCGTCGTAAGTAATTCTGCAACTCGTGAAAGTTCTTTGGTATTACTCGTATATTTAGGACAAAAATCCCATCTCTGATACCCGTGTTCGTATTCAACATGTAATGAATAATAAATGGAAAACAAAACAGTACTAACACTTATAGGTAACATTGGAACATTGTTGTCATGGTTCAAAACATCATAGATATCGTGGTTTTTGTAATTAGAAGCAGCTGTTAGCATATTATTAATGTCATAGTATTCCGTCATATTTGCATTAAAGAACACTAACTGAATAACAGGTAAGTACGATGTAGCAAGTAATTACATTGTGCATGGTAAGTGATGTGCAGGGATGCAATTCTGAATCCTTTTGGAGCAGTCGAGCTTGATAAAGAAGCTGTTTAAAGTTTATGTTTCAGGATTTGATGTCTGTGTTACTTATCTTAATGTAAAGGTTCTGTTTGACTAACAACAGGATGACAAGTGTTGTAAGGCAATGATTGGGTCACCAGAATATGATTATAAACATGAAAGCGTAACACTGGCCAATTAAAGATATGTATATTCAACATAGTTGTGCTATATAACACTTGTGAGTGCCTGATATTGTTAACAGAACAATGTTTGCGTTGGGCAAATGGCGATGGTATTATCATTCAAAAGGTGTACTTTACATAACAGTATCATTAAATATGATGCATGTCTCTGTATCGAAAAACTAATCAGCATATAGCCGTATACAAAAACTAATCATCCACATATATCAGGTATAAATAGAACATTGGCCATTGATTACATGATCTACATGATCTGACTGCCGATAAAAAGCCCGAGCTTAGTCTGTTGGTATGACGGGTACATTAAACTGCCAATAAGCCTTTTAGGGTAGGTATAAGCTGTTAATATTTTAATATTCGACACTAAGAAGTCACTTTTATATTGCGTAACGAGAATGTGTTTCCAAAACGCAGCCAAATAATGATATTTAAATTGACGCAGTTCGTTGTAGTTCATGTTGCATTCCAGCTCTGACGCCATAGCGATATTGGTTTTCTTGAGGTATTGATTCGTCGTACAATGCTTATCAATGCTTATCAGAATTAAAATCTACCTGAATAAGATCATAAGCATGCAAACCAACATTCTTTCTAAGAGCGAACAAGCCAGAGTTTTCAATTAAGGTGAATGTTCTGAACATAATAATTTTCTTTATCCATCGCAGTTGCAATATTACTGCGCGGCGGAAGATGACGTTAAGCTGTGATGGTTCCTATTATTCCTATTTCAGTCGTGGCACTTAGTGAATTATCATGACACGGACTGCAGTAGTCTGAAAAGAGGTACTGGTAACTTAGTCCTGGTGTGTAGCTCTCCAGCCTCTTGAACATCATTTGGTAGGTTCGAATCATGTTGGGAGACAGCAATACGAGGTGACATCAATCCTCTCAAATTGAAATGAATTGAATTAACATCAACCTATCGATTGGAACGCAAAATTTTTCACGTTCATTGCAAACACGGTATAAATAAGCTCCGCACATCACACTTTGTGGGATGAATGGTGCATTGAATGGCTAATACCGTGTAGTCTGTCAGGGATAAGTTTAAAAGATTTGATTCTATTCATGTACAGCATAATCACCTCATGATAACCCTTATGATCACGGAATAGTTATAAGTTAGTCAATATCAGCATATCAATATATATTCGTGGTTTGACGTAGGCAATGGCCAACCGCTAATGACATACACCTGAAAAAAACCGACTCTGTGGAGCCAATTGACCATTACAGGGTATATTACTGTCATATATGCTATATCAGCCTTTCCTTCCTTCTACTTCAGATTGCTATCAATAGAGTCAGTTTTTGATCAATTGTTCATTGAGTCAGGTTTCGAAGGCTTGCTGGCATCAACAAAATATGATGTATGCACATCATTTATGTATAACATAAAGCTCCAGACATACACCATACAAACCTGGCGCTAAATCAGACAAATAATGTTGAATAAGCTTTCTCTCTGATAATTGTGTTAGCCAACACAACCAGCTGAATGCAACATAAGCTGATCTACGATACAGTGGTAGTATTCATTGAGATATTGTCTGTAGTTGGATGTTTCTCAATGCGTGATTCGTCATAAATCAGACGCACAATTGAACTATTTACATACTGCCCACTACGCGGATCTAACATAACAGCTTACTTATCATTGATTTCCTTTCTTTTCAGCACAGTACGGTACTGTTACGAAACCGCTTGCGTCTAATGAAAATTTTAATTTCCGGTAAGCTGGTACTCACAAGAAGAAATACAATATGTGATGACAGGAACAAATTTCACGGCCTACGCCTAGTCGATGGGTTGCGTCTTATTTAACCTGATATGTGCCTACTGTGTTGACCGTGACGACTCGAATCGCATCCTTCGTTAATCTAACTAGACGTTGGCATGTTTCATTAGTGATAAAGAGGGCCTTTTGTTCCAAATTCTATTAGCAATCAGGGGTTAATCGGCCAAAGGTCATTTCGCCCATGTTGCTTATAATAAAACGAGCCGAGGCAGTTATACATTCAAATGAAGATGACCGCAATAGATTATTAAATCACTGATAGCCATATTAATAATCGTGCATCATGGTTCTCAATCTTGAAGGAATTGATTGGTGCTCTTAACTCCCTAGAAAAGAGGTCAGGACGCCTCATCGACGTATATTTGTTGCGGTGACAGAAACGAAGCATAAGCCATTAGGTACGATCAGAGGAAAATCTACTAGATACTGATGATACAATTGAACTTTATAGGATGAGTGATTACCATGTGAATCCGTATTGAACTTCATGACCCTTAAACAACCGATAATATCAATACTGTGTTTATCTATTTGTATTACTGGTTCGAGTATACCTGATGGACAGATTTAAGATGCTTTCTCTTACCTTGATTTATGAGGATGTTGTTGTCATTACAATGCCTAGAGTAGAATTGATTGATATTGACATGATTTATTCAAAGCTGGTAATTGCTAGCATCGTTAACCGAAAAACACCGTGTCATGTAACCTTGCTTTTAATGTACATCATCTGACTGATCAATAGCCTCGCACGCCTCTTTATGTACCCTTATTCTATCGCTATTTCTCATTAAATACTGCATCTGACAACTATAAACCTCAATCTTGTGGAATGGCGACATTAAATATCCTCGCTACAATTTGACCTTTGTGAGCGTTTGGCTGCAAATATGTGGCTTCCTAGTCACTTTGTGATTAACGAAACCATCGCGTGATTGTTCAGTAAGCTCTCCTTAGCTGACCACACAGCACAAATTAATTATGAACCACGGGGAGATGAAGCATCATAAATATGAGCCGTGGATCGGTGCGACCAAAACGAACCATCATGTGCTAGAACTGTGGGGACTCAC
>CM067358.1:64604518-64724518 GCA_034190875.2 Urechis unicinctus | reverse complement strand
GCAGATATTGTATGATTGTTTTTTTTATGTTGATGGGCTCAAACTGGGTATTTTGCATGGCAAGTGTATTGAGTGCATGCATTGAGTAACACAATGCAATAATACTGCATTGGGCAATGATGACACAATGACGCTATATCGTTAGTTTTTCGTCGGACCATCGTATTCACGACTTAAACATACAACAATACTCGCAAGTGCTTGTTAATCACCTCAGTTCTTTTACGCAATTGGATTTATTTATCAATTCAATTTAAAGCCCTGTGTACGTTTGCAGACATGAATTGCATCGAAATAGTGACTAAATGTCAGCTGAGAGAACGTGACATTTCTTCCGTAAACAATGTTGTGACCTACAATAAATTCCATATCGAGAACTTATCATCATGTCTTAGGTCAAACGTGAACGCTGTCTGATGTGCCCTCCAGATTGCTAATGCATCACGTCTCATATATTTTGGGTGATGCTGAACTTAAGTAGTTAAGTCAACGGATGGTGATCCTGCCACGGGCATAAAAATCACATTTACTGCATTTAATGCCGTTTCTATTCGTGCGTTACCCGTAAGTTCTAAACATTGACTGCTGTCTTAACAGCTTGATATTTAACGCTATGATATTCCCCATGGTATAAGCTTATCAGGTTTAACTACTGTAATGTATGAGCCTCACATAATTTTGTTCACGATACACCGCTATATGGATCCTGCAAGAGGAATTCTTTGTGGATTTATGATTTTGTCGAGCTGAAGTAATGGTAGAAGATGCTCATAGTATTTGATCATTTATCAACCACACACACTTATGTGTCGTGCTTTACGAAAATAGTGAACCTCGCGTTGCCTAAATCACTTATGCATTAATAGAAGCAAGCTATGCAGCAATTCATTGGCATAAAACTAAATGCACGGGTATGTTTTGTATCTTATCAAGACAGAAGCATCCCGGATGTCGAAAGCTCTCGAGAAAAGCACAATGAAACAAATCAATCCGTCGTTTCCGCAAATAGGGCTGTCTCAGTTGATTGTGGATGCTCACTCGTCGGTTTCAACTGAAGAACCAAGTAAACACCAACAGTGTGGTGTATTTTGGATGACACTTATCTACGCCCTTTATCTATGACTTCTAGTTACAGACGGTTCCCATTAGCCCAATACAAAATATTAATTACATAATTGGAAAATTTGTCTAAATGGGATAAACTGCCGAGATTGCACGTCGACTCTTATGCTTGTCTCACATCATACATTTAATGCTGAAACCGGTAAGATACTCATAATTTTGAAATATATATTATAAGCGCTCTACTTGCTGTAGTGACATAGACACGTCTCAACATCAGAAGCATGGTGTGCGGCAATGACGATAATCTGCGGGCATAATTTCCCCGAAGACATGCACCTGCATTCATTTGGTACAAAATTTAGGCTAGCTCCATAGGACCGACAAACTTCCCTTGCGGATACAGGTTATTTGAAATTGTATTAAATGCATTGTAGTTAAAGTAAATCTGCATGTAGATTGGCAGATTTGGACATTGTATAAAACACTTATTGACATATAAGATGCAGTATGAGAGCCATGCAATGCTGATGGCCAGTTCTACATTTTCTGACTTCTGAAGGATTTCCTATCACCATGACTTAACAAGCATTCAATTGCCTCGTAAATGTAAACTGCTTAATTCGACCCTGTATTATTTAGTTTTTATGTAAGATCTACTTCCTTACGTCAACATTTTCCTAGTCCTATATCGCATAGTCCACGTGTCCTGGCCAATGTAATTGTACGCTTTATTTCGAATATCACTGAGCGAAATGTTCCTCCATGCAAACTCGGTACTGAATATGTTATGCTAGAGGACCAGCACAGCTATTGGGCTGGTGATTTGTGAAATAATTAGCAGCTGATGAGGGATAAGCAACACAGTGTTTTTAGTCTTATCAGCTGGTCATATGTTAGCTACTGGAATGATTATATAGCAATATATCTGGAGCAATATCAGTTACATCTGCCAAATAAGAGAAATGCAGAATTCGACTTAGATGAGTGACATCACGAGTATCAACGTATCACCATACGATATGTTTCCCATGGAAAACATAACCTTCTTGTTATGCGTCGCCTAATAAATGACCATTCGACATGCCTTAGGAGAATGCATTCCTTGGTGCATCATGGTGTATTAGATTCAATAATATACGCTTCTAGCTGTTATTGTTAACCTACCGCAATCGGCAAATTAAATTCTCGAATTCGTATCAGCAAAATACTCATCCAGCGGCGTACATCATATCATAAACCGTAGCATTAAGAAAAGTTTGATGGACAATAACTATTCTTATAACACTGCTTAAGGCAGCTTCATGATGTTAAATACATGCTTTACCTTGTAAACAAATTTAAGGATGTGTAAGCAAAAGCTCAAATGTTATCCAATGCGCCACAAACCACGCAAGGTCAGCTGGCAAGGTCAGCCATTTGCGATGTAGCGAGACTTTGATACGTCGTCATTGGGAGCATTATCTAACCTGTCATCCACAACTACAAATGCATGATAACCATATTATACACAAAACAAGCTGCATCATCTTTATATTTATTACTGACGTATTTTGGCTCCTTGGAAGGCTGAGGTGGAGTAGATCGTGTCGGTTTATCAATGACATAACGTAAATGTAATGCTTAGTTGGGTGGCTCACTTACTGCAGCCAATCACTTTTTAGTATCTATACAGGGCTGATGGGCTGTGTTTTGTTGTTGGAGATTTCAATCACCCTTATTGCAACGGGTCTTTTTAAATTTATATTTAATACTATAATGCAGTGACTGTAAGATAAATGCAGGCATCGTCTATTAAATAACTCCTTCTGGGCTACACACAGAGACCGATACTTTCCTTCTATCATCAAATTACCCAATCGGGCATTGAGCTTACAGAACAGCAACAGGAAAACCAATTATAGACAACACAAATGAGAAACTGGCCGTGATCATACCAAGTGGCATATTGACAGATTGATTGATAACTCTGATCACGGTATGTCGACCAGCTTATAACTTCAACTCAGAACTGTAGTTTTCAATCTTACATTCTGATAATTCTGGTAATACAATATTACGACCAATCAGTGATTATAGAACCCATCGCTAGCTATCTTGCCTATAGTAGTAAAAAATGAAGGCATTCAGAAGGAATGTGGTGAATGTATTAGCCCTGATATCATCGATTAAAAAAGTTCAAAAATAGAATTTAAAGAAAACAGTTGCTATTTGTTGGTCAGCGTGTGGGAGCCGAAATATGTTTCAAAACACATTAATAAAAAGTAACAATAGGTCTCGAATATCTCAATACAGTAGCTTTTTGTTTGTAAATGCCGTACATACTACATTGTCACATGGATTAGAAAAAGAACAAATTCATCAATAAATCAATTAGTATTAGCGATTATGGCGTAGACTGTTAAACAATAGCAATACACAGAGGTGTGTTATTCCTCCATGCTTATTGGTCCGTCCAAAGCATCTACATGCTTTGTTCCTATCATGCTGATGTATTCTCACAAAACAGTATGGTGCATTCAATAACTGATATCTGATATAACAGCAACGCATTAATTCAACCCAATGAACTGTGCTTTTATGTTGGCCCGTATTATTGCCCTTCGCAATTTTAGTACAGCTACTACGTCGCCCCGTTGGTGAAAGTTAGGTAAAATTCTAGTAATTTATTCTATTTCCTGTCGTCTGAAAATAAGGCCATCTGATAAGTGGCCTTAATCATGGATGCATTCATCTGTAACTGTGTTCCAACATGCAAGCTATACTCGCATCCTTTCATATCGTCTGAAATGCTCCTAATAGTGAGCTTAATATTTTTTAGAATGGCAGCATGCATTTACAAATTCACAAGAAATTTCATTGTTTTCACACTTGTTATATTTCACATCTGACGTTACTTCGTTGTGGTTCATATTGTAATGCTTTGACAAGAAGTATTGTCTATCATACCATAAATTACGTTGAATTGTGGAAATACTCCACTAGAATAGGTCCAGACTTGGAAATACCTTTTCTAATGGTGTACGTTGTTGGTAATCCTTTTAAGTTTTTAACTTCAATTGTTTTTTTCTTATTTGGTCACAAGCAGGTATGACACTTGGTGTCATTCTAGCTGGGTCTGCTAACTTATTCATATATATTTGTTTTTACAAAACTAAGAGGCCGATATTCATGATTCAACATTCAGATCACACATTGTACGTGATAAACAATATAAATAGTACAAAGCACATGAGGCAATGAAAGAAAATACAAGCGTGACGAAAGTTGCTGAAAACGGAATGGACATTACAATAGGAATCGCGAATGATAAAACCCTATAACACCGGTGTAACTCATATCAGTAAAGGGGGAACGAGATGATATTCCCACAAAATGAATTTTATCACAATATGAAGCAATATAAATACTGGCTCACACCGTTAATTAGAATCAATGGCAATATATTTTACGCGTATTGACAGTCATAATTGTCATCATATGCAAGGGTATTGTGTACAGAATTTGTCACAAGCATAACTACCATGGCGGATACAGGCAGCCTGCTCTCGCTGTAACAGGCCTTGTCACTCAGCTTCTCTTTGTGCAAACACTTCAATCTGGATCCATTATTCAACCTTGCTGTCAGTGTTTACATTGGTCTCACGCGCGATGGTCAATATAATGCAAAGTGCCTAGAGGTACACGAATAAGTTTAACCTGAGTTACAGAACAAATTGAAATGGAGCCATGACCAGTCAATAAAAAATTGTGTGTCATCTCCCCCTCCCCCCTTCTACTCCCAATAATCGTAGTTGTTCTGATTATAGCCGATGGAACATGACCAGAGTTTGCTACGTGCATTATTTGTGCCCTAATGCATTTGCTTATCTGAGATGTTAGGTGTTTTTCGTGCATAGCTTAGTGTGTGTGTAATATCTACATACAAGTGACCTCTGCACCAGCTTGCATATTTTTTATTCTCTGTCGTAACATGATGCAACATCTAAAACTTACTCGTATAGTATCTTCACAAGCCAAACATAGAAATGACGAAGAACAAGTCATCGAATATGACGCACCGCCCACCAGATTCTTTAAACAGATATGTCTGACCCAACACATTTCAAACAACCTATTCAGCTGTATGTTTACGGCTGCCTTGTTATGTCGCACATGTGTTTCTTTGTCATTATATAGTTAACTTTCTAACCTACCCTGCCACATAGTCCCATTTATATCACAGACGATACCGCAAATTAATTAATACTCCACTAGAATAGGTCCAGACATTGACGGAGACAATAGTTTATCTGTTTGTTTACTCCGATGCAACTGTAACATGCGATTTCAACAAGAAAACTTACTGAATATCAACTTGTGCTAGACTTTTAGTCCCTGCCCAAAGCAGAATCTGGCGGGTTTTTTCTTCTTCCATTATCCGCAGCAAGCGGCCAAGTATTGCACACCAATAAATCGCCAATAATAGGAGTACACATTAACGCTGATGGGGAGATCATATTGTTCACTCCCATTGAACTTGTACAGATTCTGGCAGTCATTATTCAAATCATTCATCTCGGCGGGTGTATGCACGCTGTACTTGTTGTTTATTTTGTAGCCTCCTCAGAACGATTGCCAATGCAGAATTTGACGGGCGGGTGCTTTGTCGTTGCACCTCAATCATCAAGAGCTCCGAGGACCAATTCATCATCAACTACATGCTTCATCAGCGCATCAATATCTCAATATTTGGGTTTGTTAGCTTCTGTATTTCGTAAGGGAAGCTGTTCAGGACAACGCTTCGGCATAATGATATAAAATGCGCAAATTAGGAATGATTTTGACAATTACCGTAGAATTTCATTTGCACGGCTCGTCAACGCACATTATAACAGAATAGTAATCAACAAACTTTTGACATATAATACATTTATTGCATATTTTCTAAATATGATCGTATAAAGCCCCATTTCTAAATCAATACTTGGTAATCAACAATTTATTGGTTTATATCAATACCTTTCACAATCTAGTCCCTTGTCTGCTTCCTCTGCTACATGACGCAAACCAGCGACAAATAAATAACGATGAGTTAGCCATAATCATCGCTTCATTGAAGACGAATTTGTTGAGCTCGCGGCCTGTAATGTTGCGGCGCCAAATTTTCATCACTTTGTCCACTTTAGTGGTTGATCGCTTCTGTATCTGTCAATCATGCGTCACTGTCTTCTTTATGATCCGCGTTGGGTCTGATAATCATCCACTTAGGATATGCATGTCTCAAGCCTTTACTAGCCAGCGACATTGATAATTGGAGAGGATGCGAGATATGGTTTTGAATGTGAAGTGAGAAATAGTCCAATAACATACGCACCATATGATCAGGGCGTGCATTATTCACATGTTTCCAATCATATTTTGTTATTTTTAAAACATTGTACAAAAACTCAAGATTTATTACTGATATCAGGTATGACTCAAATAAAATTGTTACGGGTAGAAATATGCATTAAGAGATAAACAAAATATGAAGTAAATATGAAGCCATTTGACAGTTTAAGGTATGGATAATCACACTAAGGTTACCTGGCGTAACAAGAGACGAACATTCTCAGATATTAATTTATTAATAACCTAAATACAAAATCATATTATTTAGCAGTGTGTGTTCTCATCAATTAGACGCAACATAAAAATGTTCTCTGATATTCTTTGTATAATGCAGGAGAAAATGATGGCATTATCTTTAGCACTACTATATCCATTACACGCATTCATAACTGCATATGTCCACATAGAATGGTAGTTAATTCATAAATAACTCATATATGACTGCTCCATATAAATGCCTACGACGTGCTGTCTGTCAACATTTGTTTCTCTTGAATGTTGAGTGCATTCCCGAATTTACCTGACTACATACTGGCAGTTACATATGTAAAGCTGATAATTGGCGCATATAGTGGTAAACCCAGATTGTTTATAACCGACCTATGAGACGTCGAATTTACTTATTTATAACCGTCCAATGAAGCACAGCAATTGACATTACAAATAATATTATAAGATAAGGATGGTCTATAATCACGGGGACAAGAAACAGCTAAAAACATAAAAGTGAAATATAACATTTTCATCATAAACGCATCTACCCAAAATGTATGAACTATTCAAACTGCATTGGTTAATAAGCACTCTCTTAGGCGCTATTGGCATGGACGTTATGTAGATAAAACTGAGTTGTTAAATGTATTTCAAGAAGAAGGATGGCCTGATAGCCCTAGTCGCTTCATCATCCGTTTTAGATGCGGAAGGCCTAGACCAAGTTAAACCTAGGCCATTTCTTGAGATAAACTTATAATCCCCGCCTGGATATTATTTGAACAAATGACATCTGACTCGTTCACCGTATTATAACAGTATACCCAAAATTGCTGATCATTATTTTGTGTTCGCCTTAGCCTAATATGCTTAATATCTGGGATTTTAAAAAACGACCTCTGATGTGCAATAGTCGACCCATGTACGAGCATTACTTGTACATACCAAGTATATCCACTAAACTATAGTCAGAAACATTGATGCAATCTGTCGGGTATATGCTCGCTGTCTTAATTATTTGGCAATCAACTCTGCTGCCCAACGTATTCATGATAATTGCCAATTGTTTTTTACATTTATTGATATATATTCACTTCTGGGCGTATTTCGTGAACTAACTCACTAATTGTCTTCTACAAATGTGCGCGAAAACGAAGTGTTATATAACCTGATAGCTCAATCACCGAAAAGGGTATAAACTGCTTTTAATGAGATGCACTCCGACGAACATTCCTGGCTAATCTGAACTACATACTTCTACAGAATTGAACAAGTAATATTTCTTACATATTTGAAAAAAATTGATGGTGGCAAGATCATCCCTCGTTATCATCAGGCGTTCTGTGTATACAATGTGGGTGCAATATTCATGTTAAAGAGTGAATAATCGACTGGATTTGCATGATTAAAGCTGGGTCATTAACCTACAGTTCGTTACAACCACTTAACAACAAAGCACTACAGATATCATTTGCTTAATATTTACCATAGACCAAAGCATATTGTCAGGTATTGGCGTGTGCGTTCAGCCACAATATCTTTCGTTCAGCAGCTACATCAATGTGGTACGCCACTCCAAAGTTAAGCGGATTCTGCTTCGAGTTCATATCGCCATAGCATGAGGGTAGAAATGGCAAAGCAGAGTGCCAGTCGGTGAAGTGTGCTCCATCAGTGTCAAGTCTTGGTTGTTAACTGTGTTAAACAGAAGTCAATATTGTCTTGCCGAGGTTATTTTGTTTTATGCTTTTCCCATACATATAGTATATACGGAAGGGAACAAGATTGTGTTATCTGGTACGATTACTATATTCATATTAATATTCTGTGTTATTATCATGCGGGACTAGCATTAAACGCATGTGTTGTTTCTTGTCATTAAGGTTACGAATATCAATATTCGATTGGTTTAGTTATGGTCATCAAGCACGAGAGCAACTGGGCTCTGAATTCGATCATTTGGTTCCGCGCAAATCAATATTTAGTGGCACTTAAGGATTGAACGTTCTGTTGACGACGGCAAACCATAGTTCTTGGCATCATTCGGAGACTGTGTTATATTTAATCGGCCTATCAAATTCTTTATTGCTCACCGATTGGCTGGACGACAAAATAGTCTACACGACGCTACTCGCAAGTTATTTATTTATTGTTATCCGTCTGAGGTTATCATAAAGGCATAGTTTTTGTGTGATAGATTAACCTAGTGTGACAGGTTTGTAACACTTTATTTATGTTTGATTTACTTTAGATGATTAGAAATGTTCAATAGCAATTAAAGCACATACACTGTTTGCGAAGTCACACTGTTTCCTAATAATATTTATACTCTGCATGGGTTCAACTCGTATTTTCCTGCTGATCACATCACACAACGGGACGATTAGTGCGGACACAATGTGTCTCTTGGCCGCCTAAGCCAATAACAAGTGAAATATCATTATTAGTACGAGCAGTGTGGTTGAATAATGCATGCAGTTTCAGTCGCACACACTTCATTGAGACAGTAGCGTGCCACGACAAGCATAATTGGCCGGTTAAGACCAGGGAGCATATAATTTGCACATTACCGATTCATACGACGTCAGTAGTCCCTGTCAATATGTTCAAAATATTTCGACATGGTGCGCGATGAGCGATAAACAAATGCCGGCGGGAATTCAAAGCGTCGTATATGAGCAAAATGGATGACGAATGTTCAGACATTACATCATTGGAACAGTCATGACATGATTGGCACTGCATAGCAAATTTGTTTCAATAAGGAACAATGTATTGAGCCAATCCTTGCCATGCCAATTCGTTTACGGAAAGTTTGTTGCTTACTTTTCCTAACACTATTCATCTCTAGCGCCATTTTGAGCCCCATAAATCACATTGAAGAGGTACAGTGAGAAGTAAAAGTGGTAACAATGATAACGGGTCCCTGATCAAGACCAGAAAACATATTCCTGGTTATTCAACTTGCCTGAAACACACAGCTAATACGGGGTGATTTTGGGACAACTTTGAGAAGGCATATCTCGGCCAAATCCAATTTACCGAACTCACAGCGGTCATGGGTTATTGACTTATATAAAGTTCTCGTTAAGGGACAGCCAATTATTTTACCTAACCGGTCATGTTGTCGTTTGCTCTATCAAACAAGATGTCATGAGACTTTACTACGTTCAAATTCATCTATGGCTGACTATAAAAAACAAGGTATACTCGCCGATTTAGTAGCTCAAACGCTGCTGCCTTCATTGGGCAAGCCTCATAAATGGTCACCGGACAGTTACCCTGGAGCAGTAATGCTGCAGAGAGGAAGGACGTCAGTGACATGGTGTCGTAGAGACTGAGGGCTAATTGATGGTTTTGCCATCTCGCATGCACAATAACCATTTCTCTCTCTCTTTCTCTATCTACTATTTTTTTTTTCGCTAAGTCGTTTATTGTCTGTTCTCATCATTGCCAAGCTCACACACCAATGCACAGATTGAGCTATCAGGTTAATTGCCCTGGTCAGGTGGAGAACACCATTATCTTAGTTGTGCCACGTATAGTGCTCACAGCAGTGCTGATACCCTGCCGATTTATATCTGTAATTTTGCCATCTGAAGCTAGTAACGGGATGTGATGTAGTTAATTTGTGACTTAATACCGGAAAAATGGTAAGGGCATTATTCGTGTCAACCACCAATGAGCAGTGCATATTTGTGAGTGTAAATGAGTCAGATGAATTCTATAACCACATTATAAATCAACTGCAAATATAGCAGAGCTATGTAACAAAGGGTCATAAGAGCCATGCGCACTAGAGATGCTCTACGAAAAACCAATGATAGCGTATATAAAAATGATGATCTATTTTGAGTATTTTTGTTTATCACTGTTACTCCAAATGCTATAAGAATGAATTCACATATTGTGATAATAAACACGAATTATTGTTTACTTTTGACATCCGATAACAATTACAACTATCATTATTTTAAAACATATATTAAAATAATGCGTAGATGTGCCTGATTCATGCACCGAATGCCACAATCTTCGATCTTAGCTTTTGTGATATATCGATTGATGTCGGCCATAAAAAATTGATAATTCTGACAGACATGTTGTGCGTTCATAACGTTTATGACAACAATGGTCAAGCCATGCCTTAAAAAAGGGGCCAGTCACATATAACATACGTTTACATGTCCGGCTTATAGGTGATGATAGATGATAACGTCTTATGCAGAGCGGTACTGACATATATGTTTTATCTAGTGACGGTAGTTTCGCAATAACCTTATTTAGCTTTGGCTTGTGATTGCATTCATTGCATGCAGTTGATTGTAACTCAATACTCCACCTTATGCTCTGAATGCATACTGCCATCTTGCTAAACGAATGAAGTCGGTAATGAGCGCATAGCAGTTCTTATGGAAGGAATAACCAATCAGTCATATATCTTTGCTGTCGGAAACAGTAACTGATAGATGGATCCATGCATTTTGTAATTAACAAACTTTCTACACGAGTACCAAAAAATAATTGGAATGAACCACTTAATGTTTTTCTATGGTCTAACATGCAGCGAGTGAAATCGGCACTTAATGGAATGGAGGCACAATCTATAGCACTAGCCATAACAATCGGGTCCTCCAAAGAATGAGCAGGCTGTATTACAGAATGGAGCGTAATATATTACGACGGCGATCGATAAGGGGTGTCTTATAGCTTTAAAACATGGACGTAATGGCTACAGCTGTTGTTGTGTTACTAATATCTAAACTGCATAACGAATGGTATCATCGCCGTATCTAATGTAATACACGTGAAGCCTCTAGCTGGTTGTGAGATGGATGCAATTCTTTATGAGTGGACTGGGCTGCATTAATTTGTCGGTGATGTTGTTGGTGCAGTGAATATTCATAACACATATCCATTTAAATGTGTTCCACGAATAACCCTAATCAGCGATATGATTTCTGCAATTTACAGTGCCATAGATATGGTTATGCAATTTATTAGTTATTAACTTAACGTTAGCATCCGACTATCTACCTGCTTATTTTAAACGGGACCTCATTGAGATCCCGACGACAATGGGAGCGACAATTGTTTGCACGAGGTAATGTGATTGGATACAGGCACTACAGATTTTATAATGCATGTAACGTAGCTAAAACAAGCGGTGGTGACAACTTCTGGGTGCTTCATTTGCTTTTCATTCATAATGCAAATTGTACTGCGGGCTTGGCAATAGTTCTGTTTGCAGAGCTCTCCTATTGCCATGATTAAATCGTGAGCTAACTTTGCACAATTATTCACTTTGTCATCCCAGCCGAGATATAAACATTAGTTCTAGATTTGGCCAACATACGATTCATACTATATCAAGCAGGTTCGCCTTATGTCCTGAATGTTTATGACTGCAGCCATAAAAGTATAGCACATTATTCTGTGCCACATGCACAGGTGATGTTAAGTAGAAAACTAACATTAATAAATATTTAAATGCTTCAGATAGTGACGTTATAGTAAGACAACTAGGTTACAGTCAATTAGATTTCGTGATTCATCATTTTTCTTCTGCTCATTGTTCTTGTGTTGAGCCCTTACAATGCTGGAGTTCATAATTAAGCGCATGCAAAATGTTAAGAAATGAATAATCAATTAAAAATATCTCCTCTGTTGGGAACTATTACATTCAGATGGGGGAATGTGTTCTGTGTGTGATTAACAGACCCTTTCATAAGAAGACCTCGTATTTAAACGGTATGAAGCTCCGTAGGGCGCGTAGTATTGAGGCTAAAGGATAATTACTATGTGTTGGCAGTGTCTCAGAATAAGTATCATCAAAACACCCAACACCTAGAAGCTGAAGTGAAGCATGATACCATTGAATCACCAAGTTAATACACTAATTAATACACTAAAAGTTTTGTCTACTAAGTTCTTGCCATGATAATATAAATACAAAGGTTTTCATACCATGATTGAGCGTATACTGCTTCCGGTCAGCAGGGTATCATGGTCTTGCACATTAGTGGTGGTAATTCAGCTAATGAGCCAATACACTTCTCCTCTTTGGCTGCAAATTATAGCATGATTGAGCGTATACTGATTGCACCGGTCATCGCTAACGGGTATCTTGGTCGCACTATTTAGTGGTGGTAATTCAGCTAATGAGCCACGACAGCACTATGTGCACCACTATGAATGCAAAGACCTAATAAGCCATGTTAACAATCCAGTGTTGCAAAATCGGCCTTCTGTTACGGATGTGTGGTAATGTAATGGTCTACTGTATGTTTGTCACCATATATGTACATGGCAAAAATCCCCGGCATACATTTCACTGTTTGATCATGCGGCTACAATGTTAGAATTTGAAGAAGGTAAGAGCTAGAAGTTTGTATTATGACTTTATTAACTGCGTTCAATGCGTGCAATCGCGTTTTAGGTTCCGATCTTTAAATATCATAGCACTGTGGTACCGGGTTCGTAACGGCCCTCTCAGAGATGGGACTCTATGAAATGTGATTATACAAGTCATCTAAGATAGAGAGTTCTCAATTTACTTAGTCCATACCATGGCATCGATCCACCATTTGGAAAATGCTGGTTATTTGAATGCTTTACATGCTTCAAAAGAAAATTGAAACATTACTAGCAAATTCAAACAGTGCAAAACCATGTTGCCAATGCCTACCATTATACATTGCATTGCCTGTGATAACTATCGAATCAATTCTAATTTCCCATTTGTATCACCATTTACGTCAGCATAACTAAAGCACTGGGGTACAGTTCAATGTTCCCAACCCGATGCAGGCCACTGTAAAATCTCATTTGCAACGTGAAGGCAGATAACATGCAATAAATGTGTTGCTCACAGCACAATGCTAGTAAGTCTTATTCCAGGCTAGAAAGGCCATGCATATTTCTCTATAATTGCGTAAAAATGTTTGGCTCTTGAAATGCAATTTGGTAATTGATTGATCATCCTGTAATTGTGCATTTGGTTGATGCATTAAAATTCATTTCTATTGGGTAAATCGACCTGAATAGTATGCCTATGCTGGCTTTGTGAGGTTAACAGGTTCCTGAAAAGACTGAAGACCGATATTTGTAATGCTGATTGCCGATGACATCATGGCTCCTCAGCGCTTATTGTTTGTTGGTCGTAAAACTTAACCGAGCGCTGACTGATTTGTGGCTGCTGAGGCATGTACAGCGGTTACTCCATGAGCCTTATAAAAGGCAATGAACCGAATTGTAATTGCGTGTCATCGTCCGTCTTTGATGATCAACAGATTTCCAGCAGTAATGGTATTAGTGTGCAGACTCATATGGAACGTTATCACTATAATGCATCTGGTTAGTACAACATTTGAGGATTCCAAGTAAAGTTGATTTCTGGCAGTGTCTGTCGTGTACAACGTTGTCATGGGATATATAATCGCATCAACTTTAATAACTTTACCCCAAATTATATTTACTTAAGTGATAACCGCGCAAGCCGCATTCTTCAGATACTAAGAACATGAAATGTTAACATTACGGTTATAACGAATTGTCTATAACAATAAGCATCTAACCTTCTACATGATAATCATTGTGACTAGATGTAGTTTTTAGTCTTGTGCCACGTTGCTTACGAATATTCGAACATACACAACAAACAGCCTACTGACATGGCTGCATAAGCTTTGGTGCTGATAGGAACGTCAGTCTTTCATGCAAAAAATGTACAACTCCTTGCCACTTTTGCGGCTCCCCTCTCTCCTTGCGATTTAAGAATCCATAGAGTACACAACGTGAACGACAGTAGTGTAAGACGTGCCCCTTCACACCTTGTTTTGGAAATTGAATACTGTACGAATACTGTACGACGTGTATTGCGTAATATATGTTTCGCTGACGATTGCATGCGGATTCGGTGCGGTATTTTGCTGACCTAATTCTATTTTTGGAAAGTGATTTCACCATCTGTTCCGTTATTTTCCGCCCTTGAAATCTTTGCGCCCTTGGTGACCTCATGGAGGGGCGCTATTTTGGATGAGGTCATTTTTGGGAGTTTTATTGAGAAGGAGTTTGTAAATGGGTATTAAAAGTCAATTAGCGGTAATGGTGTTGAAAGCGAAGTGAAGGATAGTGTTAATGTTAGTGGAGTATTCACCATCTGTTCAGATATGAAGACGGTGTTTACGAGGTGATTTGTTTGCTATTAACTTCCTTTATCCCATGACATGTGGTGATATATTGAATTGGTGACCTTAGGAGGGTAACGCGATGTACGGTATTCGAGTGAGTTCATTTGGGGCTATGTCCTTAGGAAGGTTGTTGACTTTCGACCTGGTGTGATGAATGGGCGGTATTTGGGTGAGGTCATTTTCGATAGTTTTATTGAGGAGATTGTAAATGGGTATTAAAAGTCAATTTTCGTTAGATATGTTGGTCGATTGAAGTTTTCACGTGAATGAATCTTACTAGCATATGAGTCTTACATAGGATGGAAAAAATGACAGATGTCTTTAAGTGTGTTGTAACTCTCATTGAGAATATAACGACAGATGGATTAAAAGTTGACCATTGGATATTTCTCAAAATGGGGGTGGAGTTATGGGTTACAAATAGCGATATATATAAATGTTATACTGGTGTTTGTGTTATTAATCGGACTCGATGAATCTGTGGTATAATTACACAAGCTGGTAATGTGATTTACCGATCGTTGAATTCACGATGCGCATCTATCTTAATTAAATAACGACTCATGTCAAACGATTTGATAAATTAGTCATTGTGAGTTGCCCCCCCGCATTCACCTCAGATATTGTGGTGACATCATTCTATTTTTGGAAAGTGATTTCACAATTTTCGTCGGATATGTCGTCATAGTTTGCTGAGCTAAGCTAAGTGATGGGATAGAGGGTGTATATAAAACGGGAGAGTGTCTCAGTTCAGATATAATCATGCCTGAGAAGAGACAGCTAGAAGCTTTCAATGATGTGAACAAACGCAGTAGACAGATGAGTGATGCAGACTTGTTAAAAGCCGTGGAACAAATCGAGATGGAAAGCAGTAAGTATAATTTTATTTTCTATATCTGAATTATAGAATTACCATAGTCTGCGTCCCAGACTCTAGGGGTTCCGCTACGCTTCTCGCCCTAGAGTCTACGGCCAGACAAGGTCTAAAAGTGGCGCGTCCGAATATTCATTAGACACGTTCGTTGATCTTCGTGACCAATCAACACAAAGGTTGTGACCCGGATTGACCTTAATTGCGCCTGGCTCATGAAACTGGCTTGTGATACGCACCCTTCGGTTCCATGTGACGTCATGGACATTGTAGTGGTCTGCATCCAATGAGAACACATTGAAGGTCTTCTGGAACTATCGGCGTCTCAAAAGTTCAAATTGGAACTACAACCAGCGCTTTTATCGCGTAGCTGCACGATTGTATGTGTACGTGATAGTCAGTTAAAAAGAACCAGCTGTGTGTCTGCTTCCTTGTCGACTGTGTGATAAACGGTGCCACTCAGCGTGAAACAACAAATCGGAGTGTTGTAGAATGTGTGCCCGGCTCATAAAAATCACTCGGCCGGTTGGACAAGTTCTTCGGAACTTGTAGAATAGACCAATGAGAGACAACGACTCAAAAGTACTGAGAGTGACCGAGAGACACGGCTTGTGATTGGAGCATCCCAAATCTGGGATGCCCGTCCAGTTCAATCTACTATGGTCCCCTAGACTGAAGGCGAGACTATTGAATATCAGTAACATGTAAACAGCGCCCGCAGCCATCAGGCTAGGGGACCTTGACTAGAATTACCAGGTATACGTCATTTGTTTATTTATTTATTTTTGTTACGCGTGTGTGTTTTAGTGTTGACGGGAGACGAAGATATTTTACATACAGCCATGGACGCGTATGAAATCAAACATGCCAATTGAGAATTGAGAATTGAGGAATGACGGAAATCTTTATATTGACAGATTATCGATGATTATGTCGACAGAAGCTGTCTTGCCTGCGAATGAAAGAGCTATACGGACAGTATATATTTGAGGAATGCGATTCAGCCTTTAAAATCAACGGGAGTTATGGATTCTTATTACGTCACAAAGAAACAGACGAATTGCGCTATTTTCACTCGTCACCTCTACGGAATAACGACGATTTTGACAGGGTTATGCGTGAAATAACACAAACAGACTTGATCTACGCCCAGAATCAACGACCTGACTCGAGTGTGGAGGCAGTAACAAATTTGACCGTCTTTGTGAACCCAATCGAAGATCACGTGATTGGCTACCCACCACCTGTTATACCGGATCACCTGAAAACAAACAGAGCCATCAACTTGTTAGACCAAAAGAAAAGTAAGTGGCTATTAACTTACCGGAAGGCCGGTGCATACACACGCTTTATTGGGCTAAATGAAGTCAAGGTTCAGAGAGTGACCACATGGGCGTATAAACGACCATGGAAGTCGTAAACCCTGGGGGAGGTAAGCTGAGACAGGAAAAGGGGTGCGCGAGGAATGCGAACGGAGAGAGCGCCAGAGGGGGGTTAAACACCAGAGAGGAAGAGGCTAATTACTTGCTATTAAAGACTCAATAGGACAATAATGAGGTGTTATATATCTTACCTGATGAATCTGTGGTATAATTACACAGTTGAGTGATGTGATTTACTGATCGTCGAATTCACGATGCGCTTCTATGATCATTAGGTAACGGTTCGTGTCAAACGATTTGAGTCATTGTTAGTTGTGGCCCCATAGCGATAAAGACTAGTGTATATCATTGTCAACCCTGGGTGTCGGTCGAGCGTAACCCTCAGTTATCGAACAATCTCTGGGGGTGTTTCTATTCATTTGACATTGGTACATGAAGGTACTGACATACTCATATTATAACTGTAACAGCTGTACCGCGGATCCAGCTGGTTACATATTATGGTACACATCAATATTAACGAAAGCGATTATCGGAAGGAAACACGCAAACATCAGGAGATATATGTGTTCTTCATCAAACTCTTACGTGATTTCAACTTGGAGTGGCGGGGTCACTCTCCTATGGAGCAGAGATATGATGATACTTCTACTTACACCTGACCAACCCACACACATTGCCTTCACTCCTCGCAATATACAGACACACGTGCATTTTCCCCCAGTTTTTAAACTATTACGCCAATAAGCTGATATATAAATAACTTTTGCAATTATTTTGTCGTAACTTACGATATGTGTTTAAGTCATGATTTACTCGTACATATTCTTCCTTAGCACACTTAGTCATAGTCATATTTTTTATTATACCTGCCTGTCATAATATAATTTTATATCTCATATCCAGTACTAATTACCTCCACTTTGTATTCTTCTGGGTATTGAACATTGAATAATAGTTAATCACATGTCTCATCAATGTCATTAGTAATCACATATTATAACCTTTTATCAATACCATATATTCTTAAACTTTTTGTTCTTTATACTTACCTCATGTTTCCATGTAAAGTTGTACTTGACAATGGCATTGTTAGTATTATACCATCCAATATCAACTTGTATGTTAAGAAACTATCTTATTAGTTTTTATACCCTTTGACTTGATTCTTGACTCCTTCACAAAAACTACATATTTTTCCAGTTTGTACATATTTACTCCATTAAAATGATAAATACATAACTTTCGAAAGGCGACGATTGAAATAATTATTCACGTAGCATTTTCTTTTGCAATTATTTTGTAGTAACTTACGATATGTGTTTAAGTCATGATTTACTCCTGCATATTCTTTCTTAGCACACTTAGTCATAATCATATTTTCTATTATACCTGCCTGTCATAATATAATTTTATATCTCATATCCAGTACTAATTACCTCCACTTTGTATTCTTCTGCGTATTGAACACTGAATAACAGTTAATCACATGTCTCATCAATGTCATTAGTAATCACATATTATAACCTTTTATCAATACCATATATTCTTAAACTTTTTGTTCTTTATACTTACCTCCTCATGTTTCCATGTAAGTTGTACTTGACAATGACATTGTTAGTATTATACCATCCCATATCAACTTGTATGTTAAGTTATTAGTTTTATACCCTTTGACTTGATTCTTGACTCCTTCACAAAAACTACATATTTTTCCAGTTTGTACATATTTACTCCATTAAAATGATAAATACATAACTTTCGAAAGGCGACGATTGAAATAATTATTCACGTAGCATTTTCTTTTGCAATTATTTTGTAGTAACTTACGATATGTGTTTAAGTCATGATTTACTCCTGCATATTCTTTCTTAGCACACTTAGTCATAATCATATTTTCTATTATACCTGCCTGTCATAATATAATTTTATATCTCATATCCAGTACTAATTACCTCCACTTTGTATTCTTCTGCGTATTGAACACTGAATAACAGTTAATCACATGTCTCATCAATGTCATTAGTAATCACATATTATAACCTTTTATCAATACCATATATTCTTAAACTTTTTGTTCTTTATACTTACCTCCTCATGTTTCCATGTAAGTTGTACTTGACAATGACATTGTTAGTATTATACCATCCCATATCAACTTGTATGTTAAGTTATTAGTTTTATACCCTTTGACTTGATTCTTGACTCCTTCACAAAATTACATATTTTTCCAGTTTGTACATATTTACTCCATTAAAATGATAAATACATAACTTTCGAATGGCGACGATTTGATTTGTCTGTCCATGATGTTGTTGTTTTATTTAATTGTCATAATCTAATGGTCATTTAATTTTTCTGTAATTGGAGATACGGTTTCTGTAAGGCCACCCTAATTAAACATGTTCCACAAGAAAAAGGAAATGTAACTAACCCAACAAATATTATATGCGAATATAATAGTCTTTGTTTATTCACTATTTTCAGACAGCCATTTTTTTTTTATTAAGATATTATGACCCTCAACATTACTATAACTAAGTACTGGATAGCGAGACTTGACGACGTGAGTTTTTTTCACCTGATTTTATTGAAACTTTGTTGACGAGATTAATAACTCGATCTTTGAACGGGTTAATGATGTTGAGAAATTTCTATTCATTTGTTTGGCATACGGCCTCTGTCAGTGAAATAGTATTTAACAGTTTGAAGCAAACTGGTAACAAATTCTTATTTTGACTTTAGTTTGCACGTGAATGAAAATTAATACCATGGCGGTATTCAGTTACTGATGAATGAAAATTACAGGAGACTTGTCATAATATACTGAATAAATTTTAATTCGAAGGAAGAGTTTTGTAACTCTCATTTGGAATTTAGCTTGCTGGTGAATGTAATTGTCAGAGTTTAGGGTGGAGTTATGGGTTACAAATAGCGGTTGGTGGGTTTATTTGAAAATAGTTTTTCATCTGAAATTATTTGTCAGAACAATAATTATGGTACACATATATAGACACCATGTTGTTTCCACTGATCCCAAAACATCGAAATTTTGTACATGGAAGTATCCAGATCCCTGAATAGGGAAGAACAATGGGTATAACAAATATTTAATACAAACAGTTTGAGAGTGTAGTAGATGCCACTGGCGAATGGCCAGGATTCATCTCGACCCCTACCAACCGGATCAAGGTGATTTTGAAGGAGTATTCGTTTTAAACAGGATACATCGTGGTATAGATTCGTTGACTTTTGTATATGTTGTAAGTATATATTTCTTTGTATGCAGACAACCCATTAAACCACACCTGACCTAGCGTGAGTGCAAGAAAGCTTAAGATTCTCTTGAACAGGTTTCTCTCTTTCTTATTCTTAGAGATTAAAACAAAAAGATAATAATTTGTTTTGTTTGTAGGAAGAAGATGAAGATTCGTTAATAAGTTAGAAATAGATATAAATAAATGTTATACCGGTGTTTTGTGTTATTAATCGGACTTGACAAATCTGTGGTATAATTACACAAGTTGGTAATGTGATTTACTTATTGTCGAATTCACGACGCGCTTCAATCGTAATTAGATAACGTCTCGTGTCAAACGATTTGATAAATTAATCCTTGTGAGCTGCGGGGTGAAAGTGCTTAAGATTACTCAAGCGTATATCATTGTCGGTCGATTTCCCCCAATCTCCTCAGAAATTACACGATCATTTTGCTGAACTTTGCGCGAAAACGCGACAAAAGAACCCTTTTTTTACTCATTGACTTTCGTCTTCTGTCAATGACTTAATAGTTAAGTAATACCTCATGTCAACGACCGGTTAACATTTTAGGGGTGTTGTAGATATAAACACGAGATGGTGAACAGGTTTTTTTTTGTTTTGGTTTTGATTTTTTTCTTACTCTTAGAGATTAAAACAAAATGATAATAATTTTTTTTTTGTTTGTACGAAGAGGATGGAAGTCTCGTTAATTAGTTAGAAATATATGTCAATAAATGTTATACTGTTGTTTGTGTTATTAATCGGACTTGACGAATCTCTGGTATAATTACACAAGTTGGTAATGTGATTTACTTATTGTCGAATTCACGAAGCGCTTCTATCGTAATTAAATAACGTTTCATGTCAAACGATTTGATAAATTAGTCATTGTGAGTTGCGTCCCCTTAGCGATGAAGATTACTCAAGCGTAAATCTTAGAGATTAAAACAAAATGATAATAATTTGTTTTGTTTGTACGAAGAGGATGGAAGTCTCGTTAATTAGTTAGAAATATATGTCAATAAATGTTATACTGTTGTTTGTGTTATTAATCGGACTTGACGAATCTCTGGTATAATTACACAAGTTGGTAATGTGATTTACTTATTGTCGAATTCACGAAGCGCTTCTATCGTAATTAGATAACGTTTCATGTCAAACGATTTGATAAATTAGTCATTGTGAGTTGCGTCCCCTTAGCGATGAAGATTACTCAAGCGTAAATCTTAGAGATTAAAACAAAAGATAATAATTTGTTTTGTTTGTACGAAGAGGATGGAAGTCTCGTTAATTAGTTAGAAATATATGTCAATAAATGTTATACTGTTGTTTGTGTTATTAATCGGACTTGACGAATCTCTGGTATAATTACACAAGTTGGTAATGTGATTTACTTATTGTCGAATTAACGAAGCGCTTCTATCGTAATTAGATAACGTTTTCGAGTCAAACGATTTGATAATTTAGTCATTGTGAGTTGCGTCCCCTTAGCGATGAAGATTACTCAAGCGTAAATCTTAGAGATTAAAAAAAAAAAGAAAAT
The DNA here is from genome assembly GCA_034190875.2 of Urechis unicinctus. NCBI lineage: Eukaryota > Metazoa > Annelida > Polychaeta > Xenopneusta > Urechidae > Urechis > Urechis unicinctus. The sequence continues at coordinate 64,702,627 of CM067358.1, read as the reverse complement.
AATGTGCTGTGTTTGTAGGGAGAAGATGGAAGTCTCGTTGATTAGTTAGAAATATATGTCAATAAATGTTATACTGTTGTTTGTGTTATTAATCGGACTTGACGAATCTCTGGTATAATTACACAAGTTGATAATGTGATTTACTTATTGTCGAATTCACGAAGCGCTTCTATCGTAATTAGATAACGTTTCATGTCAAACGATTTGATAAATTAGTCATTGTGAGTTGCGTCCCCTTAGCGATGAAGATTACTCAAGCGTACGTGTACAATCTTAGAGATTAAAACAAAAAGAGAATAATTTGTTTTGTTTGTAGGAAGAGGATGGAAGTCTCGTTAATTAGTTAGAAATATATGTCAATAAATGTTATACTGTTGTTTGTGTTATTAATCGGACTTGACGAATCTCTGGTATAATTACACAAGTTGGTAATGTGATTTACTTATTGTCGAATTAACGAAGCGCTTCTATCGTAATTAGATAACGTTTCGAGTCAAACGATTTGATAATTTAGTCATTGTGAGTTGCGTCCCCTTAGCGATGAAGATTACTCAAGCGTAAATCTTAGAGATTAAAAAACAAAAAGAAAATAATGTGCTGTGTTTGTGGGAAGAAGATGGAAGTCTCGTTAATTAGTTAGAAATATATATCAATAAATGTTATACTGTTGTTTGTGTTATTAATCGGACTTGACGAATCTCTGGTATAATTACACAAGTTGGTAATGTGATTTACTTATTGTCGAATTCACGAAGCGCTTCTATCGTAATTAGATAACGTCTCGTGTCAAACGATTTGATAAATTAATCCTTGTGAGCTGCGGATGGTGAAAGTGCTTAAGATTACTCAAGCGTATATCATTGTCGGTCGATTTCCCAATCTCCTCAGAAATTACACGATCATTTTGCTGAACTTTGCGCGAAAACGCGACAAAAGAACCCTTTTACTCATTGACTTTCGTCGTAATTTCTGTCAATGACTTAATAGTTAAGTAATACCTCATGTCAACGACCGGTTAACATTTTAGGGGTGTTGTAGATATAAACACGAGATGGTGACACAGGTTTTTTTTTGTTTTGGTTTTGGTTTTTTTCTTACTCTTAGAGATTAAAACAAAAATGATAATAATTTGTTTTGTTTGTACGAAGAGGATGGAAGTCTCGTTAATTAGTTAGAAATATATGTCAATAAATGTTATACTGTTGTTTGTGTTATTAATCGGACTTGACGAATCTCTGGTATAATTACACAAGTTGGTAATGTGATTTACTTATTGTCGAATTCACGAAGCGCTTCTATCGTAATTAGATAACGTCTCGTGTCAAACGATTTGATAAATTAATATTGTGAGTATGGCTGCGAATGCGTGAAAGTGCTTAAGATTACTCAAGCGTATTGTAGCTTAATAACACAAACAACAGTATAACATTTATTGACATATATTTCTAACTAATTAACGAGACTTCCATCCTCTTCGTACAAACAAAACAAATTATTATCATTTTGTTTTAATCTCTAAGATTTACGCTTGAGTAATCTTCATCGCTAAGGGGACGCAACTCACAATGACTAATTTATCAAATCGTTTGACATGAAACGTTATTTAATTACGATAGAAGCGCTTCGTGAATTCGACAATAAGTAAATCACATTACCAACTTGTGTAATTATACCAGAGATTCGTCAAGTCCGATTAATAAACACAAACAACAGTATAACATTTATTGACATATATTTCTAACTAATTAACGAGACTTCCATCCTCTTCGTACAAACAAAACAAATTATTTATCATTTGTTTTTGTTTTAATCTCTAAGATTTAAGAAAAAATCTTAAAAACCAAAAAAAAAAAAAACAATGTTCACCATCTCGTGTTTATATTTACTAAATTACCCTAAAATGTTAACCGGTCGTTGACATGAGGTATTACTTAACCCTATTAAGTCATTGACAGAAGACGAAAGTCAATGAGTAAAAGGGTTCTTTTGTCGCGTTTTCGCGCAAAGTTCAGCAAAATGATCGTGTAATTTCTGAGGAGATTGGGAAATCGACCGACAATGATATACGCTTGAGTAATCTTAAGCACTTTCACCCCGCAGCTCACAAGGATTAATTTATCAAATCGTTTGACACGAGACGTTATCTAATTACGATAGAAGCGCTTCGTGAATTCGACAATAAGTAAATCACATTACCAACTTGTGTAATTATACCAGAGATTCGTCAAGTCCGATTAATAACACAAACAACAGTATAACATTTATTGACATATATTTCTAACTAATTAACGAGACTTCCATCCTCTTCGTACAAACAAAACAAATTATTGTCTTTTTGTTTTTAATCTCTAAGATTTACGCTTGAGTAATCTTCATCGCTAAGGGGACGCAACTCACAATGACTAATTTATCAAATCGTTTGACATGAAACGTTATCTAATTACGATAGAAGCGCTTCGTGAATTCGACAATAAGTAAATCACATTACCAACTTGTGTAATTATACCAGAGATTCGTCAAGTCCGATTAATAACACAAACAACAGTATAACATTTATTGACATATATTTCTAACTAATTAACGAGACTTCCATCCTCTTCGTACAAACAAAACAAATTATTATCATTTTGTTTTAATCTCTAAGAGTAAGAAAAAAACAAAAACCAAAACAAAAAAAAACCTGTTCACCATCTCGTGTTTATATCTACAACACCCCTAAAATGTTAACCGGTCGTTGACATGAGGTATTACTTAACTATTAAGTCATTGATAGAAGACAAAAGTCAATGAGTAAAAGGGTTGGTTTTTTGTTGTTGTCGCGTTTTCGCGCAAAGTTCAGCAAAATGATCGTGTAATTTCTGAGGAGATTGGGAAATCGACCGACAATGATATACGCTTGAGTAATCTTAAGCACTTTTCACCCCCCGCAGCTCACAAGGATTAATTTATCAAATCGTTTGACACGAGACGTTATCTAATTACGATTGAAGCGCGTCGTGAATTCGACAATAAGTAAATCACATTACCAACTTGTGTAATTATACCACAGATTTGTCAAGTCCGATTAATAACACAAACACCGGTATAACATTTATTTATATCTATTTCTAACTTATTAACGAATCTTCATCTTCTTCCTACAAACAAAACAAATTATTATCTTTTTGTTTTAATCTCTAAGAATAGAAAGAGAGAAACCTGTTCAAGAGAATCTTAAGCTTTCTTGCACTCACGCTAGGTCAGGTGTGGTTTAATGGGTTGTCTGCATACAAAGAAATATATACTTACAACATATACAAAAGTCAACGAATCTATACCACGATGTATCCTGTTTAAAACGAATACTCCTTCAAAATCACCTTGATCCGGTTGGTAGGGGTCGAGATGAATCCTGGCCATTCGCCAGTGGCATCTACTACACTCTCAAACTGTTTGTATTAAATATTTGTTATACCCATTGTTCTTCCCTATTCAGGTTGGAAATAGTTTTTTGTCACCGGATCTGGATACTTCCATGTACAAAATTTCGATGTTTTGGGATCAGTGGAAACAACATGGTGTCTATATATGTGTACCATAATTATTGTTCTGACAAATAATTTCAGATGAAAACTATTTTCAAATAAACCCACCAACCGCTATTTGTAACCCATAACTCCACCCTAAACTCTGACAATTACATTCACCAGCAAGCTAAATTCCAAATGAGAGTTACAAAACTCTTCCTTCGAATTAAAATTTATTCAGTATATTATGACAAGTCTCCTGTAATTTTCATTCATCAGTAACTGAATACCGCCATGGTATTAATTTTCATTCACGTGCAAACTAAAGTCAAAATAAGAATTTGTTACCAGTTTGCTTCAAACTGTTAAATACTATTTCACTGACAGAGGCCGTATGCCAAACAAATGAATAGAAATTTCTCAACATCATTAACCCGTTCAAAGATCGAGTTATTAATCTCGTCAACAAAGTTTCAATAAAATCAGGTGAAAACTCACGTCGTCAAGTCTCGCTATCCAGTACTTAGTTATAGTAATGTTGAGGGTCATAATATCTTAATAAAAAAAAAATGGCTGTCTGAAAATAGTGAATAAACAAAGACTATTATATTCGCATATAATATTTGTTGGGTTAGTTACATTTCCTTTTTCTTGTGGAACATGTTTAATTAGGGTGGCCTTACAGAAACCGTATCTCCAATTACAGAAAAAATTAAATGACCATTAGATTATGACAATTAAATAAAACAACAACATCATGGACAGACAAATCAAATCGTCGCCATTCGAAAGTTATGTATTTATCATTTTAATGGAGTAAATATGTACAAACTGGAAAAATATGTAATTTTGTGAAGGAGTCAAGAATCAAGTCAAAGGGTATAAAACTAATAACTTAACATACAAGTTGATATGGGATGGTATAATACTAACAATGTCATTGTCAAGTACAACTTACATGGAAACATGAGGAGGTAAGTATAAAGAACAAAAAGTTTAAGAATATATGGTATTGATAAAAGGTTATAATATGTGATTACTAATGACATTGATGAGACATGTGATTAACTGTTATTCAGTGTTCAATACGCAGAAGAATACAAAGTGGAGGTAATTAGTACTGGATATGAGATAAAAAAATTATATTATGACAGGCAGGTATAATAGAAAATATGATTATGACTAAGTGTGCTAAGAAAGAATATGCAGGAGTAAATCATGACTTAAAACACATATCGTAAGTTACTACAAAATAATTGCAAAAGAAAATGCTACGTGAATAATTATTTCAATCGTCGCCTTTCGAAAGTTATGTATTTATCATTTTAATGGAGTAAATATGTACAAACTGGAAAAATATGTAGTTTTTTTGTGAAGGAGTCAAGAATCAGTCAAAGGGTATACTAAAAAACTTAACATACAAGTTGATATGGGATGGTATAATACTAACAATGTCATTGTCAAGTACAACTTACATGGAAACATGAGGAGGTAAGAATAAAGAACAAAAAGTTTAAGAATATATGGTATTGATAAAAGGTTATAATATGTGATTACTAATGACATTGATGAGACATGTGATTAACTGTTATTCAGTGTTCAATACTTCAGAAACAAATGGAAAAAATGTGTTTTTGTGAAAGTGGGAAGTAATTAGTGACTGGATATGAGATATAAAAGCAATTATAGAGAAAAGGCAGGTATATAACATACAAGTTGATAAGATAAGGATGGTATAACTAACTAAAAATGAATTGCAGGATGGAGTAATATAATGATTATTGTAAACACATGTAGTAAGTAAGTATAAAGAACAAAAAGTTTAAGAATATATGGTATTGATAATTTCAATATAATATGTGATTACTAAAATTGATGATGAAAGTGATTAATGTTATTCAGTGTTCAATACGCATGAAGAATGGAAAGTGGATGGTAATTTTTTGGATAAAATTATATTATGACAGGCAGGTATAAGTAGAAAAGGAGTATGAATAAGTGTGCTAAAAAGAATATGCAGGAATAAATCATGACTTAAACATATATCGTAAGTACTAACAAAATAATTGCAAAAGAAAATGCTACGTGAATAATAATTTTTCAATCGTCGCCTTTCGAAAGTTATGTATTTATCATTTTAATGGAGTAAATAAACAAACTGGAAAAATATGTAGTTTTTGTGAAATAGTCAAGAATCAAGTCAAAGGGTATAAAATGTGTAACTTAATACAAGTTGATATGGGATGGTATAATACTAACAATGTCATTGTCAAGTACAACTTACATGGAAACATGAGGAGGTAAGTATAAAGAACAAAAAGTTTAAGAATATATGGTATTGATAAAAGGTTATAATAAGTGGACTAATGACATTGATGAGACATGAGTGATTAACTGTTATCAGTGTCAATATACGCAGAAAATACAGTGGAGGTAATTAGTACTGGATATGAATATAAAATTATATTATGACAGGCAGGTATAATAGAAAATATGATTATGACTAAGTGTGCTAAGAAAGAATATGCAGGAGTAAATCATGACTTAAACACATATCGTAAGTTACTACAAAATAATTGCAAAAGAAAATGCTACGTGAATAATTATTTCAATCGTCGCCTTTCGAAAGTTATGTATTTATCATTTTAATGGAGTAAATATGTACAAACTGGAAAAATATGTAGTTTTTGTGAAGGAGTCAAGAATCAAGTCAAAGGGTATAAAACTAATAAGATAGTTTCTTAACATACAAGTTGATATTGGATGGTATAATACTAACAATGCCATTGTCAAGTACAACTTACATGGAAACATGAGGTAAGTATAAAGAACAAAAAGTTTAAGAATATATGGTATTGATAAAAGGTTATAATATGTGATTACTAATGACATTGATGAGACATGTGATTAACTATTATTCAATGTTCAATACCCAGAAGAATACAAAGTGGAGGTAATTAGTACTGGATATGAGATATAAAATTATATTATGACAGGCAGGTATAATAAAAAATATGACTATGACTAAGTGTGCTAAGGAAGAATATGTACGAGTAAATCATGACTTAAACACATATCGTAAGTTACGACAAAATAATTGCAAAAGTTATTTATATATCAGCTTATTGGCGTAATAGTTTAAAAACTGGGGGAAAATGCACGTGTGTCTGTATATTGCGAGGAGTGAAGGCAATGTGTGTGGGTTGGTCAGGTGTAAGTAGAATATCATATCTCTGCTCCATAGGAGAGTGACCCCGCCACTCCAAGTTGAAATCACGTAAGAGTTTGATGAAGAACACATATATCTCCTGATGTTTGCGTGTTTCCTTCCGATAATCGCTTTCGTTAATATTGATGTGTACCATAATATGTAACCAGCTGGATCCGCGGTACAGCTGTTACAGTTATAATATGAGTATGTCAGTACCTTCATGTACCAATGTCAAATGAATAGAAACACCCCCAGAGATTGTTCGATAACTGAGGGTTACGCTCGACCGACACCCAGGGTTGACAATGATATACACTAGTCTTTATCGCTATGGGGCCACAACTAACAATGACTCAAATCGTTTGACACGAACCGTTACCTAATGATCATAGAAGCGCATCGTGAATTCGACGATCAGTAAATCACATCACTCAACTGTGTAATTATACCACAGATTCATCAGGTAAGATATATAACACCTCATTATTGTCCTATTGAGTCTTTAATAGCAAGTAATTAGCCTCTTCCTCTCTGGTGTTTAACCCCCCCCTCTGGCGCTCTCTCCGTTCGCATTCCTCGCGCACCCTTTTCCTGTCTCAGCTTACCTCCCCCAGGGTTTACGACTTCCATGGTCGTTTATACGCCCATGTGGTCACTCTCTGAACCTTGACTTCATTTAGCCCACTAAAGCGTGTGTATGCACCGGCCTTCCGGTAAGTTAATAGCCACTTACTTTTCTTTTGGTCTAACAAGTTGATGGCTCTGTTTGTTTTTCAGGTGATCCGGTATAACAGGTGGTGGGTAGCCAATCACGTGATCTTCGATTGGGTTCACAAAGACGGTCAAATTTGTTACTGCCTCCACACTCGAGTCAGGTCGTTGATTCTGGGCGTAGATCAAGTCTGTTTGTGTTATTTCACGCATAACCCTGTCAAAATCGTCGTTATTCCGTAGAGGTGACGAGTGAAAATAGCGCAATTCGTCTGTTTCTTTGTGACGTAATAAGAATCCATAACTCCCGTTGATTTTAAAGGCTGAATCGCATTCCTCAAATATATACTGTCCGTATAGCTCTTTCATTCGCAGGCAAGACAGCTTCTGTCGACATAATCATCGATAATCTGTCAATATAAAGATTTCCGTCATTCCTCAATTCTCAATTCTCAATTGGCATGTTCGAATTCATACGCGTCCATGGCTGTATGTAAAATATCTTCGTCTCCCGTCAACACTAAAACACACACGCGTAACAAAAATAAATAAATAAATAAATGACGTATACCTGGTAATTCTATAATTCAGATATAGAAAATAAAAATCATACTTACTGCTTTCCATCTCGATTTGTTCCACGGCTTTTAACAAGTCTGCATCACTCATCTGTCTACTGCGTTTGTTCACATCATTGAAAGCTTCTAGCTGTCTCTTCTCAGGCATGATTATATCTGAAACTGAGACACTCTCCCGTTTTATATACACCCTCTATCCCATCACTTAGCTTAGCTCAGCAAACTATGACGACATATCCGACGAAAATTGTGAAATCACTTTCCAAAAATAGAATGATGTCACCACAATATCTGAGGTGAATGCGGGGGGGCAACTCACAATGACTAATTTATCAAATCGTTTGACATGAGTCGTTATTTAATTAAGATAGATGCGCATCGTGAATTCAACGATCGGTAAATCACATTACCAGCTTGTGTAATTATACCACAGATTCATCGAGTCCGATTAATAACACAAACACCAGTATAACATTTATATATATCGCTATTTGTAACCCATAACTCCACCCCCATTTTGAGAAATATCCAATGGTCAACTTTTAATCCATCTGTCGTTATATTCTCAATGAGAGTTACAACACACTTAAAGACATCTGTCATTTTTTCCCTCCTATGTAAGACTCATATGCTAGTAAGATTCATTCACGTGAAAAACTTCAATCGACCAACATATCTAACGAAAATTGACTTTTAATACCCATTTACAATCTCCTCAATAAAACTATCGAAAATGACCTCACCCAAAATACCGCCCATTCATCACACCAGGTCGAAAGTCAACAACCTTCCTAAGGACATAGCCCCAAATGAACTCACTCGAATACCGTACATCGCGTTACCCTCCTAAGGTCACCAATTCAATATATCACCACATGTCATGGGATAAAGGAAGTTAATAGCAACAAATCACCTCGTAAACACCGTCTTCATATCTGAACAGATGGTGAATACTCCACTAACATTAACACTATCCTTCACTTCGCTTTCAACACCATTACCGCTAATTGACTTTTAATACCCATTTACAAACTCCTTCTCAATAAAACTCCCAAAAATGACCTCATCCAAAATAGCGCCCCTCCATGAGGTCACCAAGGGCGCAAAGATTTCAAGGGCGGAAAATAACGGAACAGATGGTGAAATCACTTTCCAAAAATAGAATTAGGTCAGCAAAATACCGCACCGAATCCGCATGCAATCGTCAGCGAAACATATATTACGCAATACACGTCGTACAGTATTCGTACAGTATTCAATTTCCAAAACAAGGTGTGAAGGGGCACGTCTTACACTACTAACGACATGAGATATAGCGTCATACATGTGCGCAAGGATAGATACGATCGACATAAGACGCGATGCGCTTGATATATTCGATAGCTTTCTGCGTCGTTGATACGGTTACCTTGTAGGATATGAACATGCAATGTATTGATAATTATTGGATACCGCAATTTCGGACCTACCATTCGTATTCGGATTAATGCTGTAGGTCATGTTCTGTTAGCTATGTGCTAACCAGTCTACCTTATTTAGGTGCCAGGGGCAAACAATCGTCGCGCTTGAGGATGGCAGGGAACGAATTAACTCCGGGGTGATATTATCCTGGAACATCTATTGCTTATTTCTCTACCTTAAGATTGTGCATATTTAAGCAGTGCCGTTAGCGGCAATGTCTAGCTACTGAGGCATAGTAACAAAATTAATATAATACCAGTTATGGGTAATTAGATTTCTTATTAACTGCGATATCACCTAACGCAGAATAATATGAAGCTCAAACTACATTTAACTGACATGCTGTAAGCTATTCATTATATATGCTACCGTTGAAACTAAGAATCTGACCGATTCATGAGATATTAGTAATTGTCGACGGCATCTCTCACAGTAGAATGCCTATAATTGCATTGTACTAACTCCTGTACTAAGAAGAATTCCACTGTGGAACCTATCGCTAAGTGACGTTATTCTTACACGTATTGCACATCAATAAGTAAAGCTTTAAAGCGTTAATTTATGTTTACGCATATTGAAATGCAACTAATCGTCATTGGCCGTTTGCCAGACCATTTTGTTAAATATGACTTTGTTTCATGTTGTTTGTTGCATGTTTTTAATAATAAATTAATCTAAAATTATCGCCTCATGCAAATGTTGGCTTAATCTCTATCATAGTCACCACCATATTAAATTCATGATTCATTCAGCTACTTATCTAGATTAGATCAGAGATTGTACCTGTAATATGTTTTTATCCTTATTCGGCTAATGATAGTTGCTTAAGCTCGCAACTATTTCTAGCTAATTGTATTTTAGCCCACCTTAATCGACAGAAAGTGCCTCAGTATTTTACCACTACACACAGTTTATCAAACTGCCTTGAATACGCATTCGTAATTAGCTTCATTGGTGATGAAACATATATGTACGGCGATGCATTTCACTAAAAGAGTGAGCCGACACACGATCATGATGAAGTAATGAAGATTTCAAATCTTACAAACATGACTCTAATTCTAGCATTGGTGGTCGACTCGACAGATAAGAGTGTTCTAAATCTTGCATAGCCAGATAATTTGAATAACCACACTAGTGAATAGAATTTAAGGACAGCAATGTATTTGCGTAAACATCTATTTGTTATGCGATAGGTTGTCTAAAACCATATAAAAGGCATTATTGGAAACCAACAAAATAGCCAAATGTCCCTGCAGCAGATGGCCTGCGTTACATTTAGGCTACATATTAGATATCGCGTAACTCTTGTCAGCTCTTTATTACTGACTGTGATATAAAATAATAAGAATGATGCAGATATGGAACCACATTACGCATCAATCGTCAATTAGATTTTCCATGTAAACAAATGCAAGGATGTGTAAGCGAACGCAAAAATGTGATCTTATGAGCTACCAGGTAAGGTCAGCTGACACTCGTCAACCATCTGAGACGTAGCGAGACTTTGATCCGACGTCATTAGGAGCATTATCAAACGTATCTTTCACACCAACAAATTCTGCTATTACGATGAATACGCTTCAGCTTGAAAGACTTCGTCAGTCCATTGCCATTGTATCGTACCCGTACGCATGAGCTGGACTGGCTCATTTCTGCTCGCTGCAATTTATTCGGATTTGTTAATCAATTAATATATGCCTTTTACAAACTTGTATGGGTTGACCGTCGTGAAACATAGAATAACACGTAATATACGATTACATGACACCTGTTTCATTCCTATGATAGTGTTCAAAATCAGCTAAGCATTACAAACTTGCACTTGCAGGAAATAGTGTATATAAGCCGTTTGAATTGCCTAAATTCTGCATTGGCAAGAATACAACACTAAACATGACGCACAACGATTAGATGAACTACTGGCGATCTAACATACATCCATGTAAATTAACAACGGAGATCACAAACCACCCACCCAGGAATAACCATATCCACTAGAAAGACTAGCTTGTAAGTGGTTTATTGAGGGAACCCCCAGTTTTTGAGAATCCTTCACAACAAGTTGTGTGGCACACTATACTATAGCGCTGTATTTTGATTTTTTTTTAAATTAGCCATCATCATGCTCCAAGTGAATGACATAGCAATACCGTATCTTCTTCATTGAATTAGTCATGTAGCCTTCTGATTCATTTATGTTCACCAAATTATACACACGACAAGCTGCATCATCTTTATATTTATAACTGACGTATTTTGGCTCCTTGGAAGACCGAGGTGAAGTAGATTGTGTCGGTTTATAAATAACATGACGTAGATGTAATGCTTAGTTGGGTGGCTCACGTACTGCATCCAATCACTTATTAGTATCTAGAAAGGGTTGATGGGCTGTGTATTTTGATTAGTGATTTCAATCACTCTGGAACTTAATGCAGACATGGTCTATTAAATAATTCCGTCTGGGCTACACACCGAAACCGTTACCTACCTTCCATTATCAAATTACCCAATCGGGCATTGAACTTACAGAACAGTAAAAATAAAACCAATTTTAGCCAATGCAATGATAAACTGGCCGTGATCATAGCAAGTGACATATTGACATATTGATTGATAACTCTGATCACGGTATGTCGACCAGCTTATGACTTCAACTCAGAACTGTAGTATTCAATCTTACATTCTAATAATTCTTGATTAAAAAGTCCCTGCTTACCAACATGATATAAAGAAAAGAGTTGATATTTGTTGGTCAGCGTATGGGAGCCGAAATATGATTCAAAACACATTAATCAAAAGTAGCAAAAAGTCTCTAATATGTCAATAAAGCAGCTGTTTGATTCTTAATGCCAATCATACCACATTGTCGCATGGATTGGGATAAAAACACGCTCATAAATAAATCAATAAGGAATAGCAATTATGGCTAGGACGGTTAAACAATAGCAATATACAGAGGTTGTTATTCCACCATGCTTATTGGTCCGTCCAAAGCGTCTGAATGCTTTGGTGCTATCATGCTGCTTCATTCGTACTAAACAGTATGGCGCTTTAAATAATTAGTATCTGATATTGTGTCATGTATGTTTCGCTTAATTTGTCGTGCACAATACTGTATCTGCAAATTATGCATATGCTTTCGTCTAGATTGAACTGCTTGTGTTGCATGTACCTCGTAGAATGTTTGTACATATAACGTATTTAGACAGCCTCACCCACAGATTACGAGAAAGCCTTTAAGAAGTCGTTCGATTGTGTTTAACCAAGAAGCAACAGCAACGCACTAATTCAACTCAGTGAACTGTGCCTTTATGCCACACCATATTTGCTCTTTGCCATCATCTTACAGCTGCTACGCCGCCTTGTCGGTAAAAGTTAGGGAAAAATTCAGTAATTCATAACATTTCGTCTGAGACAAATGCCATCCGATTAGTTGCCTAAATAATGGATACATCCATCGGTAACTGCATTTACAAATTGTACATTACAAACTTGTTATATTTCAAAACTGATGTTACTATGTAGTTGTTCAAATTGTACAACTTTGATTAGAAGTAAAATAAATTGCGCTGAATTGTGAAAATACCTTTTCAAATGGTTACATTATTGACAATACTTTTAACTTCAATTGCTATTCTCTAATTTTGTCACAAACAGGTTTGGCATTCAGTGTCACTCTTGCTGGGCCAGCTAACTTTCATATATGATTCTTTGAACAAAACTAACAGGCCCACAATCATGACAATATAAATAGTACCAAAGCACATGGGGCAATGAAAGGAAATACAAGCGTGACATTGGCGAAAGGTTTTTGCAAATGGAATGGATATTGCAATAGGAATCGCGAATGATGATACAATCTGTGTGATATGGTATTACTACAAAATTATACTTTAAAAGTTCATTACTAGTTATATTGCATGTCGTACATATCATAGCATATTTGTAATTCAATCAATAACAAACGATGTGTCATCTCCCCTTCCCCCCTTCCACTCCCAATAATCGTAATTGTTCTGAGTATAGGAACATTTTCAGAGTTGGCTACGAGTATAATTCGTGCCCAAATGCCTTTGCCGATCTGAGGTTTTAACTGTTTTCCGTGCATAGTTCAGTGTGTGTAATATCTACACACAAAAGACCTCCGCACCAGCCTGCACATTCCTTATTCTATGCAATATCTAAAACTTCGACGTATAGCACCATCACAAGCCAAAGTGGAAAAGACGAAGAACCAGGCATCGAATACGACACACCGCCCATTAGATATTTGAAATGAGTTAAACTCTCTAATACCACCAAGCGTTTGCACATTGCTGAAAACAGATATGTCTGACCCAACTCGTTTCTCACAACCAATACAGCTGCATTTATACGGCTCGCATGTAATGTGTTACATGTGTTTCTTTGGCATTATATAGTTAACTTTCTTACCTATTCTGCAACCTATTCCCGTTGATTTCATAGACAGTAACGCAAATTAATTATAACTCCTCTAGAAAAGGTCCAGAGACCGGAGACAATTGTTTAGCTGTTCGTTTACTCCGATGCAACTGTAACATTCAATTGCAACATGCAAACTCACTGAATATGTGCTAGACTTTTAGTGCCGGCCCCAAGCCGAATCTGGCATACTTCCTTTTGCTTCCATTATCCGCAGCAAGTGGCAAAGTGTTTTGCACAGATAAATCGCCAACAATAGGCATACAAATAAACGCAGCTGGCGAGATCATATCGACAGATTCTGCTCCATTGAACCAGATTCAGGCAGTCATTATTCAAACCATTCATCTCGGCCTCCTGCGAGAAGGCAGACATAGTAGCGGCTGTGTGCACTCTGTACTTGTTGTTAACTTTGTAGCCACATCAGAACGATTGCCAATACGGCATTTGATGAGCGGGCGCTTTATCGTTGAACCGCGATCAGCAGGAGCACTTAGCTATAATAGTTTTATGATCGTTAAGTTTACTATTTAGTGTTTTTCACAAAGATTTAATAAACCGCGGTGCTCCGAGGACCAATTCATCATCAAGTACATACTTCATCAGTGCATCAATATCTCAGTATTTGCCTTTGTTAGCTTTGTATTGCATAAAGGAAGCTGTTCAGGACAAAGCGTGGGCATAATGACATACATGGCGCAAATGAGGAATGCTTTTGTAACACATAGCGTTGACAATTACCGAAAATTGTCATTTCCACTGCTCTTTAACGCATATTACCGCAGAATAGTAATCAACCAAGTTTTGTGAACAATTCAGTGATTGACATATAATGAATTTATTGCATATGATCTAAAATATATTAAATGAAGCCCCATTTCCAAATCAATACTTGGTAATCAACAATTCATTGGTTTATACCAATATCTTTCACAATCTAGTCCCCTGTTTGCTTCCTCTGCTACATGACGCAAGCTAGCGACAACTAAATAACGTCCGTAATCATCGCCTTATTGAAGACGGTTTAGTCGTGCCCGTGGTCTCTAATGGTGCCGGCGCCAAATTATCAATCACTTTGTCCACATCAGTGGTTGATTGCTTCAGTGTCTGTCAATCTTGCGTCACAGCCTAATTTATGATCTGCGTTTAGTCTGATCATCATTCAGTTCGATATGCATGCATCAAGCCCTTACAAACCAGTGACGTAGCTGATAATTTGAGAGAATGCGAGAAATTGTTTTGTTTTTGAGATGAAAAAATGTCCAAAAATTACGGTAAGTATTGGCGATGTGGTTAGAAAAATGTCGTCGGCGTAATGGTTTGATTTTAATTTACTTGTACACAATATTGATCAAGGTGTGCATTATTCACATGTTTCCAATAATATCTTTCTATTTCTAAAGCATTGTACAAAACACCATATGTATCACTAATATCAGGTATAAGTTCAATCAAAATTGCAACGGGAAGAAATATACATTAAGAATAAACAAAAAAGAAGTAAATATGATGCCATTTGACAGTTTAAGACCAGGTATGGATAACCACAGTAACGTTACCTTGCGTAACAAGAGCAGAACATTCACAGATATTAATTTACTCATAACCTTAAGAAAATAACATAATTTTAGCGGTGCGTGTACTCATCAATTAGACGCAGCATAAAATGTTCTCAGATATTCATTATATGATGCAGCAGAACATGATGACATTATCTTTAGCACTTCTATATCCAATAAGCGTATTCATAATTGCGCATGTCAACATAGGAAAAGCCCCTTCTTTGATTCGTAGTTGATTCATAAGAAATTCACATGACTGTTCCATATGAATGCCCACGACGTGCTGTCTGCCAACAGTTGTTTCTCTTGTATGTTGAGTGTATTCCCATATTTACCGGGCTGAATACTGGCGGTTAGATACGTGAAGCTGATGATTGGTCCATTTAGTTGCAAACCTAGACCGTTTATAGCCGACCTACGAGACGGCGAATTTACCCATGTATAACCTTATAATGATGGGGTGAGTGTACTCTACTGGCAAAGAACAGCTAAAAATATAAAAGTGAAATATAACATTTTCATAATAAACCCATCTGCCCATAATGTGTGAACTATGCAAAATGCATTGGTTAATAAGCACTTTCCTTTGCGCTCTTGACATAGAAGGTATGAAGGTAAAACTGACTTGTAAAACATATTTCAAGAAGAAGGGCGGCCTAATAGCCTAGTCGCTTCATCAGCCATTTCAGATGCGGAAGGCAAGGACCAAGTTAAACTGATTATCACCACCTGGATATTATTTGAACAAATGACATCTGAATCGTTAACTGTATCATAATGATTTTACCAAAATTGCTTATCATTATTTTGTGTTCGCCTAAGCCAAATATGCTTATTATTTTTCGTTCAGCTGGTACATCAATGAGGTACGCCACTCCAATGTTAAGTGGATTCTGCTTCGAGATCATATCGCTATAGCATTAGGGTAGAAATGGCAAACCAGTGTGCCCGTCTGTGAAGTGTGCTCCAACATTGTCAAGTGTTGGTTGTTAACTGTGTTAAACAGAAGTCAATAATGTCTTGCTGAGGTTAGTTTGTTTATGCTGTTCCCATACATATAGTGTTTGATAACTATGGAAGGGAACAAGATTGTGTAATCTGTTATGATTACTATAATCATGTTAATATTCTGTGTTATTCTCATGCGGGACTAACATAAAATGTTTGCGATGTCGTTTCCTGGCATTAAGGTTAGGAATACTAATATTTGGTCCTTTTAGTTATGGTCATTAAGCACGAGAGTAACTGCGCTCTGATTTGATCATTAGGTTCCGCGCAAATCAATATTTAGTGACACTTAAGGATTGATTGTTCTGTTGACGACGGCAGCCATAGTTCTCGGCGCCATCATTCTGCGACTTTGTAATAATTATTCGTCCTTTCACATTCGTCATTGCTCACCGATTTGCAGGACGATAAAATGGTCTACAGCACGCTACTCGCAAATTATGCATTTATTGTTATTCGTCTTAGTTAATCATAAAAGCATAGTTTTTGTGTGATATATTAACCTGGTGTGACAGGTTGGTAACACGTGATAAAAGTGTGATTTATTTTAGATGATAAGAAATGTTTAATAGCGATTAAAGCACGTACACTGCTTATGAAGTCACACTGTTTCCTAATTATATCTAATGTGTCTCTCGGAAGCCTCAGCCAACACCAAGTGAAATATCATTATTAGTACGAGTCGTGTGGTTGAATAATGCATGCCGTTTTAGCCGCACACACTGCATTGTGACAGTAGCGTGTCACGACAAGCATAATTGGCTGGTTAAGACCAAGGAGCATATAATTTGCACATTACCGACTCATACGACGGCAGTAGTCCCTGTCAATATGTTCAAAATATTTCGATATGGTTTTCATTTTGCGATGTGGATTATGGGATTTCAATCGTCGATTTAGAACAAAATGGATCACGACTGTTCATTCATTACATCAATGTAACAGTCATTGCATGATTGACACTGCATATCAAATATGTTTCAATGAGGAACCATGCATTGAGCCAATACTTGCCCTTTCAATTAGTTTACGGAAAGTTTATTGCTTACTTTTCTTAAAACTAGTCATCTCGAGCGCCATTTGGAGCCCCATAAATCGCATTGAAGAGGTACAGTGAGAAGGAGAAGTGGTTACAATGCTACCGGGACCCGACTGAAGATGAGAAAACATATTCCTGATTATTCAACATGACTGAAACACACAGCTAATATGGGCTGATTTTGGGCCAATTTTAGGAAGGCGTATCTCAGTCAAATCCAACTCACAGCGGTCATGAGTTATTGACTGATATAAAGTCCGCATCAGGGGACAGCCAATTATTTTACCTAACCAGCCATGTTGTCGTTTGCTCTATCAAACAAAATGTCTTGAGACTGAAATACTTTGTTAAAATTAATCTATGGCTGACTTTTTAAAACAAGATATACTCGCCGATTTAGTAGCTTAAACGCTGCTGTCTACATTGGGCAGACTTCAAAATGTTCACCGGACAGTAACCCTGGCGTAAGGGGTCGTAACCCTGCAGAGAGGTAGGATGTTAGTAACAGGGTGTCATTGAGAGACATAATTGATAGTTTTGCCATCCTTTTTGCACCATAACCCTTTCCCTCCCTCTTCCTCTATTTACTATTCTTTGTTTCTCAAAGTCGTTGATTTTCTGTTCTCCTCATTGCTAACCTCACACACCGATGCATAGACAATTGTTCGTGTATGGTGCTCGCAGCAATGCTGATACCCTACCGATTCATGTCTGTTATTTTTCCATCTGAAGCTAGTAATGGGATGTGATGTAGTTAATATGTGACTTGAAAACGGAACATCGTAAGGGTATTTATTCGTCTTAACCAACAATGAACAGTTTATATATATATCTGTGTAAATGAGTCAGAAGAGTGTTCAACGCCTATACGGCCAGTAAATCAAACACAGATTGCAATCAAATAATAAATCAACTGCAAATATAGCATCGCTATGTAACGAAGGGTCGTCATAGTCATGCGCACTAGAGATGCTCTACGAAGAACCAATGATAGCGGATATAAAAATGATGATCTATTTTGAGTATTTTTGTTTATCACTGTTATTCCCAATGCTATAAGAATGAATTCACATATTGTGGTAATAAACACGGATTATTGTTTACTTTTGACATCCGATACCAATTACTACTATTGTTATTTTACAAAAGCTGTTGATGTAATGCTTAGATGTGCCCGATTCACGCACCGACTGCCACCATCTTCGATCTTAGCTTTAGTGATATATCGATTGATGTCGGTCATAGAAAAAGTGATAATTCTGACAGACATGTTGTGCGTTCATAACGTTTATGACAACAATGGTCAAGCCATGCCTTAAAAAAGGGGCCAGTCACATATAACATAGGTTTACATCCGATTTCCGGCTTATAGGTGATGATAGATAATAACGTCTTATGCGAATCATTACGGACATATATGTTTTATGAAGTGACGGTAGTGTCGCAATAACCTTAGTGTTAAGATAAAAGAGCCAAGAATCGCCTTGTGTTGTGATTGTAGTCATTGCATGCAGCTGATTGTAATTCAGTACTCCACCTTATGCTGTGAATACATGCTGCCATCGTGCTAAACGACTGCAGTCGGTAATGAGCGCATAGCAGTTATTATGTAAGGAATAACCAATCAGAAAAATATCCTTGCTGTCGGAAACAGTTACTGATAGAAGATGGATCCATGTATTATGTTTGTAATTAACAAACTTTCTACCCGAAGACCAAAAATAGATGGAATGAACCACTTAATGTTTTTCTGTTGTCTAACATGCAGCGAGTGAGATCGGCACTTAATGGAATGGAGGCACCAACTTCAGCACTAGCCATTACAATCGGGTCCTCCAAAGAATGAGCAGGCTATATAACAGCGTGATATATTACGACGGCGATCGATAAGGGGTGTCTTAGTAGTTAACATGGACGTTAGGTAAATAATTAACCGCGTTGCAGCTTTCCCTCTCATCGTGGCTGGTGGCGAATTACAATCAACTAACTCGACTCTGGTTATTTGCGTTTGTCAGCTTTGACCCTTGATCACAGAATGAATACAGGCCACTTATTGATAAACAAGCTTAGCCCAAACAAATAAGGAAAAGAGTGTACATACTACTCAAGGCAGGCGTCACATCCTAGGATAACGAAGCCTGAGAGCATCGAGCTTCATATAATTCAACCTTTTCGGTATTTGAATATACCACTCTCACTTCTCGTCTCACCATAACCGTTCAGATTGCTATTAATTCTGTAAGTTCATTCTGGCAAACAAATAATTGCGGTCGTCAAAAGAAAAAAAATACAAAAAAAAAGCCTTGCTGCTGATGACTGTCATTACATATTTTCAAGCAAACTACACATATTAAATCTGGGAAAACATTTAGGTCAATAGAAATGGCACCTTAGCATACTTTCCTAAGTCAGATTACCTTTAACGGGCTAAACTTATCTAATCCAACCCGATGTTGACTTCATCTTCAAACAGAAGGTCGACAACATATAACGTATATGCAATTCAAGGTAGAGTCCAAATTATTAAAAAATTCTTAAGGTTGTGTGTTATTGTAATAGTCTATGTTTTACAAGCTTCTTACATGATATTCAACAATATGTACGTGCAGCCGAAGGATGGGATTAGAAATAAATTCGCCAAACAATGTAGGATTATTACTCATATTGGATGATGCGGTTGCTAAATCGCCCATGGTGTGGTACCTTTTGCAACGTTTCCATCTAATAGCGTAAATAAGCATACACTTAATGAGCAGCTGTACTATTTGCAATCTATTTACTTAGTGAATTCAGCCTAAGGGTTAACCATCATTAATTCAATTGGACTATTATCGGTTCTGCGCGGCTTCATGATACCTGATGAAACATTCAATTCCCGCTGTAGTGGTCATGCAGCTGGACATGTGGTAGATCCATTAAAATTCATTACTATTTGGGTTTAATAGTCTACGCCTATTTTTGGCTATATGAGGTTAGATGGTACAAAAACGACTGAAGAATTGGAGATTGAGATGAGCTCAAGAAAGAGAGATGCATGAATCACTAATGATTTTCTTATCATTGTTTAATAATCGTTGCAGCCATACCCCCCCCCCCTTCCATCTGTCAGCTCATTGATGGCCTTGAAGTGTAATCAGCCATTGGTAGATTTATAGCAGCTGTAACATTTTAATGTCACAACTCCGTGTGGCTATAATAATAGATAACGAACAGGACTGAAATCGCGTCTCAACATCGCATTACTGATCAACACATTTGTAACAGTGATGTTATTCTGGCGCAAAATCATATGAAACGCTGTCACCATAATAATTGACACCGAAAATTCTCAGCTCAAGCAGGGAATATATGAATACCTCAAGAGATGATGGCAATATTTTGACATCAACAACGTGTATAACGAGAAATAACCACGGATAATTGGTAATTTTAACCTTAGTACTTGCTGAAGCATGTATGATTGTCAACTGACTTTTATGCGATAAGCATTCCATATCTATATTTGCCTTTAGCTCAGGAGTGAAAATGCAAAATAACTCTGTAGCGTTTGTCCGATATATAAATGTGCTATATTTCATAGATAAGATCAAATACCCACCGATCATATGTTGAAATTTTCGTGAGTAAAAGAGAAAAGGAATCTAAGCTTTTTTTCATTCTAACCTATCAAGTGTGCACCACCTGGTAGTGAGATGGATGCTGTACTTCATGATTGGACCGGGCTGCATTAATTTGTCAGTGATGTTGTTGGTATAGTAATTATTCATGACATATATACCATGCAAATTTGTTCCATTACAGCGCCATAGATATGGTTTTGCTAATTATTGGTAATTATTTTAAACTTAACAACTGATTATCAATCTAGTTATTTCCACTGGACATCTGTGCAATCCGTGACGACAATAGGAACGACAATTGTTTGCACGAGGTAATGTATAGTCCGGCTGATTGGATGCATGCACTACAGATTTTATAATACATGTATATATTACAAGGGTTGATTATCCTTTTGCGATCAATCTATCGCCCAACCTGAGCTAACGTGGCTAAAACAAGCAATGGTGACATCACTCAAGGCTGCTTGATTTGCTTTTCATTTATAACGGTAATTTTTCTGCGAGCTTGGCAATTGTTCTGTTTGCAGAGCTCTTCTATTGCCATGATTAAACCGTGAGCTAACTTTGCACGACTATTGACTTTGTCATCCCAGCAGAGATATAAATATTAATTCGACCCACAAACGATTCATATCAAGCTAGATCGCCTTATGTCCTGAATGTTTATGCAGCGAAAAAAGTATAACATATTATTCTGTGCCACATGCAGAGCTGATGTTAAGTCGAAAGCTGAGATCATTTAAATACTTTAATGGTTAGTGTCGTTATTGTTAGACTATGTAACGGTCAACCAAAGCTCGCGATTCATCATTTTTCTTCTACTCATTGTTTTTGCTGTAGTTCATTATTACGCACATGCAAGATGTTAAAAAAGGAATAACTTATCATTAAAAATATATCCTCTGTTGGAAGCTATTACAGTTGGATGGGTGAATGTCTTCTGTGTGTGATTGACCGACCCTCCCACGATAAGACCTCGTATTTAAACGGAATGAAGCTCTGTAGGGCTCGTCGTAACGATGCTAAAGGATGATTATGACGTGTTGGCAGTGCCTAAGAATTAGTATAATCGACGAAACACCCAACACCCAGGAGTTGACATGAAGCGTGATACCATTGAGTCACCAAGCTGGGGAAATACTCTTTAAGAGATGGGACCGTAACCTGACGTCATAAACGAAGTCAATAGGGGCGCGAGTCTATAATATAACGAGTCAGATATTCATACCACGGAATCGAGTTTCCGTCAGCAGTTCTTGCCATAATAATCAAACCAACACAATGCGAGTGTGGCTGCATAGCATGATTGAGCGTATACTGATTGCAACGGTAATCGATAAAGGGTATCATGGTCGCACTGAGTAACAATGGAACTTCTCCTCTTATCAGAGCGGGTGGCTCAATTCCAAATTATGAAGATGATTAAAGAGGTCATTACTGGAGTTCCTAACGCATCGATTAGAATTTTGGATACTGAGTGCAGCTTCTTAAAGGCTTCCTTGGTTATATTAAAATGCTGAGGAAGCCTCATCGCCGTATGCAAACGTGCAACAGTACTAGCGATGACTAAATAAGTCATGTAAAAATTCCAGTGTAAAAAAATAGGCCTTAGTTACTGTTACGAATGTGTGGTACGTTGTAATGGTTTATTGCCTGAACTACTGTTATGGTCATAGAATATACTATCGTGTCTGTATATATATCCCGAATGTACTTCACTCGCTTTGCAGCTTATATCGCTCTTAGCTGTACTTTTTATAGTATATATGTGTTATGATATATATATATAGTCTATTGCGTTATTTACGTAAATGTATATATATATATATATATATATATATATATATATATATATATATAGATATATATATCTATATATATATATATATATATATGTTTTTATATATATATATGTAGATGTATCTATTCACATATATATGTATATAAGAGATATATATATATATATATATCTATATATATATATATATGTATCTATAGAGATATATAGAGATAGATCTATATATATATATATATATATATATATATATCTCTATATATATATATATATATATCTCTATATATATATATATATATATATATATATATATATATTATCTATATCTATATATATCTCTCTATCTCTATATATATCTATATCTCTCTATATATATCTCTATATATATATATATATATCTATATATATATATATATATATATATATATATATATATATATATATATATGATAGAACCCCCGACATGAATGTCACTGTTTGATCAAGTGGCCACAATGTAACAACAAGCGCGAGCTTTAATTTGAAGAAGGTAAGATAAAAAAAATTATTGTATTATGACTTCATTTATTGCTTTCAATGAGTGCAATTGGGTTTTAGGTGACCGATTTTGAAATATCATAGCACTGTGGTACCGGGTTCGTAACGGCCCTTTCAGAGATTGCACTCTATGTAATGTGATTATACAAGTCATCAATGATTGACTGTTCTCAATTTACTTAGTCCACACCGGGGCACCGAGCCACCATCGACGGCCCAAATCATGCTAATCTGACCAACAAGATGATGATGTGACTGGGCGGAGTAATTCAACAAACGTCAATATTTGAGTACGAAAACTATCATGTAACATCGCTGCATATATGAATATTACCCTGTGCATGCAATACAAGCTTTGAAAAATAGATCAAGAAGACGGAAATGATCCAGCATCATGAAATCAACTATTGTTGCTGTTATTTTCATTTTTGTGATTTAATGCATCTGGTATGCTTATCACTTGCATATCGATTCCATCAAAGTACACTTCGGGCATTGGGGGCATTGATGCAGTATGAATAATTTTAAATCAACAATATAAACATTTCCGAATCTGTGCACTTTAACGAGTGATTCAATAAGAGTATGTAATAGAGTGGTGGGTTTACTGTCATCCTATAGCTTAGCGTACGATAATTATATAACGTGTATGCACTGATGAAATAGCGAAATACTTATATTGTAAGATCAACTTTGCAGTGAAAACTAATTAACACAGAACCGAACGCATTATGCATGCTATGATAAAAATATGCAAATCAACCAAAGATAATTGTGCAATTAATCTATTAACAATCTGTCAACTTTGCGGATCTAGCATAAGGTATCGTTATGATTGATTCAATTTAATCATTTAGAGGCTGTGTTGGCATACAGTTATAAGAAGGAGGTAACAAATATTACATTCGTAATAAAACTGTGCATTTGTTAGATGCATTAGAATTAATTTCTATTTGGGTAAATCGACTATGGCACAATATGTCTATGCTGGCTTTGTGAGGTTAACAGGTACATGAAACGACTGAAGACGGATATTTGTCCTGCTGATTGCCAATGACGTCATGGCTCTTCAGCGCTCTTGGTCGTAAAATGTAACGGAGCGCTGACCAATTTATTGCTGCTGTGGCATGTAAAGTCATTACTTCATGGGCCTAATAAAAGACAGTGAACCGCATTGTAATTGCATCTCATCTTCCCTTTTGATGATCAGCAGATTTCCAAACGTAGTGTTATTACGGTGCAAATTCATATGGAACGTTATTACCATAATACATCTTGTAAGTACAACATTTGAGGATTTCAAGTGCCCATCAAGTAAAGTTGGTTTCTGGCAGTGTTTGTTGTGCACAACGTTGTCATGCGATATATAATCGCATAAAAGTTAACAACTTCATCCAAATTATATTTACTTAAGTGATAACCGCGCCAGCCACATTCCTCGGATAGTAAGAACATGTAATGTTTCCATAACGGTGATAACCAATTGTCTATAACAATTAGCATCATACATTCTACATATAAATCATTGAGATGTAGTTTTTAGTATTGTGTGCCATGTTGCTATCGAATACTCGAACATACACAACAGCCTAATGACATGGCTGCATAAGCGATTCGAGAAGCTATAGTGTACACAACGTGAACGACACGAGATGTAGCGTCATACATGTGCGCACCGGATAGATATGATCGACATGAAACGCGATGCGATATCATCGGTTTGGGCCCGCCAGCTTGATATATTCGATTGGTGTCTGGGTCGTTGATATGGTTGCGATATTTGATTGCCAAGTAGGATATGAGCATGTATTGTATTGTTAATTATCAGATACCGGGATTATGCCATTTATGACCTACCATTCGCATTTGGATTCCGGCTGTAGACCAGGTACTGTGACCTATGTGCCAAACAGTCTAATTAGTTTAGGTGCCAGACGCAAACAATCGTCGCGCCGGAGGATTGCAGGGAACGAACTAGCCCCGGGTCGATGCTATTCTTGAACATCAATTGCTTTTTTCCCTGCCTTTAGATTGTGCATATGTAGGCATAGTTGCTAGCCGCCATGTATAGCTACTGAGGCATAGTAACCAAATTATTATAACAACTGTTATGGGTAATTACATTATTTATTAACTTCGACATCACGTAACGCAGAATAATATTAAACTCAAAGTAAATGTACCTGCCAAGCAGTTAGCTATTTATTATATATGCTACTATTGAACAAAGAATCTGACCGATTAATGATTGTTAGAAATGGTCAACATCATCTCTCACAGTAGAATGCCTATGATTGCATTGTACGAACTCATGTACCAAGTAGAAGGCCACGGTGGAACCTATCGCTCAGTGACGTTATTCTTACACGTATTGCACAACAATAACTAAAGCTTTAGAGCGTTAATTTATGTTTACGCATATCAAAAGGTAATCAATCTAGTACCACGCAACATATGTGATACATTCCTAATAAGTAAATTTTATTACCAGACCAGCCAAATATTCGAACAAAGTCTGCTTTATCTGACCAACATATCTCATATTGCTCAACTGGTCAAGCATCATTTCGTCTTTTTGAGAAATATACATCGCCTCATTAACTCAACTGAGCCACTGACATTTACGTAACTGAATAATTATCCCCAAAAACTAATATTTGTTGATTGCTGATGGAAATTACTTTGCACGATAAAGAATGCATATCTGCTGACGCGTCTTATTAAATACAAAATTATCCGGCATGTAATACAACTGTACACAATATATCATCCGTTCACAATACATGGGTATATTGATAAAACAACCATGCATGGATAATGTAATGGGTTAACGTAAGCGATATTTGCTCGGTATATCAATATGCAGGTCGATAACAAATGTTTGAACGGACCATGGATTTTGTGTATTTGCAAATAACTGTGGATGCATAAGATGTACCGGAAATGATCGGCACTGCCCATTAGCCAGACCAATGTGTTAAATGTGACTTTGTGTTGTTTGTTGCATGTTTTTTTGAACATATTAATCTAAAATTATCGCCTCATGCAATTGTTGGCTCTATCTCTATCATAGTCACCTCCATATTAAATTCGTGATCTATCCAGCTACTAATCTGCATTATATCGGATATTTTGTGGACAGATATTTGTACAAAGCGCGGTCGCATCCAGTTTGTTCTTTGTAACTGTACTCAAACAGGTGATTAATGAAGGGATCAGCGGTTGTATATGTAATTCTTTTGTAATTTTATTTGGCTAATAATAGTTTCTTAAGTTCGCAACTACTTCTAGCTAATTGTATTTTAGCCCACCTGGATCTACAGAAAGTGCCTGAGTATTTAACCACTACACACAGTTTATCAAACGGCCTTGAATACGCATTCGTAATTAGCTTCATTGGTGATGATACATGCAAGAACAGATGTATATTTTACCACAATATTGAGCCGACACGCGATCATGATGATTAAATGAACATTTCAAATCTTACAGACGCCATGACTCCAAATCTAGCAATGGTTGTCGTTTCGACAGCAAAAGTGCGTTCGAAATCATGTAAAGCCATATAATTTTAATTCCCACACTCAGTGAATAACATTATAGGACCGTAATATATTTGCATAAACATCTATGTGCTATGTGATAGGTTACCGTAAACCATATAATAGGCATTATTGGCACCAACAAAATGACAATATTTCCCCATCAGCTCATGGCCTGCGTTGCGTTTAGAATACATATTAGATATCGCATAACTCTTATCAGTTCGTTATCACTCACTGTGATAAAACATAATAAGATGACACAGGTATGGAAAGAGATCACGCATCAGGGAATCACGTAACAATGGAGGTTGGTTAAATAGCATATTATTAACTACCTGTATGCCTGAGTCAATGACATATAATCATGAGACTGCAAATACAGGGTGTGTGGCATTAAAATGCCACGCACCCTGTATATGTTTGAATCGATCTGTAGCCTTTAAAGCAAGATTAACGACTCCAATATTGTATGGACGGATGTCGCTCTCTCTTCGTAGAGCAGCATGCCTCGCTGAAATGTGTATTTACTCGCGAAGCTTTTGTCAATTTGCAGAACACTACCAAGCCAATTGGTATGACCCCCTACGCTATCTATCATGACGCAGTGCTTGGCTCCACGGGCCAGCATGCGTTATATATCAACCCGATCAACTGACTACATGCTAGTGATTCAGCTGGCTTGGAGAACTGATATAGTATACTGAAAATAATTATGCTCCCGAAGAATCCCCTTCTATGTATTAGTAAATCGATCGATGCCAATTACTACCACTGAAGTGGTAGTAATTGCATTAATCAAACATACTGGGCCTGTCTCTTCTAGTGCATTTGAGCACTTTACACAATACATTTCATAACCAAGGCTGATTTGGGAATGTTATGAAATCGCCTAAGCCAAATTCAACTCCGAATAAGCTCTGATTGTTCACGTATGGATCACGAAGAAGGAACACCTCTCAGCAAATAACAACATGCAAAAATCGTGAATTAGTATTGATTCAAAGTTCATGGTAGTACGGTCGGTATGAATGGCAATTTCGACGCGGTACCCTCAAATTTCATAACGTACGCAGATGAAGGGGCAGAAAAATTGCCGTTATAGATACATAGTCACAATGCGTATTATGAAATTATTGCAATCATAAATTACGTTTTATTGCATGACAAATCAGCGAGACACGGTATGGGGACAGCAACAACAATTTAATGTATGTTTGTATGTATGTATGTACGTATGAATGTATGTATGCATGTATGCATGTAAGCTCACGTTTTGGCACGCTATACAGGTCGCAATGTTCAAATGTTTTCCAAATTTGTTTTTTCATATGGTTGGCCCTATTAACGCGCAGAACCCAGAGGTTTTGTTTTCACCTTGACGCAAGCTAAGGTCAAGGTTATCGAAAAAGTGCAACAATAATTTCTCGAATAATTACGTTAATAATGTTCGGAACGTTACATACTCAACCTCATTTTGGCGCTGAATCTAATCGCTTTTGTTTACATCAATTTGGACATCAAACCAACAGTTTTCTCAAGCCCTCCAGGTCGAATAATCGTGGTGTCTCTCTAAAAGTCAACACAAGTTCCACAAACATTTCGAGCGTTTATAAAACCGTCAATACATGTTTGATGGTAATACAATTTGTGTCATATGTTCTCCGTGACAGCTCAAGACTTATCCTAAGATTTTATGGATGTCGATGGCGTCACTTCCGGTTACAAAAGCATCAGGTTTTTGGAAACGTTCAATGCTTCATATATCCGTTCATAATAATTCGATTTTAAAATTGTTTACATATTCTGAAAGTGTAATGTATTTGTAAACTGTTTGTGAATATACGATATTTGCGAATGATGCATTGTTAAAGAAATTCTAGCTAGTCGAAAATTTCGCAATTGTTTAACCATCATCGTCCGATTGTAAAGATGATTTTCTGACAGCCGAATTAATTCTCAAATTTTTATAATAGACATGTTTTGTCAAAGTATTTATCATTATTATCGTGCATTGACATGTTCGTAGAATATTTGATCACTTATGAAATTGTACATTTTGGTTCAATGGTCATACAAATTTGGTCAGTTGTTGACATGGACAGCGTTAGCCGTATAAAAGTTTTTAATAATGTCGATGACATAATTTCTGGTTATAAAATCTGGTTATAAAATCTGAAGTTAACGTGTCGTTTCTCCGTCGTTAATGACCGTATCGTGAATTGGTTTACGTTCAAATGATGGTCGTTTGATTATTGATATATCACAAAATATAATTATGTGCAGTTTTCTCACAAAGTAAGTTTGATGAACAGCGAGTGTCACGTTTGCTCGGTTTTCACTGGTTTGTTAGCAGTAGCCTAGGCATCGTACTGTACAAAGGTTCCCGTTGCTCTTTGCTCGCCTCACCGGGACACTGTCAAGTATGGCACGACGCTGCAATATTAAATAAATAAAGCCAATCCTTGAGTAAGCCAAATAATTATCATGGCCCCTGACAGCACGTATTCTTTAATAAATTCTATCGTTTACAAAATTATAAATACAAATAAGATGGTCGTAAAAATTGGTTGAATGGTTGTTGCTAAAAATTTAAAATCCATAACTTAATGAGCCGATATTGATTTTATTTCAATTTCCTGTTAGAATTTCGCCCTGCTCCCCAACGTACCCATTGGCCTCTTGTATTCAGCGTTCTTAAGAACAAAATATATAAACTGAAAATTTATTATCATGTATCGGCAATTTTTTTCTGTGTTTTTGCATCTCTCAATCACAAAATGCGGAGACATGGCGGAAACCAATTGTATTTACTTGCTGGGTTATCATAGAAAAATCTTACAGCAGCTATCTTTAAAGCCATACAAAATTGTTATAAAATAATAATAATAATAATGTGATATTGTATGTAAACTGCAAATTGGCATACAAAATCACCTACTATTTCCAGCCTATGCACAAATAAACCTGCTTATTTTATCGATCCTATTCCAATATATATGGCTGATGTCCGGGTCCAATCATAAGTTGACAATGCGACCAAAATTTAATTTACTTTACGTTGAAGTAAAATTAACATCATCGACGAGGGATTTTTTAGCAATGCATAAATTGTGGTCTATTTTGATTAACCAAGGATCAAACATTTTCTAGTATGGTGTCAACATTATGCATATTAACCTGGCTCCTGTGGGCTAATTCAGGTAGCATGACAGAGGGTCCGCTACGTATTCTGGAAACTGTATCACTTCTGAAATTAATAGCACACAAGAAAAGAGATACATGGCCATGGCGGGCAGACAGGCAATCAGATAACGTGACTTTTACGAAAGATAATGAAAATATTGTCAATGGTTTGAGGCCGGACTATGCCATAGCATGAATTCCTAATCCATGGCATTACGATTGTGACAGAAAGCTGGTCTTAACAAAGGCAAGACTACCAGGTAAGATGCATACGTAGCCATTAAGATATGTTTTCAGTTGAACCTAATGCAACCAGTGTTGCGTTGCTCGATGGAGGTTAGACAATTTGCGTTTGGAATGAATTTATTTATTTTGATGAATGCTAAGGCTAGCCAACATCCTCAATACATTAGCTCTAATCACTCTAAAGCCGCATGATGAACAGAACATCATGCACAATGAATAGTCAATTTGAATACCCGCACACAATTGACAAATTGAGTTGCCATATATATTTGTCCGTCAAATCCCGAATGTACTTCACTCGCTTTGCAGCTTATTATCGCTCTTCCAGCTGTACTTTTTATAGTCTTATATGTGTTGTCATTGATGTATATCATTTCTTAGTCTATTGCGTTATTTACGTAAAATGAATATATATATATATATATATATATATATATATATATATATATGTCTATATATGTATATATAAATATGTTTATATATATATGTATATGTAAATGTATCTATTCACATATATTTATAAATATATATATATGTACATATATATATATGTGTATATATATATGTATACATTAATATATATATGTAAATCTACACATATATATATATATATCTATATAAATATATATATATACAGATATATATATAGATAGATATATATATATATATATATATATATATATATATATATATATATATATATATATATATATATATATATATATATATATATATATATATATATATATATATATATATATATATATATATATATATATATGTTTATATTTGCATGTATATATATACAGTTACCCTGTTGATTATTATTCGATAATGCCAGGTATCGGTAAATACATATTGGTTAAATATAAACGGTAATTTTGCCGCAAATTATTTTGCCATACGACGCTAGAGTTGTTCCAATGGAATGTGACGTTGAGCCAATATGATTGCTTATTATTCTGACGTTATACAGCTTGAAAAATGCTCTACTCTCTTTATTCTGACAACAGTCACCCCACACTTTATAATGGATATTTCAAGAAAATGAATGCTGATCTTGCTGTAGGTCAAAAAGGCTGCAAATTCTTGTATTCGCACAAATACTTGACACTCGCACCTGCCTTTTTAATGCCATTAGAACATATCAGCATCGAGCGGCCATTTGACAACTAGTCTTCCATATTGTTGTGTTCCAGATTTGTGTGTGATGATGTTAACATATATCCATTATTATTACTGTTCCTCGCGATTGGAGTAATGTTTAATTGTATGCGATGAAGCATTAAATGTTGTATGATATCACTTAGTCGAGGAAGAATGAACTTTCTGTCAACAGATAAACAAAAGAATTTAGCATTTAGGCGGCCGAAAATCCTACAGATATGTTTATTTCATAGTAAATCATGATAATTGCAGGAATAATTGTTTGTACATCCATCCGTTTTTCGGTTTGTTTGTGCCAATTTCTACCAATGAAATGGTAGTGATTGCATTAATCAAATATGCTGAGCATTTTTCTTCTAGTGCATTGGAACACTTAACAACTAAAGCTGATTCGGGAATGTTGTGGAATCGCCTACGCCAAATTCAACTCCTAATAAGCTCTGATTGTTCACGTATGAGTCCGTAGTGTTTGCTGCTGATCACGGAGAAGGAACACCTCTCAGCAGATAGCAACATGCAGAAATCGTGAGTAAGCATACATTCAACTACGAGTTCGTTACAGCAAAGATCTTGCTATAATAAGATACCCGACTCGGACGTTTCAGTTGTGAAGCTCGCGACCAGCGCGCCACCTGGTTTCGTGGAAGCTAAAATGTAAACAAAAGCGCGTGGCTCAATGGTAAAAGATCGATCGGCGCTGTATTATTAAAATTTAACGACTTTTTGATAGACCTATTACATAAGAAAACAGCGCCAATTGCTATTGACACCTTTTTATCAATTTGTGTGACGATTTATTAACTACAATATTTTTTTATGAACGTTTGAACGAAGTCGCATATATCAGTATCTACCCCAGGCCTATCCCCGATCGGACGGCAAAATACATACTTACTCAGACGTCCCGTAGGGCTGAATTTACCCTTTTTCAAGGCCCAGTCTAGTCTACTCTTATTTGATGTTAAAAGATTTATCGGTATCATATTGGTTTTGTTATATAAGAAGTTGATTAAAATACATGCTCATGATTTCCCGTTTGAATGTGATTTGATTTGTCACCAAACCTCCACCAAATCAACAAGCTGCATCGGTTGATGGGGTGCCCTGTGCAGACGTATGATTTTATTATGCAGTACTGTAACATGTATTCTTGCTTATTCTGAATAACAATACCATAAATAATTATTTCAGGACATAGCATATACTAAAAACATTGATGCAGCATGAAATTAATCATCATTAACTCTCTCGCTCTCTCTCTTTCTCTGTCTCTCTCTGTCTCTCTCTGTCTCTGTATCACTGTCTCTGTCTGTCTGTCTCTTTCTCTCTGTCTCACTTTGTCTCTTTCTCTGTCTCACTGTATCTGTCCGTCTGTATCTCTCTCTCTCTCTGGTTCTCTCTCTCTCTTTCTCTGTCTGTCTCTCTCTCTTTCTCTGTCTGTCTCTCTCTCTTTCTCTCTCACTCTCTTTCTCTCTCTCTATCTTTCTCTCTCTGTCTCTCTCTGTCTCTCCCTCTGTCTCACTGTCTCTGTCCGTCTGTCAGTCTCTCTCTATCTGGTTCTCTCTCTCGCTGTCTCTCTCTCCCCCTCTCTCTCTCTCTCTATATATATATATATATATATACATATATACATGTATGTATATATATATACATATATATATATATTTATATATATATACACATATATATATATATATATATATATATATATATATATATATATATATATATATATATATATATATATATATATATATATATATATATATATATATATATTAAGGTCATTACAACTAAAACTCTCAGTCTTAATAGCTTTCCCAGAACAACCACACATGAAATGAGATCATCAGTATACATTAGAAGATTAACAAAACACACTAAAACTACACTGAATGCAACAATTGTTATAAACCAGAACTCAATTCATCCATATAAACACTGAACAGATAGGTTGACAATATGCCTCCCTGTCTTATACCATTAAACACACCAAATCAGCCAGACATAGTTCTGCCCCATATTACACACACATCTGATTAGAGTACCATGCAGCCAACCATTCGAAACCGTATATCCAGGGATACCTTTGTTCAACAAGCTCCCCCCACCACTACAATCTTAGGTGCAGTAGATTTTTTTCCCCCTTATGGTCCCTTAACTTACAGTTAGCCTCTCTCGGGGAATGATGCAACCTGATGTTCACCATAATACATATTACAGCAATATGAGACCTGCATGATTCACATTGGAGTTTCTCTTATGAGTCTGCTTTAGCTAGAATGCTTACAACCCTGGCTTTCACTTGCTAACTTATAATACTGTGTCAATAAATTTGCGGCAATGTGTTCTTAAGCCTGCATAATGTATCTACTAGTGATTTGCTTGGGACAACGAGCCCTTCCTTTGCACTTCGGTAATTCTTCCGGTCATGTATATCATTGACTACAGAAATTTTGTTTCTGCATATTGCACACAAACTAATTTCCGGTCAATATAGCCAGAGACATATGCAAGAACATTCACTTCCTGGGTGGAAAGGACTTTGTCAATTCAAACAATAAATTGCAGCGCAGAAATGCCTATTTGTGATGACTTCTAGTCAGACATACTCGCAAGTCATATCGAAGATGGTTGGCTGCTGCGGGTCGAGTAGCTTCCACAAAAGTAGGGGGCGCTGCCTACGCGGTGTCGCGCAATTTGTCGATGAGCTGCCGAGTCAGGTATCTTATTATAACAAGATCTTTGGTTACAGCTCATGTTAGTAATATCGTTATGAATGGCAGTTTTGATATGATATCCGTACATTTCATAACGAACGCAAATGAAGAGGCGGAATAATTACGAATATAGATAGATTGACACAATGCGTATTATGAAATGATTGCAATAATAAATTACGTTTTTTTTGCATGACTAATCAGCGACACACGGTATGGGGACAGCAACAACAATTTAATGTATGTATGTATGTATGTATGTATGTATGTATGTATGTATGTATGTATGTATGTATGTATGTATGTATGTATGTATGTATGTATGTATGTATGTATGTATGTATGTATGTATGTATGTATGTATGTATGTATGTATGTATGTATGTATGTATGTATGTATGTATGTATGTATGTATGTATGTATGTATGTATGTATGTATGTATGTATGTATGTATGTATGTATGTATGTATGTATGTATGTATGTATGTATGTATGTATGTATGTATGTATGTATGTATGTATGTATGTATGTATGTATGTATGTATGTATGTATGTATGTATGTATGTATGTATGTATGTATGTATGTATGTATGTATGTATGTATGTATGTATGTATGTATGTATGTATGTATGTATGTGTATGTATGTATGTATGTGTGTTTATTAATACTACATTTGCCCAACACTTCGGACAAAAATATATGCCCGACATATAGATGTGGGCATATATTTCAGATGTTGGTTTTATCCCTCTACGGACACGAAATCGCATTCCGTTGGTACAAATGAGTTCTTGTGGTGCTCAAATAGTTTAATAATGTGCTTTTTATTATATTCGAAGCAAAAGTATTGATATTGAGTGATTTGAAATTCTGGAGCGTGTATCTTTGTTTTACGCTAAAACATACAAATGACAGACACTTTCGATTTTTGCTGATTATTTGTTCTATACAGGATGTATTAAGGTGATTTTGAAGACATTTTTATCTATTATTCAGCACGGATCAAAATAATAAACGCGAAAACATTTAATAAACTCCTTTATCTTGAGACAGGCCGAGGCTAGTGTATCTTCCATGGATATTGCCAGCGGTCAGATTCTCAGACCACCCTGTTGTCAAATAACTTTGTGGCATATACTTATGCCTACTGCGTTATATTGGCCTGATGCGTTCAAATAACTGGAATACGTTAAACTACTCATTTGTCACGGGATGATAATAGAAATTGAAAAATATTGTCAGTCTCAACTGTGCTGCAAAAGAAGTGTTTTTCCAAACACCACAAATACAGGTCATACACACTCTCTGGGAAATGTGCATGAAGTTACGACTGTCCGGCAAACCTAGAATTTAGCAGTATGTATGTATGTATGTATGTATGTATGTATGTATGTATGTATGTATGTATGTATGTATGTATGTATGTATGTATGTATGTATGTATGTGTGTATGTATGTATGTATGTGTGTTTGTATGTATGTATGTTTGTTTGTATGTATGTATGTATGTATGTATGTATGTATGTATGTATGTATGTATGTATGTATGTATGTATGTATGTATGTATGTATGTATGTATGTATGTATGTATGTATGTATGTATGTATGTGTATGTATGTATGTATGTATGTATGTATGTATGTATGTATGTATGTATGTATGTATGTATGTATGTATGTATGTATGTATGTATGTATGTATGTATGTATGTATGTATGTATGTATGTATGTATGTATGTATGTATGTATGTATGTATGTATGTATGTATGTATGTATGTATGTGTTTATTAATACTACATTTGCCCAACACTTCGGACAAAAATATATGCCCGACATATAGATGTGGGCATATATTTCAGATGTTGGTTTTATCCCTCTACGGACACGAAATCGCATTCCGTTGGTACAAATGAGTTCTTGTGGTGCTCAAATAGTTTAATAATGTGCCTTTTATTATATTCGAAGCAAAAGTATTGATATTGAGTGATTTGAAATTCTGGAGCGTGTATCTTTGTTTTACGCTAAAACATACAAATGACAGACACTTTCGATTTTTGCTGATTATTTGTTCTATACAGGATGTATTAAGGTGATTTTGAAGACATTTTATCTATTATTCAGCACGGATCAAAATAATAAACGCGAAAACATTTAATAAACTCCTTTATCTTGAGACAGGCCGAGGCTAGTGTATCTTCCATGGATATTGCCAGCGGTCAGATTCTCAGACCACCCTGTTGTCAAATAACTTTGTGGCATATACTTATGCCTACTGCGTTATATTGGCCTGATGCGTTCAAATAACTGGAATACGTTAAACTACTCATTTGTCACGGGATGATAATAGAAATTGAAAAATATTGTCAGTCTCAACTGTGCTGCAAAAAAAGAAGTGTTTTTCCAAACACCACAAATACAGGCCATACACACTCTCTGGGAAATGTGCATGAAGTTACGACTGTCCGGCAAACCTAGAATTTAGCAGTATGTATGTATGTATGTATGTATGTATGTATGTATGTATGTATGTATGTATGTATGTATGTATGTATGTATGTATGTATGTATGTATGTATGTATGTATGTATGTATGTATGTATGTATGTATGTATGTATGTATGTATGTATGTATGTATGTATGTATGTATGTATGTATGTATGTATGTATGTATGTATGTATGTATGTATGTATGTATGTATGTATGTATGTATGTATGTATGTATGTATGTGTGTATGTATGTATGTATGTATGTATGTATGTATGTATGTATGTATGTATGTATGTATGTATGTATGTATGTATGTATGTATGTATGTATGTATGTATGTATGTATGTATGTATGTATGTATGTATGTATGTATGTATGTATGTATGTATGTATGTATGTATGTATGTATGTATGTATGTATGTATGTATGTATGTATGTATGTATGTATGTATGTATGTACATATGTATGCATGTATGTATGTGTTCATGTATGAAAGTATGTATGTATGTAAGCTCAATCTTTGGCACGCGATACAGGTCGCAATCTTCAAAAGTTTTCCAAATTTGCTATTTCAAATGAACAGCTAGTATCTTGAATAACCCCGCTAATAATGGTCGGATGGTTATATACTTAACCTCATATTGTCGCTCAATTAAAGTGTCAACATTTTTTAACATATATTTGGACATCAAACTAACCATTTTTCAAAGTTCCAGGTCGAACAATCGTGGTGTCAGTCTAAATGTCAACAGAAGTTCCACAATTATTTCGAGCAAAAAATATTTCCCCATGGACATTGTTCGTAAAATGTCGGATCGCCTATGAACATTGTATGTTTAAGTCCAATGGTCATACAAATTTGGTCAGTTATTGAGCGTTAACCGTAAACATTTTTTATTAGTGTCGATGACATCATTTTTGTTTACGAACGAATCAAATTGTAAATGGGACTGAAATCTGAAATGTGTGTCGTTTCTCTGTCGTTAATGGCCGTATCGTAAATTGATCTTTGTTCAAATGAAGTTCATTTAATTAATAATATATCACAATATATAATTACGTGCGGTTTTCTCACAACGTAAGTATGATAAACAGCGAGTGTCACCTTTGCTGGGTTTGTTAGCAGCAGCCTAGTCATCGTGATGTACAAAGGTGCCTGATAATCTTTGCTGGCCTCACCGGCACGCTGTCAAGTATGGCACAGCGCTGTGATATTAAGTAAACAATGTTTGTACTTGAGTCAGCCAAATCATTATCATGCCCCGTGACAACATGAATTCTTCAAAAATATTTATCGCTTATAAAATCATCAACACGCATGCGATGGTCATGAAAATTAGTTGAATGGTTATGGCTAAACATTTAAAGTCCATAACAACTTATGGGCAGATTTTGATCTTATTTAAATTTCCTGTTAGAATACGCAAAGTTCCCCAATATACCCTCGGTACGCTGTATTCAGCGTTCTCAAGAACAAGACACATAATCTGATAATTTATTGATATGTATTGGCAACTCTTTTCTGTGTTTTCGCATCTCTCACAAAATGCGGAACCAAAAGTTATATTCATAGCCATGGCGATGGACGGCTGTCTAAGTAATGGCAAATGTTCATGTATTTACTTGCTTGATTATCATAGAAAAAGTCTTAAAGCAGCTATCTGGAAAGCCTTACGAAATTGTTATAAAAATAATAATGGGGTGATATTGTATGTTAACTGCAAATTGGCCACCCCAATCACCAACTCTTTTCAGCCTATGCACAAATAAACCTGCTTATTTTATCGATCCTATTTCAATATATATGGCTGGTGTCCGGGTCCAATCATAAATTTACAAGGCGACCATAATTAAGAAAGTACAGCTACCGATGAAGCAAAATTACATCGACGAGGGATGTCCTAGCAATGCATAAAGTGTGGTCTATTTTGATTAAACTAGAGATCACATGTTTTCTAGTATTGTGCCAGAATTATGCATATTAACCTGGCTCCTGTGAGCGGTTTCACGTAGCATGACAGAGGGACCGCTACGTATTCTGGAAACTGTATCACTTCTGAAATGTTTAGCACACAGGAAAGTGAGATACATGGCCATGGCGGGCGGACAGGCAATAAGAATACATGACTTTTACTAGAAATAATGCAAATATTGTCAATGGTTTGAGGCCGGACTATGCCATAGCTTGAATTCCTAATCCATGGCATTACGATTGTGACAGAAAGCTGGTCTTAACAAAGGCAAAACTACCAGGTAAGATGCATACGTAGCCATTAAGATATGTTTTCAGTTGAACCAAATGCAACCAGTGTTGCGTTGCTCGATGGAGGTTAGACAATTTTCTTTTGGAATGAATTTATTTATTTTGATGAATGCTAAGGCTAGCCAACATCCTAAATACATTAGCTCTAATCACTCTAAAGCCGCATGATGAATAGAACATCATGCACAATGAATATTAAATTTGAATACCCGCACACAATTGACAAATTGAGTTGCCATATATATTTGTCCGCCAAATC
Organism: Urechis unicinctus; assembly: GCA_034190875.2. Lineage (NCBI taxonomy): Eukaryota > Metazoa > Annelida > Polychaeta > Xenopneusta > Urechidae > Urechis > Urechis unicinctus. Next base: position 64,663,269 of record CM067358.1, on the reverse strand, counting down.
CCGAATGTACTTCACTCGCTTTGGCAACTTGTTATCGCTCTGCAATGTTTGCATTGACCGACAGAAATTGTGACTGCTTCGAATCACTATAACACAGGAATGACAATGTCATTAAATAAACCCTATCACTGGTTGCCAGTGGTTCTAAACTGCATGTCTATTGAGATGACTGATTTAATACTGTACGAAGCCGCAGTGCTCTTCCATCTGTACTTTGTTTAGTCTTATATGCGTTGTCATTGATGTATATCATTTCTTAGTCTATTGCGTTACGTACGTTTATGGCATGACTATCGATAAACTATGACTATGTATATATATATATATATATATATATATATATATATATATATATATATATATATATATATATATATATATATATATATATATATATATATATATATATATATATATATATATATATATATATATATGTATATATATATATATATTTATATATATATATATATATATATATATATATATATATATATTTATATATATATATCTGTATTTACATATATCTCTCTTATACATATAGTTTATATATATATATATATATGTATATATGTATATATATCTATATATATGTGTATATATATATATATATGCATACTTAAATATATCTGAAATATACATATATATCTCTATATCTAAATATATATATTTCTATATATAAAAATGTATATATATATATATATATCATATATATATATATATGTATAGAGATATGCATAAATTTAAATATATATATATACCTATATGTATATATATACATATATTTATATATATATTATATATATATATTAGCATATACATATTTATATATATATATATATATCTATATATATATATATATATATATATATATATATATATATATATATATATATATATATATATATATATATATATATATATATATATATATATATATATACCTCAGTGACCAACGCTCATAAAGTGTCCATGATGAATGACGCGTGCATTGACACTTGAGCATTGCATCCAACATGCTACAATGTCCAACGTAACATTCAAAATCAACATAGCTCATTTAATCATTCGTGGAGACAATCGACAAAAAGAGTACAATAAAGCATTCAGTAAGTAAGAATTCCAGAGATTATGGCAGGATCTACTGCAATATACTTTTTTCGTGAGGATGAGGCTCAAGCCTTAAAAACTGAGGAGAAAGGGTACATTTTAACGAACTGGCTAGGATAATTTGCTACTCATGCGGCGGACAATTACCCTGTTGATTATTATTCGATAATGCCAGGTATCGGTAAATACATATTGGTTAACTATAAACAGTGATTTTGCCGCAAATTATTTTGCCATACGACGCTAGAGTTGTTCCAATGGAATGTGACGGTGAGCCAATATGATTGCTTATTATTGTGACGTTATACAGCTTGCAAAATGCTTTACTCTCTTTATTCTGACAACAGCCACCCCACACTTTGTAATGGATATTTAAAGAAAATGAATGCTGATCTTGCTGTAGGTCAAACAGGCTGCAAATTCTTGTATTCGCACAAATACTTGACACGCGCACCTGCCTTTTTAATGCCATTAGAACATATCAGCATCGAGCGGCCATTTGACAACTAGTCTTCCATATTGTTGTGTTCCAGATTTGTGTGTGATGGTGTTAACATATATCCATTACTATTACTGCTTCTCTGCAGTTGGACGCGATTGTAGTACTGTTTTATTGTATGCGATGAAGCATTTAATGATGTATGATATCACTTAGTCGAGGAAGAATGAACTTAATGTCAACAGATAAACAAGAGAATCTGAACAATAAATAATTGGCTTATCCTGTTTTGGTCCCATTGGTACAGTATCAATTAGTAATGAGTTATGCTGCCAAGTACAATCATACGCATTATCAATCTTGTCATTATGGTTCTATCGTCATTTGTAGGATCATTCACAATCGTTGACGAGCTATTAATCAATTGCATAAGTTCTTATGCATTTTTAAATCCCATGTTAATGAGGTACGGTACGTCGAGACCATCAAGATAGGCCTGCTTTTTGACCCTTGCATTAATCGTCTGAGAATACCTTAGATGCATATGCACATCATTATGAATTCTGACCATAGAACAGTCTCAATTAACCTGATGGAAAAAGTAATTGGCACAAGTCACCTGAGTAAAGGAAAGGAAAATGCTGACGCTACCTTGGCAAATACTCTCTGAAAATTGAACTCATATCGTGATATGAATTGCAAATGAAACAAATCACAGAGCCCTATTTACGATGATGTACAACGCAATCAGTGCAAGACACCAAGCTTAAAATGAAACCAAACGCAACATCAGTGGCAAATGCTCCAATACATCGATAGAATAAAACGATGACGCCTGATAACGCAGTTTTTGTGTCAATGACACAATAGAAGCCATTGCGGTGGATTCAGCAATAATCGGTAGCAAACACCATGTGATCGCATGCATGTGTATCAGGTACAATATCCACCATAAGGATACGTTCCATGGTATAAACAAGCAACTTGTACTTACTTCAGCCCGTCGCTAACACAAGACTAAGTGTCATTATGCGTGCAGTGTTCTGTTCCAGTATTCGTATTGAAAAAGGATATCCATTTCCATATTACTATTTAAATCATTTAGATATTAGATTATATATGGCTAAATTTCAATATGTTCCAACACCGAGGGCGTGTTATATTATTTGGACACTGTACGTAGGTTGCATTATGCAGCTAGTAGATATAAACAATACACAGCTAAAGGAACTGCCATCAGCTCAAATGTCATCAATTCCAACGTCGATTCGCATATCCCAACATACGCTCGGACGATGATCCATGAATGCTAATTCCTTTTAAGAAATGTCTTAGCTCTCATATTTCTACCCAAAATGTACGACTGAGTAATATGCTACTGTCATTATGAACTTAAATGTTCGGGATATGGCTCTAATTTGACCTTATATGGTGTTCATTCCTGCACATTGTCTCAGAAGCAATTACCCTCTTTTATATAATAGAGCTCTTATATGGTTCGTATATATAACTGTCTGACATAAAGAAGTTCCAAAAAGTACTGCCGATTTTGCAGTAAGGGACGTTATTATAATATCGTATCATTATTTGATGTGCTGCAACAGTCATAGGTAGCGTCTTACTGGTAATGCAACAAATATCAAACTAATGCAGATATCTGTCACTTACTGTTATATTCAAACGAATATAAATATATATATATATATATATATATATATATATATATATATATATATATATATATATATATATATATATATATATATATATATATATATATATATATATATATATATATATATATATATACAAGTCCGACCATTTTGGTACAATTCACCAACCATTACTAACATTTTTGGCCGATGATCATGGGGCCAAAATAGTCCGACCAAAATCGTAACTCTATTTGTACAATTCACCAACCATCTTGGCCCATACTAACATTTTGGCCGATGATCATGGGGCCAAAATAGTCAACGTCATCCCATATGCTTACACAGCTGCGCTTCCCCACAAAATCGTAACTCTATTTGCTTCTACTCCTCCTAAGGTTGGAATCTTATTATTCGGGATAACTATCCACTTTTTCTTGGCGTTAAATGCTTTTGCCTGAATTTACATTTTGGCCAAAACGACCATTTTGGCCATGTTGAATAATCGGTCATTATATGGCTTTGTTCGATGTATATTTGCTTCAAACTTATATTCATGATTTGTGTGACTTTTAACTTCAATGAACAATTCTTTGTTTTAAATTATCGCTTGAAATGAAAAACATACAAATTTTGAATGAATATATAAATCGGCAGATTAAAGAATAACGGGCGGCACTCGCTCAAATATCTTTACGGGCGGATATAAAAAAAAATGGCGATTTTACTGGGAAATCCGTGGTTGTAAGTCTTTGTCAACTCATTTTTGGTGTTTTTTTCTCAGTATATATCCGTCTGATAATGTTTAATTTAGATAAATAAGAACAAATGTAGTACTTAAGCTGGGAATTCTAGAAGCAGATCAGCATTTAAAATGTTTTGAGAATCTCACTGAAATGAAATACCGGTTTTTTCGATCTATGATGTGCATATCGTATCAATGGACTGTTTTTATCAAGTGATTAATTAAAAAGATTGTTCTGTGTTATCAGTTTGCTCGTGTCGTAAAATCCAAATGTTCCCACTAACGCACCTGCGGGCTCAAGCTGAAGGTATATTTTGGGATTGTAACTATTCCAGCCTGCCATACCTCGTGGAATTTCCGGTACACGAGCGAACATAAACAAGACGATCGGTCAGCCATGACAATTTTACACGCACTGTTTCCATGTGATTCTCGCTCGGTCAGTATGATTCTAACGTTTATAGATTGAATATCATTCATGTAACAATGAACGTTATTGTTGCGGAAAGAAATTTCATGTACGACAAATTACGAAATACCCGTAGTTTACAGTGGTTAGCGAGCTTCACTGGGCTGTTCCGCACGTGGGCTCTACCCTGCTACCGTTCACACTCACACTTTCCGATCACGAACACCATTCCAAGGGCCAACAATACCCAGATACCACGTTAACGTGACTAGATGCCTGCAGTTTGGTTGGATAGATCTATCGATTACCAATGATTTTTTTTTAAATGTATTTCCTAACGTTCATTAAACCGTATCGACTATTGCCTACGGCTTTTGCTGTCATCTGTCAGATGTAAACATTGCCTAATCCGCTCCGGTATCACAATAACCCAAACAGACTTCAGACTTTATGCCCTGTAACTAACAATGTTGTATGGTGGACTATGACACTAGCCACCCCTAGCCTAGTGTCATAGTACACCATATAAGTTATAACTACTCTGGTGGTAGAGCGTTAGTGGGGTGGGGTTACTCTTTCAAATTCAATGTTTTTTCAAAGGTTGAAGATTGATAATTTGCTTTCAACATTCTTGAATAATATACTAACTTGCATCAGTAATGTGACCTTTAATTTACCTTTTAAAGTACTTTTATTGGACATGGAAATAGCATGATCTGCTAATATTATGTATCATTGTAATACACTAAAACATGAATTCTTTATTACATTCCTATAAGTTTGATTATGTGTTATATGATAGTCACAACTTTTGTTATCAATAAGTCAGGAGAATGATCTTATCTGTATCTCAATAATAGCTATCCAAAACAAACTGTGCTAGTTTTAGCTGCCAGCCAAGTTCAACAGTGGCTTGCCAAATAATTAGAACCTAGGTGGGTTTTTGAAGTCCAGAGCCTCTTTTGTCAGGGTATCTGCCACATCAATATTGGTAGTAAAATTGTTGTCAAATGTTCAATAGTAAATCACATCATTTGAATATGTCATGTATAAGCTATAAATTCCATGGTCATCTGTCAGTTAGTCTTAAAAGCTGTGCATCTGATCTAGTGTTGATAGGGGTATTAAGCATATCTGAAATCCCAAATCACACATGACACAGTACAGTTTCGCCCTGTCAATCTGTCAGCTTGTAAACGTTTGGTGTCACATTTTCTAAATAATGCAAGTCACTCATATATTGATTGTGACATTATTGAAAAAATATTTCTTAGCTATGTTAACCAAATAGGGAATACCTGTCTCAAATTAAACATGACCCACTCTTATATTGATGATCACTTACAAAGTAAATATCAGCGCTGCATGACCTTTTTTCCTGAGTGATTTACTCAATGGGAAATAATTCTTGATGGCAGTTTTCTTATAATGCAAGCTTGCACCTTCACATTGACCAAATCTTGCAAACTTTAACTCATAGCTTTATGGCTCTTGACCTCTGACTTGCTAAATAAAAGCAAATTAAAATTGCTCGTTCCAGGAAAAATGTAGCTAAGTTTTTATTAGCTCATGGGTGTTAGGGTGAATCATTTCTTAATAACTTAAATAATTAGGCTTAAATGCTAAAACTTTTTGCATACTTGGGGATGGACTATTGTTGCTCGACAAGTGGGTTTGGGAGTTATTATTCAGCCCTGGTGTGTCATTGAATACAAAGATATACTATAAAAGCTATGATTAAATGCTGTCAAAAGCAGCAGAGTTCAATAGCCATAGGTCTTCTGTCTTTATTGTTAGGCAGTGAGATTGACTAGGTGTTTGTGATGACATTTTGCTCAGCAGCACTCACAATCTGGTAGTGATTAACTGCTTTACCTCCTGTTCTGGGTTTAATATTATGGACCCAGTATCTCAATTGAATCATATTGGAGATTAATATCCTCTGTGTTGGTTAATCTGCCCAATTTAGGAAATTTATTTTTTCATGATGGGCAACAGTATCGGCTGTCCAAACATCTCAATTATGCTCATCTATCTCTGCAAGACACCTCCTCATATCAAATGGAGCCTGTCTTGCTGTAGGGCCACTAGGCTCTTGCTAAGTGAAGCGAAATATTCTTTAGTCTTTTCATTTCATGACATTTGGTGATTTGATATAAATGAATAGTTAAAGATAAGAATAGTGAGGAGGTCATGTGGCTTCATCTACATTACTGACAGTAATGTAGATGAAGCCACATGACCTCCTCACTATTCTACATAATGAGCTGCATGTGCAATATTAAGGTCCATGTGCTTAACCACCATGAAAACAAATTTTATGTTAATGGTAAATTCACAACTTCATCAATATTGTGGTTTCATCAGTTTTGTGGCTTTACAATATTGTGGCTTCAACAATATTGTGGCTTCACAAATACTGTGGCTTCAATAATATTATGGCTTCATCAATATTGTAGTCTCACCAATATTGTGGCCTCACCAATACTGTGGCTTTACCAATACTGTGGCTTCAATAATACTGTGGCTTCACCAATATTGTGGCTTCATAAATATTGTGGCTTCATAAATATTGTGACCTCACCAGTGTTGTGGCTTCATCAATGTTATGGCTTCATCAAAATTTTTGCTTCACCAGTGTTGTTGCTTAACCAATATTGAGGCTTCACAAATACTGTTGCTACACCAATATTTTGGCTTCACCAATGTTGTGACTTAACCAGTGTTGTGGCTTTACCAATATTGAGGCTTCACAAATACTGTGGCATCACCAATGTTGTGGCTTCACTAGTGTAATGTTTTCACCAATGTTGTGGCTTCACCAATTCTGTGGCTTCATCAATATTTTGGCTTCACCAGTGTTGTGGCTTCACCAGTGTTGTGGCTTTACCAATATTGAGGCTTCACAAATACTGTGGCATCACCAATGTTGTGGCTTCACCAGTGTTGTGTTTTCACCAATGTTGTGGCTTCACCAATACTGTGGCTTCATCAATATTTTGGCTTCACCAATGTTGTGGCTTCACCAGTGTTGTGTTTTCACTAATGTTGTTGCTTCACCAATACTGTGGCTTCATTAATATTTCGTCTTCAACATTGTTGCGGCTTCACCAGTGTTGTGGATTCAATGATATTGTGGCTTCATCAATATTGTGACATCAATATTGTGGCTTCACCAATGTTGTGGCTTCACTAATACTGTGGCTTCATCAACATTGTGGCCTTTACCTATACTGTGGCTTCTCCAATACTGTGGCTTCATCAATATTTGGCTTCACAAGTGTTGAGGCATTACCAATGTTGTGGCTGCATCAATATTTTGACTTCATCAATATTGTGGCTTCACCCATTCTTTGGCTTCATCAATATTTTGACTTCATCAGTATTGTGGCTTCACCAGTGTTGTGGCTTCACCAGTGTTGTGGTTTCACCAATACTGTGGCTTCATCAATTTTGTGGCTTCACCGGTGTTGTGGCTTCATCAATATTTTGGCTTCACCAATGTTGTAGCTTCATCAATGTTATCCCTTCATCAAAATTTTGGCTTCACCAATGTTGTGGCGTCACCAGTGTTGTGGCTTTACCAATATTTTGGCTTTAACAGTGGCTTTAGCTGTGTTGTGACTTCACCAATATTGTGGCTTCAGCAATATTAAAACTTCATCAATATTGTGGCTTCACCAATATTGTGGCTTCAACAATACTGTGGCTTCACCAATATTGTGGCTTTACCAATACTGTGGCTTCACCAATACTGTGGCTTCACCAATTTCGTGACTTCTTCAATGTTGTGGCTTCATCAATGTTTTGGCTTCTCTTGTTTATCATATTCCGTTGAGATATATCAATCACTGGGGCTTAAAAAGACATGTTATGTCTAAATGTAATTTTTGTTAAAACCATCAGAATGACCAAAATGACCGAAACAATGAGTATTATCTGTATTTGTTGTGTGTGAGTATGGCTTCAACAATCTGTTAATGTAGAAGTTTTTTATCAGAAGTTCTGTTTACCCAGTATGACTGTTAAGCACCTGTGTATAGTGTCTCATTGTTGTACACTTAATCTGCTCTGTATTTATCTGCAATTCATATCACCTCCTCATCGCCAGCCCAGCATGACACAGACCTGGGGTTCTTTTTATTACCAGCCAGTCGTTACACTGACTTGGGGTTCTTGTCACCAGCCCAGTATGTCACCGACCTAGGGTTCTCCTAACATGGCATCTTTTTTGTTTGGAGGGGTAGTATTTCTTGAGGCCAGTTAACATGTAAAATGGCCACCCGTCACCAGGACAGGTCAGGACGCGTGGCCATTTTAGTTAACTTCCAGCGCTGTTACTGATGACTGAACTAAGCTCTCTGGGCTGTAGACTTATTCTGAACATCTGGCTTTGTCACATAATCAACTCCAGATGAACATCAGATATGTATGTCCTCATATTCACTATATACTGATTTTCAGATGTGTACAATTGTAAATGTGACCTCGGGTTAAGGGTGAAGAGAGCTGGCTTATGTAGATGAGACACCATTTTATTAAGTGACAGAAGGAAGTGCACCATAGCCAACCCAGGTGAGCAGTCAAGCATTGAATTCTAGTATATTTATCAATGCTAAGCTCCATAGAAACCTTCCTGGTGGTCACTAGTCAATGTCTGTTATCTCGATACCCAGAAAGAGAATGTTAAAGTTGCCATCAGTGGTCAATGAATGAAGGTAACATTAATTATTGATGGGTGGGCGGTTTGTTATTGGTTTTATAATTGCAGTTTAAGTGCATATTGATAAGATCAGTTTACAATGTGTTTTACCAATATTCTATTAGTTTATATTCAAATGTAGATTCAGTTTCTGCCACTTGAGAGAGATTAGTTTTTACTTCCTTTACTTAATAACAATAGATTGATTCATGTGACATGTTGTATTGATGATCAACTTTATCAGGTTGGTAAAAATTAATGTTGTGTAATGTTTTACATTGACTTCCTTTAGTTCTTATGATATAAGACTGATAGGCAGTTTGACAAGTTAACTTTGTGTGTGTAACAGAATGTGCAACTATAGCTGGGGCACAGCAGGAGAATCATCTTTTGCTGAATCATATAGACAAGCTGTTGTATGGATTCACTAATTGTGTCCTAATGGAAACCCATCAAGACTGGACCTCTTGACAGTTTATTACTGATAGTGCAACACGAGGCGTTATTCCTGCTGATCTTGTTAAAATTTATCTGTAGATATGCTTTGCTTGATAATGATATCCTGATAATTGATTTCCTTATATTGTTAACCCTAATGAGGTCAATACATTCAGTGCATTAAGGTCAATTTATTCAGCCCAATCAACTCTGAATGCCTATATTGTACATACATTTTGTTGTAGAATTTAAGTGACCCTAGATAGGAAGTGAACAGCAATCAAAGTTTAATAATCAACAAAACAAATTCATCTTCTGCCTAGTCCTGACCTTAACAAATCCTTCAGCACATTGCCTGCAGATGCTGCTGTTTTTTTTCAATTTTGTAACTACATGTTATTATGTGGCAAACTGAATAAAGGTGATATATTTAAAACTTAAAGATTGTTTAATCCATGTTTTAATCATGGTGTCATGAGGGGATTTATATCATTCACACTGAAAGATGGGATTCAGTTTAATTCTCAAAATAAATATAATGTAAGGCAAGACAATGATGCTCTTTCGTGAACAGATAAAACATGTAATAAAGAATGCACAATTAAGGTCAGTTTGACACTTGATGAAGCAAATTGTGAATAGATACATGAACTTATGCAGTTCGACACATCATTATATGACATGCACATACTTTGATAAGTGCCCTGTTGCATAAACTTCTTGGCTGGTTTGCATGATTGCAGTTAACATTTAACAATACGAAAATAAATTATTGAACCATATAATATAAGAGCGAGGACTGGGTTCATAACGCTATGTGATGCTGCCTCAACTGCTCCGTGTCATTCAGTATATAGCTAGCTAGCTGCTCAGAACTTCACAGAAGCCTGTCAACCCGACCGATTTGGGAGACACCCAAATAGCTTCAGTCGAAAGTTATTTGCTCTCAAATTACCATATCGTACTTGCCTTTCATTTACTATATATAAACACTTCTTCTTTCATTTAATTGGAACTTATTTAAGATAATCACCTTGTTGTTTTTGTTGCTCCAAATTTAAGCGGATTTGGCAACTTTGGCCATGTGCGGCAAGACTGTCGCCATGTCGCACGGAGATAGATAATGACAGCTGTTTGGACTCTCCCGATTCAAGGGACGAGGGATGTTGTCGAACATCGTTGACAGACAGATTACAGTGTTCAGAGTGGTTAAATAACATTAATCCGCCCAAAGCAATCGATATGTATAATAGTTACAGCAATAACTTCAATGATGGCAGTTTAATTATCCGTGAATCAGAATATAAATACGTTAAAATATATGACCTACGTGCAATTTTGACTTGGAATCGTCCGTGCTCCAATATTAGAGACGACAATCTTCAGAATGTTAAGTATCACTAATTCTTGTTAAAACTCGCAGTACCTAAGTATAAACTCCAAATTCATAACGGGTACGTTGAAGAACTCCCTTCCTTAAAATAGGTGACTTTAATGCATATTTACTCCGTTCTCCACCTGCCGCTCGGCAAGGTTCGGAATTTTTCGGAGCAAGACATTGCGTCAGCATTTCGTGGAATCGCGCCGATAATTTAACTTCACTTTTTTCTTCATGGCTCGTTGAATATTGTGAATGTACAGTTCGAATTATGTATAAACAATGAGAAATCGACAAAAGTTTCTTTCGGTTCCCGAAAAACCTAAAAACGCGCAATACTTTGTGCAAGCTTGTTTGTAGGAATTTAATTTAAGTCGTTTATTGTTTCATAGACCTTCTAAGCTTTGTAACCCAAGGTTGTATAAACGATGGTCTGTCAGTAGTAGGTTGGTTGGGATAATAATGGTTGGTAATATCGGAAGGCAAAAATGGCTGGTCGGCTCATTTGTTTATTTTGATCGCCAATATGGTTGGATATATAAAATGGCCATAATGGTTGGTTATATAAAATGGCCAAAATGGTTGGTTTTATAGAAAAGTTCCAAAATGGTTGGTTTTTTTACATGACAAAACTATCACGACTATTTTATAATTTTACAACCATTTTGGCCTATAATTTTCATAATCTTCTAAAATATGTTTTTTTGAATGATGATATCAACTGAAAGATGTACAAGGCAAATATATAATGGTTTTGCTTCCGTGATATCACATAATTTGAGCTCCAAAAAGCGAAATAATCGAAAGAGAGACCCAAAATGGTCGGTTTTGTCGATATTGTCCAAAATTGTTGAATAGAGAGAATTGTAATATAGGGAGAGATATAGATATATATATATATATATATATATATATATATATATATATATTATATAAGTATATATGTATATATATATATATATATATATATATATATATATATATATATATATATATATAATATATATATATATATATATGTATCTATCTATTTCCTGGCGCTTTCTGTGTCTCTTTCTATAACTCTATCTTTTACTATAAATCAGCATATCTGCCATAGCTGAGAAATTGCAGCGATTTGAATGCTAACTGAAAGCCTCACTTGCTCTCGAAGCAAATGAAAGCATTGGAACATAGCCATTGTGTTTATAATATTAGGCTGCAAACCTAAATTAATGCAGAGAATAGTATAGGATAGCCAGGACCTTCGTCTATACATGCCTGCAATGCAACAAAGCAACTCCGTAGACTTCAGCTTTGTTTCCCTAATATAACTAGTAGACTGAACATAATGGCTAACATTCTTTTGGTTAAATGATGATCGAAAAATAATTATTCTCAGCTGGAAGCTGGGAACATTCAAATAAACTTTCTTTTGGAACATTAATTTCCAGACAAGCTGTCAATCACTGAGGATTTCTAATCAAACAAGAAAGCTTCACTTGAATGTTGGTAGCTACAGCATGCAATACCACACAATGGTCTAGCGTAGACAGTCAAATTGCCTTCTCTCAAAACGACGTTAGCGTCACGTAGCATAGCCAATGTCAACAAAAGCAAGGTCATTAAAATAATCAAATCATGTAGTGCGACAACGGACCTTCGCACGAATTGATTTGATATGCATTTACAATACCCAAATGATGGTATTGCTATAAGCACCAAATGCGAATATTCATAATATGTAGGCCGAGAATAAACACAAGGTTTCATGCCTTTACATGTTGATCCTACGAAAAACACAAGAACGTTTGATGTCAAAACCTTAATAACTTACGGAATTTGTACGCATCGTGGCAAGACATTAATAACTGATGATAATCGCACATCATAACCAAACCTACACGACGTTGGATAGCACTTGTGTGCCCGCATCTTAGACACATTGCTACCTCTACGGTAATGTCGATGTGATAATCGGATTGTCTATCAACTGCGCGCATCTGCTCCAACATTGTCAAGTGTTGGTTGTTAACTGTGTTAAACAGAAGTCAGTATTGTCTTGCCGAAGTTTGTTGGTTTTTGTGATGCTGTTCCAATACATACTGAGTTTGAAAACTATGGAAGGGAACAGGATTGTGTAATCTAGCACGATTAATATAATCATACAAATATTCTGTGTTATTCTTATGCTGGTCTTTTGATTAACATAAACCGCTGGTGTCTTTTCGTGGCATAAAGGTTACGAATATCACTATTTTATCCGTCTAGTAATGGTCAATAAGCACGAGAGCAATTGCGCTCTGATTCGATCATTTGGTTCCGAACGAATAAATATTTTGATGCACTCAAGGATTGAACGTTCTCATGACGATGGCAGACCATAGTTCTAGGCGCCATCAGTCTGAGACTATGTTATAATTAATCAGTATACCATTGTGTTTATTGCTTACCGATTGGCAGGTCTACACCACGCTACTCACATATTATGTATTTATTGTTATCCGTCTGAGGTAATCATAAAGGCATGCTCAATAGCGATTGAAGCACGTACACTGTTATTGAAGTCAAACTGCTTCCTAATAATATTTATACTCTGCACAGACGTTTTTTTATGCTGATTACATCGCACAACGATTGGTACAGACACAGTGTGCTTCTTGGAAGCCTCAACCATCACAAGGTGAATTATGCTTATTTGTACTAGCAGTGTGGTTGAATAATGCATTGTGTTTCAGCCGCACACACTGCATTGAGACAGTTGCTTGTCACGACAGGCATGATTGGTTGGTTAAAACCAAGAAGGGAATAGTTTGCACTTTAACGATTCATACGATGGCAGTAGTCCCTGTCAATATGCTCAAAATATTTCGACATGGTTTTCATTATGCGATGTGAGATAAACAAATGCCTGCGGAATCTCACAGTGTCGATGTTAAGCAAAATGGATGACGTATGTTCAGATATTACATCAATAGAACAGTCATGACATGATTGGCACTGCATATCAAATATGTTTCAATGAGGAACGATGCATTGAGCCAATCCTTGCCCTCTCAATTCGCTAACGGACAGTTTATTGCTTAAACTAGTCATCTAGAGCGAAATGTGATGCCCATAAACCACATTGAAGAGGTACAGTGAGGAGTAGAAGTGGTTATTCAACTTGTCTGAAACACGCAGCTAAAATGGGCTGATTTTAGGCCAGCTTTGGGAAGGCATATCCCAGCCAAATCCAATTTACCGAACTCACAGCGGTCATGGGTTATTGACTGATATAAAGTCCGCGTCAAAGAAAAGCCAATTATTTTCCCTTACCAGCCATGTTGTCATTTGCTCTACTACGTTCAAATTCATCTATGGCTGACTGTTAAAGCAAGGTACGCTCACCGATTTAGTAGCTCAAACGCTGCTGCCTTCGTTGAGCAAGCATCATAAATGGTCACCGGACAGTTACCCTGGCGTAAGGTGTCGTAACGCTGCAGAAAGGTAGGACCTCAGTAACAGGGTGTTGTAGAGACTGAGGGCTAATTGATGGTTTTGCCACCTCTTTTGCACCATAACCCTTTTTTTTTCTCTCTCTCTATCTACTTATCTTTGTTTTTCAAAGTCGTTGATTGTCTGATCTCCTCATTGCCAAGCTCACACACCAACGCACAGACAGTTGTTTTTTGAACACAGCCCCGGTTGTTAATTGCCCTGGTTAGGTGAAGAACACCATTATTTTAGTTATGCCACGTATAGTGCTCACAGCAGTGCTGATACCCTGCCGATTTATATCTGTAATTTTGCCATCTGAAGCTAGTAATGGGATGGGAGGTAGTTAACATGTGACTTAATACGGGAAAATAATAAGGGCATTATTCGTGTCAACCATCAATGAGCAGTTAATATATTTGAGTGTAAATGAGTGAGATGAGTTTTCTACGTCTACACGACCGTTGAGTCGAACACAAATGGCAATCACATTATAAATCAACTGCAAATATAGCAGAGCTATGTAGCAAAGGGTCATCATAGCCATGCGCACTAGAGATACTCTACGAAAAACCAATGATAGCGATATCAAAATGATGATCTATCTTGAGTATTTTGGGTTATCACTATTACTCCCCATGCTGTTAGCATGAATTCACATATTGTGGCAATAAACACGGATTATTGTTTACTTTTGACATCCGATACCAATTACTACTATTGTTATTTTACAAAAGCTGTTGATGTAATGCTTAGATGTGCCCGATTCACGCATCGAGTGCCACCATCTCCGAGTCTTAGCTTTAGTGATATAGCGATTGATCGGCCATAGAAAAATTGATAATTCTGACAGACATGTTGTGCGTTCATAACGTTTATGACAACAATGGTCAAGCCATGCCTTAAAAATATGGGGCCAGTCACATATAACATTCATTTACATCAGATGTCCGGCTTATAGGTGATCATAGATGATAACGTCTTATGCGGATCATTACTGACATATATGTTTTATCTAGTGACGGTAGAGTTGCACCACCTTAACCTTATTTAGTTGTAAGATAAAAGAGCCAAGAATCGCTTGGGCTTGTGATTGCATTCATAGCATGCAGTTGATTATAATTCAGTACTCCACCTTATGCTGTGAATGCATGCTGCCATCGTGCTAAACAACTGCAGTCGGTATTGAGCGTATAGCAGTTCTTTTGGAAGGATTAACCAATCAGAAAAATATCTTTGCTGTCGGATACAGTGACTGATAGATGGATCCTTGTATTTTGTAATTAACAAACTTTCTACAGGAGCATCAAACAATATTTGGAATGAACCACTGAATGTTTTTCTATGGTCTAACATGCATCGAGTGAGATTGGCACCTAATGGAATGGAGGCACAATCTATAGCACTAGCCATAACAATCCTCCAAAGAATGAGCAGGCTGTATAACAGAATGGAGTGTGATATTTTACGACGGCTATCGATAAGGGGTGTCTTATAGCTTTAAAACAT
Source organism: Urechis unicinctus (assembly GCA_034190875.2). NCBI lineage: Eukaryota > Metazoa > Annelida > Polychaeta > Xenopneusta > Urechidae > Urechis > Urechis unicinctus. The sequence goes on along the minus strand of CM067358.1, from coordinate 64,647,431 downwards.
GGACGTAATGTAAATGATTAACCGCGTTGCAGCTTCCTCATTCATTGTGGATGGTGGCGAATTACAATCAACTGACTCGACTCTGGTTATTTGCGTTTGTCAGCTTCGAACCTTGACCACAGGATGAATACAGGCCACTTTGAGATAAACAAGCTTAGACAAAACAAATAAGGAAAAGAGTGTTCATACTACGCAAGGCATGGATCACATCCTACGATAAGGAAGTCTGAGGGTACGAAGCTACATATAATTAACCCTTTTCGATATTTCTAAGTGTGTGTATGTTCGAACTAATGGTGGTCATTATATATTTGACAGGTTTATCACTTGCAATGTTTATATCTACATGGCAATAAAGCCATGGGTGCTAGCTGCAATGTGTTTTCTTTGACCTATGAAGTGCGTGTAAATAAAATGAGAGATTCAATGTTGCAATTTATTGCTGTATTAGAATATACCATTTTTACATCTCGTCTTCCCATAACCGTTCAGATTGATATTAATTTTGTAAGTTCATTTTGGAAAATCAAGTTATTTCGGTCGTCAAAAGAAAAAAATACAAAAAGAACAAACTACACATCGTGTATCTACGAAAAAATTTGGGTCAATGGAAATGACTCCTTAGCATGCTTTCCTAAGTCAGAATATTTGAACGGGCTAAACTAAACTATTTCCAAGGAAGAATGAGATTAAAAATATATTTGCCAAACAATGTATGATTATAACTCATATTGATTGATACGTTTGCTTATTCGCCCATGTTGTGATACCTTCTGTGACGTTTTCATCTAAATGATTCATTTGGCTAACCAGTTGCCACAATATGAAATTTACGCGCAGTTTAATAAATGCATGATATTATATTAATTGTTTTCACAGATATTATGGCTTGCTGTTGCTAACACATATAGGAATAATTGACATGGTAGGGCCACTTCACAATGGCCGTGTTTGTGTAGCGGGGATGTGATGAAAATTATATTTGCCGAATAATTTATGTCGCCTCTTATGTGCAGTTTCCTCTAATTGGCAATATTGGCCTAGCCAGGTTCCACAGTACCACTGGAAGTTCAACAAATGCATGCAAATGAACACACTGGATTCCGCAGATGTGTAGAGCCCGTTTTAGTATGTTGCATATTTTACAACTAAGTGTCATTATGTTCCGTGATGCAGTGCATATGGACTGTGGAGATCAGTGTTGAGGTCACTAATTGCGTAAATAAAGATAAATTAAATGAGCAACTGAACTCTTTGCAATCTATTTACTTAGCGGATTTAGCATAAGGGCTAACCATCGTTTATGCAATTGGACTGTTCGCCGCGGCTTCATGATACATCTTGCACCTGATGCAGTGGTCATGCAAAGAGACAATGAAGAACTGAGGACATGACTGCGATTAGATTCGCCAGCATACGGGGTGAAAAATCGAATCATTTCACTTGATTAATGGAAAAATTAGAATCTGTGTTGGTATACAGCTATAAGAAGAAGGTACTTGATATTTTTCTTTTATATAAAGTTGGGCATGTGGTAGATCCATTAAAATTCATTACTATTTGGGTTTAATAGTCTACGCCTATGTTTGGCTTTATGAGGTTAGATGGTGAATGAAACGAATGAAGAACTGGAGATTGAGATGAGCACAAGAAAAACAGATACATGAATCACTTATGATTTTCTTATCATTGTCTTATCATCGTTGCAGCCATGCCCCCCCCCCCTGTCAGCTTATTGATGGCCTTGAAATGTAATCAGCCATTGGTAGATTTAATGCCACAACTCCGTGTGCGTAATAAAAGATAACGAACAGGACTGAAATCGCGTCTCATCATCTCACATTACTGATCAGCAGATTTGCAACAGTGACATTATTCTGGTGCAAACTCATATGGAACGCAGTCACCATAACAATCGACACCAAGAGTTTTCAGCTCAAGCAGGGAATATATGAATACCTCAAGAGATGATGACAATATTTTGACATCAACAACGTGTATAACGAGAAATAACCACGGATAGTTGGTAATTTTAACCTTAGTGCTTGCTAAAGCACGTATGATTGTGAACTCACTATTGTGCGCTAACATTCCACATCCATATTTCCCTTTAGCTCAGGAGTGAAAATGCAAAATAACTCTGTAGCGTTTTTCCGATATATAAATGTGCTATATTTCATAAATAAGATCAAATAGCCACCGATCATATGTAGCAATTTTCGTAAGTAAAAGAGAAAAGAAATTTTTTTTCATTCTTGTATAACAAGTGTGCACCAACTGTCGTGTTTTATTGGCACTCTTTTCACGATGCTCATTGTAAGCTTCCTGAATTACATTAACGGCTACAGCTGTAGTCGTGTTACTAATATCTAAACTGTACAACGAATGTTATCATCGCCGTATCGATTGTTGTACTCGTGAAGCTTCCTGCTGGTGGTGAGATAAGTGCGATGCTAAATGAGTGGTCTGGGCTGCATTAGTTTGCCGGTGATGTTGTTGGTACAATAAATATTCATGACATATATTCCATGTAAATATGTTCCATGAATAACCCTCATCAGCAATTTACAGCGCCATAGATATGGTTTTGCTATTCATTAGTAATTAATTTAACGTTTGCATCTGATTATCTACCTGCTTATTTCTAACGGGACCTCAGTGCGATCCCCAACGACAATAGGAGAGACAATTGTTTGCACGAGGTAATGTATAGCCAGGCTGATTGGATGCATGCACTACAGATGTTATAATGCATGTAAATATTACAAGGGTTGATAATCATTTTGCGATCAAACCATCGCCCAACCTGAGCTTACGTGGCTAAAACAAGCGATGGTGATGACTTCAGTCTACTTTCCATTCATAATGCACATTGTACTGCGAGCTTGGCAATATTTCTGTTTGCAGAGCTCTCCTATTGCCATGATTAAATCGTGAGCTAATTTTGCATGACTATTCACTTTGTCATCCCGGCAGAGATATAAACATTAATTCTGGATTTGGTCAACAAACGATTCATCCCATATCAAGCAGGTTCGCTTTATGTTCTGAATGTTTATGACTGCAGCCATAAAAGCATGGCATATTATTCTGTGCCACATGCACAGCTGATGTTAAGTCGAAAACTAAGATCATTAAAATATTTAAATGCCTCGGATAGTGTCGTTAGTGTACGACAACTAGGTTATAGTCAATCAGAGCTCGTGATTCATCATTCTTTTTTTGCGTTGAGCTCTTACAATGCTGTAGTTCATAATTTAGTGCATGTAAGATGTTAAGAAAGGAATAACTAATCATTAAAGATATCTCGTTTGTTGGAAACTTTTTCAGTTGGATGGGGGAATGACTTCTGTGTATGATTAACAGACCCTTCCACCAGAAGACCTCGTATATAAACAGAATGAAGCTCCTTAGGGCTCGTCGTAACGATGCTAAAGGATGATTATGATGTGTTGGTAGTGTCTCAGAATTAGTATCATCGAAACCCAACAACTAGGAACTGAAATGAAGCTTGATACCATTAAGTCACAGAGTTGGGAAAATACACTGTAAGAGATGGGACAGTAACCTGACGTGATTATCGCGGTCACAAGGATTTGCAAGTCTATAATGTAACGAGTTAGATATTCATACCAAGGAAACAAGCTACCGTAAGCAGTTCGTGCCATGATAATCAAGCCAACAAAATACGAGGTTGTCTGCATAACATGATTGAGCGTATACTGATTGCAACGGTCACCGCTAAAGGGTATCATGGTCGCACTATTTAGTGGTCGTAATTCACGTAATGAGCCACATTAGCACTTTTCCTCTTATCAGAACGGGTGGCTCAATTTAATCATATGACGGAAGACGATATAACTGTGTTCCTAACGCCTTGATTAGATTCTTGAATACTGGGTGCGGCTTCTTATATGCATCCCTGGTAATATGCGATCAAAATTCTATTGTGTGACGATTAGGAAGCATCATCGCCGTGCAACACTGTGAATGCAGTACTAGCGAAGAGCAAATAAGTCATGTTAAAAACCAGCGTAACAAATCTGTATTCTGTTACGAATGTGTGGTACGTTGTAATGGTTTATTGCTTGAACTACTGTGATGCTCATATAATACTGTGTTTGTCACCATATATACACATGGCGAAAATCCCCGGGATACATTTCACTGTTTCATCATGCAGCCGCAACGTTACAACAAGCGTGAGCTTTAATTTGAAGAAGGTAAGAGTCAGAAATTGTATCATGACTTTATCAACCGCGTTCAATGCGTGCTGTCGCGTTTTAGGCACCGATCTTGAAATATCTTGGCACTGTGGTACCGGGTTCGTAACGGCCCTCTCAGAGATGGGACTCAATGTAATGTGATTATCCAAGTCATCAAGGATTGACAGTCCTCAATTTACTTAGTCAACACCGCGGAATCGAGCCACAATCAACACCTCAAATCATGGCAATCTGGCCAACAAAATGATTATGTAGCTGACCGGAGTAATCCAACAAACGTCAATATTTGAGGTAAAAACTATCATGTAACATCGCTGTGCATGCGATACAAGCTTTGACTAATATATCATTATTATGTTCATTTAGCATATTCGATTGGGCAGGAAGATGTGTATTTATTTGGAACTCAAACCCACGTGCAGTTATGCTGACGCTACCGTTGGGCTAGCTTGGTGTACCAAATTTAACAAGGTGTATGCACTGATGAAATCGCGAAATACCTAGACTGTAAGATCAACTTTGCAGTGAAAACAATGAAACACAGAACCGAGCGCATATGTATGCTATGATTGAGTCGGGGTCAGAACTTATTTGTCTCTTTATCAATGCATGCGATGGTGCATGGAGGCACACGTGCAAATCAACATAAGAAAAATGAGCAATTTATCTTTTAGCAATCTGTCAACTTAGCAGATCTAGCTTAAGGAAACGTCATGATTGATTCAATTTAATCATTCTGGTACGGCCCAAAGATATCTCGTGATTCAAATAATAAAATGTATTTCTGGTGTGGTGGTGATAAAAGGGGCATTCGTCGCTTTAATGTAAATTAATTAGGTGGGACGTGCCTTTCTTAATCCGTCTTGGCATGCTGTCTGGCTCATGATGATTTCTCAGTTCGCAATCTGTCAACTTAGCGGATTTCGCATAAGGAGTCGCTATTGAATTACTATCTTCTAGACACGACCTAATGATACCTCGTGATGCTAACGAGAGAATTTTCGACGGGACATTAGGCTCTTCAACATAAACTCATTATATGGGAAATGCTTTACTTGATCCGTCATATGGTTGCTGGGTGGACCGCGACGACTTAACTATTTTGTAGCGTATTTCACTCGATGTGCGGAATGACATTACGAAAGGATAGAAGGACTGAAGACCGATATTTGTCCTGCTAATTGACGATGACGCCATGGCTCACTATTGGTCTTAAAACTTAGCCGAGCGCTGACCAATTTATTGCTGCTGTGGCATGTAAAGTCATTACTCCATGGGCCTAATAAAAAAAAGGCAATGAACCGCATTGTAATTGCATCGCATCGTCCCTCTTAGATGATCCACAGATTTCCAGCAGTAATAGTATTACTGTGCAAACTCATATGGAACGTTATCACAATAATATATCTGGTAAGTACGACATTTGAGAATTTCAAGTGCCCATCAAGTTAAGTTGATTTCTTGCAGTGTTTGTCATGCACAACATTGTCATGGGATATATAATCGCATAAAAGTTAACAACGTAATCCAAATTATATTTACTTAAGTGATAACAGCGCAAGCCACATCCTTCGGTTACCAAGCAAATGCAATAGTAGCATTACGGTGAAAACGAATTGTCTATAACAATTAGCATCATACCTTCTACATGTGAATCATGAGGCCTAGATGAAGTTGTTAGTCTTATTTGCCACGTTGCTATCGAATACTCGGACATACACAACAGCCTACTGACATGGTGGCATAACCATTGCTGATTGATAAGGACGACGGTGTTTCGTGCAAAACATGTACAATTGCTAGTTACCTTGCGACTCCCCTCTCTCCTTTTGATTAAAGAGGCTAGATTGTACGCAATCTTTGCTCCTAGAGCGTGAACGAGAAGAGAAGTAGCGTCATATATGTGCGCACCGGATAGATGCGGTCGACAGAAGATATGATACGATAGCATCGGTTGGGGCCCGCCTGCTTGATATATTCGAGAATTGTCTGGGTCGTTGATATGGTTGCGATGATTGATTACAAAGTAGGATATGAACATGTATTGTATTGTAAATTATTAGATACCGAGATAATGCAATTTCGGACCTGCCATTCGCATTTGGATTCCTGTTCTAGACCAGGAGCTGTGACTTATGTGCCAACCAGTCTAATTAATTTAGGTGCCAGAGGCAAACAATCGTCGCGCCAGAGGATCGCGGGGAACGAATTAGCTCCAGGTCGACGCTATCCTTGAACATCAATTGCTTATTTCTATGCCTTAAGATTGTGAATATTTAGGCAAAGTTGTTTGCCGCCATGTTTGGCTACTGAGGCATTATAACCGAATTAATATAATACCAGTAATGGGTAATTATATTTCTAATTAACTGTGACATCACCTAACGCAGAATAATATGAAACAAACTAAATTTACCCGACAAGCAGTTAGCTATTCATTATATACGGTACAATTGAAACAAAGAATGCGACCGATTATGATTATTAGTAATTGTCACATTTTGCAAATGTCACCGACAATTCCTATAGTAGAATGCTTATGATTGCATTGTACTAAATATTGTACCAAGTAGATGGGTACTGTGGAACCTATCGCTCAGTGATGTTATTCTTACATGCACACATTATATTCAGTATTGCACGACAATAATTAAATCTTTAGAGAGTTGATTTATGTTAACGCATATTAAAGGGCAATACTCATAGTACCACGCAACAGATGTGATATTTTCCTTATCAATAAAGTTTATTATCAGACCAGCCAGATATTCAAACAAAGTCTGCTTTATCTGAAAAACACAACTCATATTGCAGAGCACTAAACTGGTCAAGCACCATTCCACTTTATGAGTGATATCAATGATAAAGCAGAGTCGCCTCATTAGCACAACTGAGCAATCGACATTTACGTAACTGAACCATGGCCAAAACATAATTATTAATTGTTAAATTATCGGGCATGTAATTCAACTGCACACAATACATTGATGAAACAACCATGCATGGATAATGTACTGGGTTAACGTAAGCGATATTTGTTCGATATATCAATATGCAGGTCGATTACAAATGTTGTTGGAACGGACCATGGATTTACAAATAACTATGGATGCATAGTATGTACTGTAACTGATCGTCACTGCCCGTTAGCCAGACCAATGTCTTAAATGTGACTTTGTGTCGTTTGTTGCATGTTTTTTTTAAACATATTAATCTAAAATTATCGCCTCATGCAATTAATTGCTCTGTCATAGTCATCCCCCATATTAAATTCATGATCAATTCGGTTACTAATCGAGATTTGATGAGGATATTTTGTGGACAGATATTTCTACAGAGCGCGGTCTTATTCGGTTTGTTCTTTGTAACTGTACACAAGGAGGTGAATAATGAAATGATCAGAGATTGTACATGTAATTCGTTTGTATCCTTATTTGGCTAATGATAGTTGCTTAAGCTCGCAGCCATCTCCACAGTTTATCAAACGGCCTTGAATACGCATTCGTAATTAGCTTCCTTGGTGATGAGACATACATTAACAGGTATATATATCCCTAGCCATGACTCCAATTCTAGCATTGGTTGTCGTCTCGACAGAAAAGAGTGTTCTAAATTTTGTATAGCAACATAATAAGAATAACCACACTCAGCGAATAAAATTAAAGAACCGCAATGTATTTGCATAAACACCGATGTGTTATGCGATATGTTAAAGAGAAACATATAATAGGCATTATTGGAACCAACAAAATAACAAAGTTTCCCTGCAGCTCATGGCCTGCGTTGCGTTCAGATTACATATTAGATATCGCGTAACTCTTTTCGGTTCTTTTGTACTCACTGTGATAGAACATAATAAGAATGATACAAACGTGGAACCACATCACGCATCAGGGAATCGCTTAACAATGGAGGTTGGTTACGTAGCATATTCTTAATTACCTGTATGCCTGAGTCAATGACATATCATCATGAATGCCGCAAATAGTCATTAAGATGCCACACACCCTGTTTATATTTGAATCGATCTATAGCCTTTAAAGATTAACGACACCAATATTGGGTTGTGGAGCAGCATGCCGCCCTGAAATGCGTATTTACTCGGGAAGCCTTTGTTAATCTGCAGAACACTAACAAGCAAATTGGTATGTCCCCTACGTTATCTATCATGACGCAGTGCTTGGCTCAACTGGCTAGCATACATTACTCATCAACCCTATCAATTGACTACATGATAGTGATTGAGCTGGCTTGGTGAACTTATATAGCATACTGAAAATAATTAACAGCTTGCCACATTAAATTACGATTCATAATATTCGTCCATTCTATGGGCAATATTTTAACGCCTGCGTCAGTCATTCGAGCCATATATTGCCTTTTCTATGGGCAAGCTATTTGTTTTAGGCATCTATTCGATCGTATAATAAACTTAAAGGCACCAGTCGTTTTATCCACTTATGATAATTTAATAATAATGTATAACTTGTGTTTTATATATTTCCAGTATCTAGTTTCATTAATCAAATATACTGAGCCTGTCTCTTCTAGTGCATTGGAGCACTTAACGCATTACATTTCATAACTAAAGCTGATTTTGGGAATGTTGTGGAATAGCCTACGCCAAATTCAACTCCGAATAAGGTCTGATTGTTCACGTATACGTATGGGTCCGTAGAGTTTGCTGCTGACCACGAAGAAGGAACACCTCTCAGACAATAAAGACATGCAAAACTTGTGAATAAATATTGATTCAATTCCTAATTCGTCTAAATGCATGATAGTACGGTCGGTATGAATGACAATTTTGATGCGGTATCTCAAATTTCATAACGTACGCAAATGAAGAGGTGGAAGCACTCTTTTTGACATGCGATACAGGTCGCAATGTTCAAAAGTTTTCCAAATTTGCTCTTTCAAATGGTTGGCCCCATTTATGCGCAGAACCCAGAGGTTTTGTTTTCACCTTGACCAAAGCTAAGGTCAAGGTTAAGTGAAAAACTAGTATCTCGAATAGCTATCCAATAGGTATCTCGAAGTATGGCACGGCGCTGTAATATTCAATTTATTATCATGGCCCCTGACAGCATGAATTCTTTTATAAATTTTATCGCTTATAAAATCATCAATACACAGGCGATGTCATAAAAATTGGTTAAATGGTTGTTGCTAAAAATTTAAAATTCATAACAACTATTCAGCGTTCTCAAGAACTAGACATATAATCTGATAATTGGCAACTCTTTTCTTTGTTTTTGCATCTCTCAATCACAAAATGCGGAGACATGGCGGAAACAAAATTTATATTCATATTCATGGCGATGGACTGTTGTCTAAGTAATGGCAAATATTCATGCATTTACTTGTTGGGTTAACATCTGTAAAGCCCTACGAAATTGTTATAAAATAATAATGAGGTGATATTGTATGTAAACTGCAAATTGGCCACCCCAATCACTAACTCTTAGTAGCCTATGCACAAATAAACCTGCTTATTTTATCGATCCTATTCCAATATATATGGCTGGTGTCCGGGTCCAATCATAAATTTACAATGCGACCATAATTAACTGTCCTCTAAGAAAGTACAGCTACCGATGAAGTAAAATTACATCATCGACGAGGGATGTCTTTGCAATGCATAAATTGTGGTCTATTTTGATTGGACCAAGGATCAAATATTTTCTAGTATGGTGCCAACATTATGCATATTAACCAGGCTCCTGAGAGCTGTTTCACGGAGCATGACAGAAGGTCCGCTATGTGTTCTGGAAACTGTATCACTTCTGCAATTATTAGCACACAGGAACATTAGATACATGGCCTTGGCGGGCGGACAGGCATTCAGAATGCTTTTACGACAGATAATGAAAATATTGTCAATGATTTAGTGCCGGACTATGACATATCTAGAATCCATGGCAATATGACAGTGACAGAAGGCTGGTCTTAACAAAGGCAAAACTACCAGGTAAGATGCATACGTAGCCATTAAGAACTGTTTTCAGATGAACCTAATGCAACCAGTGTTGCGTTGCTCGATGTAAGTTAGACAATTTTCTTTTGGAATGAATTTATTTATTTTGATGAATGCTAAGGCCAGCCAACATCCTCAATACATTAGCTCTAATCACTCTAAAGCCGCATGATGAATAGAACATCATGCACAATGAATATTCAATTTGAATACCCGCACACAATTGACAAATTGAGTTGCCATATATATTTGTCCGCCAAATCCCGAATGTAGTTCACTCGCTTGGCAGCTTATTTTCGCCCTGCAATGTTTGCACTGACCGGCAGAATCTCTGACTGCTTCGAATCAGTATGACACAAGAATGGCAACGTCATTAAATTCACCCTATCACTGGTTGTCCGTGGTTCTCTACTGTTTGTCTATTGGGATGACTGCTTTCATTCTGTATGAAAACGATGTGCTCTTCCAGCTGTGCTTTGTATAGTTTTATGGGTGTTGTCATTGATGTATATCATTTCTTAGTCTATTGCGTTACGTACGTTTAAGTTATGACTTTCGATTGATTTTTAAATATTTATATATTTATATATATATATATATATATATATATATATATATATATATATATATATATATATATATATATATATATAATCATATATATATATATATATGTGTATATATATATATATATATATATATATATATATATATATATATATATATATATATATATATATATATATATATATATATATATATATATATATATATATATATATATATATACATCACTGACCAACGCTCATATAAAGTGTCCATGATTAATGATGCGTGCATTGACACTACAGCATTGCATCCACCATGCTACAATGTCCGACTGCCATATGACAATTGTGGTTACATTCAAAATTAACATGGCTTATTCAATCATTCGTGGAGACATTCGTCCAAAGCAGTACAATAAAGCATTCAGTAATTACGAATTCCAGAGATTAAGGCAGCATCTACTGCAATATAGTGAGCATGAGGCTCAAGTCGCATTGGCTGTCCGGTTGCGATAAATCTATTAAATTATCCTTTAAGCGTAGCTGGACGGCCATCGCGACTCGAGTCTTTTGCATTTTAGGCAAGCTCTAAACCATGCCTTGGAGAAATCATTGTGTATCGGCGGGGTATGGGCTTGTGGGTTTCTCATGTATTCTAATATCGATCACGGGCATACATGAAAACTTATGCTTATCACTGATCATCACATCTTCTTCGTCCATGGCCATCTGGAATGTATGATCAAATGCGATGTTCGTCATTTATTGTCTGCAGATATTAGCAAACTAAATCAACGTCGGAACTGCAGAAAAACCTAGCTTAAAAGCATGCATGATTATATGCATGGTGTAATGTTTATAAGGTTGACAATAAACTTTGCACGTGGCCGTTGGAGCGGAACATGCCTCTTCAATTGTTATATATACATCGTTATGATAGCGCATGGGACGACTAAATGTGAGCATCAGAACCAAAGCCTTATTTGATCATATCTGTAACGCAATTTCTGCGACCTGAGAGCTTTATAACTTGCATTGTATAGGCAAAATCACATGGATGGTGTTCTTCAGAGCTTGATCATATCTATAAAATACCGAAATTATAATGGTAAAACAAATCATTCTTTTCTCCGAGACCGCAAGTATAAGGGCACACTACCCAGATTTTTACTAATAAACATACTTCGTTGGAATGTTGCATAAATCCGAATATGGTTCTGCAGCTGTTTCTAATGTGTCAATAGTTTTTTCAATGAGCGCAACATCTAAAACGTTTTCTGCCGAATCTGAGGCAGCAAAGCTAGGTGTAATATCAACTGCGGTAAGTGGATTGGCGAAGTATCCGATGAAGAGGCAATCAAGAAATGGCACGTAATAACAGCGGACCTCAGAATGACCATATGACCCTGTTTGACCAGCCGTCCAGCGATACCTCTTTCACTTAACTAAATCATGGGATGCGCGGATCTACAGTAACTGAGTTACATTCCCATCCTTGGTGTTGCAATCAGGCATTCAATAATGTGCAATATAACTGCAGACAAATAACCGTTCGCCATTAAACCAAGAGCTCAGACTCTCAGCATGTCGAATATGCTATATCAGCAGACTTGTAACGAACAAGCCAACGATCATTTACAATTAATAGTTTTAAATCCACAAATCCATGTATAATTTACCCTTCGTTGTTACATATCGACGGAACACGTTGAAATATGTTTATGTACATCGGATAAAAACCCTTAAATAAGATTGCCGTACATGGCCAAAGTAGCCAAAACGGCACTAATTCGAAATAACGAACAATACATATGGCTAAAACATGAACACTATCGGCATTTAACTGCGAAAGCATCATAGTCACCGTGGAAACATCATCGTGACTTTACAAGTGGCTAAACATACTTCTATTTTGTCTACTTCTTTTCTAAAGGCCATTTTAATTACAAAAAGTAGCTTTAAATGCGTCAATCTACAGCCGTATATAAAGAGAGAAGCTATTATTTTTGGCTTGGGTTCATATTATGGCGGACGGCCGTCATACGTTTCATTGGATTTTCACAAAAATACTGCTGGACCCAAGAAACCTTTGCAGCAAAACCTTGCAGACAATAGAGACCACAACAGGGTTGATTGACAATCGCAATGGAAGTAAGATGGCCGGTTATGCTATCGCAACTGAAGCGATCGAGGCAGCAGCTCTTGGCTAGAGGCTGTCTAACGCACGCATGACAAATGTAGCTACCGTATTGTTTTGTCATGACTTGTGATGAGTACACAAACCCATGCCTGAAATCGTTTGCAAGCACAGCGCACGGCAATACGAGCAAACAATATGCTGACAGTCCGAATCCCTAAAACGTAACTCCACAATGGTTCCCCGGCACTACGTCGCCTTTTAATTGCATGATAATTGTCAATGCATACTATTACGCAACGTTATATGTAATATGCTGCTGACGATACCAAGGGATGGTGTAATGCATGATGGATAATTGAATATGTTTAACAATACTTAATATGCGTCCTGCTTCTTGGACGATTCCGTCTGGACCAAGGGAAGAGCCATGCCTTTGAGCTGTTTTTTATATGAACATCTCAGCAGGAGATTGCTGCGTACAAGGATCCGACGAATCTCGCCACACAATTTTCATTTCTGTAAAACTATGTCACAAATGTTTGCTGAGCAGCATGTTTCGAGTTGGGTGATTTAAAAAACGTCACCAGTTCCTGCACTATGCACATGCTTTGGTGAATTTGTTGTTCAAGCAACCGCACACGCTCCATGTTGCAGGTTAATATAGCCAGATATTACCCCGAGTAGGTAACTATCGCTCACATTGCCAATCGTTTTCAAAAAGCAATTTGATTTATCAAATGTACATTGATACTAGATCATCAATATATAGCGAAACATCTCGGTCGCTGTACCTTTAATATCAGCCGTTATTCCGTTGTGTAGTGTCTATCATGGAACGTACTTTTATCGAATATATCTTAAACATTACACATGTGTCAGTATCATCGTACTTCCGTGTCCACTCATGGTATAAAATATCCATCTCACAGTAATCATGCTGAACTCTTAAAAAGTGGCATTCTGTTATGGCATTGCACAAGCTTTATAGCATTCAATGCATGGCGTGGCGATCCTACTGACGTTGTATTATATGAAAGACATAGGACAACATGTGTTAAGTAGGCAAGTTGTATCTTGCTGAGTTGCGTTGCTGAGATATTGCATATTGCGCACGGCCATATCTTATTACTTAATGCAAAGATTATAGAATCGTACAGCATCTTAATATATTGCAAGAAAAGCGAAATAGATTAAATGTTGCACTCTTCAACGCATTATACAAAATTTCTTAGATACCGGGCATTGTCAAGTCAATCAGTGCCATACTGGATAAAAAATACATAAGCATGGGGAGTCCTGCAAAGGATGTACAGTACAATTCAACTGGGATACGTTCTTTACACGCCATTAAACTTGTTCAGATATAGCCGCCAGTTGTTTTCCGTAACGCAATGCCTTAGAATTATCATAAAAAGACGCACCCAATTAACTAGGGGTGCGATCACACAAGCGTAATCAGACCAGCATGTCATCATTGACGAGGGTCGGGTTGATTTTGCAGGGGGATGTTTGCGTCGCGCATTTGAATGTGCTCGGCCCTAAAGGAGGAATATTTCTAAAGATATTTCTTAGATGTAAAAGAGAGAATAACGGAGAGCAAGAGAAAGTAAGAACGTAAGAGAGAGAGCTAGCTTATAATGCGGAGAGGGATGCCAAGACCTCATATATCCTCTGATCTTCTTTCCGCCACCCCGTCTGTGACGACCTACCTGTATACAACGGTGTAATGCTAATGGCCGGCAAAACTAAATTAGAGACTGTCTGAAGCATATCTGCAAGCCGCGATTCAAATATCACATCAACAGGTAACGCGCATCTGGATTTGCCCTCGAATTTAAGCGAGCGGAATATGATATTTACTCAATGTTATAGTTGTTCAACGGAATTTGCTTTATAATTGATATATAATCGACAGGATCTCATTTGTTGATGCCAGGATCTTTTCCAATTTCAGCATTATTGTCAATTTATCGGTATTGAAAGCGTAAAACACTCGAGGAGATTTAACGAACTACTTAATACTGTTGATTATTATTCGATAATGACAGTTATCGGTAAATACATATTGGAATAATATAAACAGTGATTCATCCGCAAAATATTTTGCCTTATGACGCTACAGTAGACCAAAATCTACGTCAATTTGGGAAATTAGATAGTTTTGAGAGACATACCGCAAAAGGAAGATCACGATGTGCTAATATTATTACCTATTATTCTGACGTTATACAGCAGTGAAAAATGTTTTACTCTCTTTATTCTGAAAACAGTTACCCCACACTTTGTGATGGATATTTCAACAAATGAATGCTAATCTTGCTGTAGGTCGAACAGTCGGAAAATTCACGTAGTTACACAACTACTTGACACTCGCACTTGCCTTTTAATGCCGTTAGAACATATCAGCATCGAGCGGCCATTTGACAACTAGTTTTCCATATTGTTGTTTTCTAGATTAGTGTATGTTGATGTCTACATATATCCGTTACTATTACTGCTCCTCTGCAGATATACGCGATTGGAGTACTGTTTAATTGTATGCGATGAAGCATTAAATGTTGTATGATATCGAGGAAGAATGAACTTTCTGTCAACAGATAAACAAGACAATCTGACGAGCTAAGATTTGGCTTAGTCTGTTGTTGTCCAAGTGGTTAAGTATCAATTTGTAATGAGTTATTCTGCCAAGTACAATCATACGCATTATTAATCTTGTCATTATGGTTCTATTGTCATTTGTACCGATCATTCACCAATCGTTGACGAGCTATTAATCAATTTCATAAGTTCTTATGCATTTTTAAATCCCATGTTAATGAGGTACGGTATGTCGAGACATTTAAGATAAACCTGCTTTTCGTCTCTTGTTTTAATCTTCTGAGAATACCTTGGATGCATATGCACATCATTGTGAATTCAGACCACAGAACAGTCTTAATTAGCTTGATGGAGAAAGTAATTGGCACAAGTCACATGAGTAAAGGAAAGGAAAATGCTGAGGCTACCTTGGCAAATATTAGCTGAAAATTGAACTCATATCGTGATATGAATCGCAAATGGAACAAATCAGCGAGCCCTATTCACGATTATGTACAACGCAATTAGTGTAAGACACCAATGCAACGGCTAGCTAAAACTGAAACCAAACGCAACATCAGTCGCAAATGCTTCATTTCAGCGATAGAATAAAACGATGACGCCAGATACAGCAGTTTTTTGTGTTAATAGCACAATAAAAGCGATTGCGATGGATTCTGCAATAATCGGTAGCAAACCTTGTGATCGCATACATGGGTATCAGGTACGAAAATAACCATCAGGATAGGTTCTTTGGTACATACAAGCAACTTGTACTTACTTCAGCCCGTGTTCATCTACGCATTAGAGTGACAAAGATATCAGACGTGGTTGGATCCATACTCCATCATTCCAAATACTATTTCCAAATTACTATTTAAATCATTCAGTTATTTGATGATATATGGCTATATTTCAATATGTTCCAACACCGTGGGAATGTTATATTATTTCGACATTGTACGTCGGTTGCATCATGCAGCTAGTAGATATAAACAATACACAGCTAATCAAACTGCCATCAGCTCATATTTCGACGTCATCAAATCTAGACTTGATTCGCATATCCCACATACGCTCGGTCGATGATCTCTGAATGCTAAATGCTATTGGTGACGCTTTTTAGTTAAATAAATTTCTTATCTCTCTTATTTCTACCCGAATTGTACGTCTGAGTAATGTGCTACCTTATCTGGTATTGGTTATTGCACATTGTCTCTGATGCCATTACCCTCTTTTATTTAATAGAGCTTTCATATGGTTCGTATATATAACTGTCTGACACAAAGCAATTTCAAAACGTACCGACAGATTTCACAGTACGGGTCTGTATGATAATTTCGTGTCATTATTTGATATGTTACAACAGTCAGCCATAAATGGCGTCTTACTGGTAATACAACAATCACCACACTAATGCAGATATAACTGTCATTATCTGTTATATTGAAACGATTATATAAATGAATTACGTTTCTGTGCTCCATTGGCGCTTTAAAATCAAAATTGTATCTCTTTCTATAAATCAGCATATCTACCATAGCTGAGAAATTAAAAATACATCGAGCCCGATTGAGAATATCGTATGCTACTTAAAATCCCCACTTGCACTTCGAAGCCAATGAAAACATTGGAACATAGCCATTGTGTTTATAATATTAAGCTGCAATACTAAAATAATGCAGCGAATAATATAGGTTAACCACGACCTTCGTCTATACATGCCTGCAATGCAACAAGGTAACTCCTCTTACAAGCTTCCGTAGACTTCAGCTTTGTCTCCTTAAAAATAACTAGTACATAACACCGAACATAATGGCTAACACTAAATAGTCTCTTTGTAAAATGATAATCAAACATTTATTTTTCTCAGATGGAAGCTGGGAACATTCAAAGGAACTTTCTCTTTGGAACTGAAATTTTTAGACAAACTGTCGATCACAGAGGATTTCTATTCAAACAAGAAAGCTCCGCTTGAATGTACTTAGCTACTTTGAACGTACTTAGCGACTTTCTCTGCCCTTCAATACTGCGAACATTACGGCAACGTTGCTAAGTGAATTTATAGCCATAGACCATAAAACCAGTGAAAATGTGGAAAAATAATGACGGGTAATGTCGGACTCTTATAAGTGGGTTAATTGATGTAACGGAAAATTGGTCGCCAATGTTGCAAGCGGTAATGATTGATATTGTTACAACTATGAAATAACTTTAATCAACTCAATTAACCTGGTAAGTTGGCTATCCTGGTAGTGAGCTAGTCTTTTGTGCCACAACATGCGTAACCACTCAAGGGTCTAGCGTAGACGGTTTATTGGCTTTCAATGTTCTCTCTCAAAACGACATTAGCGACAAATAGCATAGCCTATGTCAATAAAAGCAAAATCATTAAAATAATTAAATCATGTTGTACGACATTGTACTAATTGAATTGACATGCATTATCAATACCCAAATGATGGTGTTGCCATTAGCATCAAATGAGGATTTTCGTAACATGTAGGCCCAGAATGGACACAATGTTATATGCCGATACATGTTAATCCTACGACAAACACGAACAATGAGTCACATTAGCATATTTAAACAATATAAATCACGGTGCGCACTCATGGAGGAAAATCAGGCCATAAACGTTTGATGTCAAATCTTTCGCAGTCATCTCACATTAAGTGCATAAAAAAAGCCTGCTCATGTACGCATCATGGCAAGACATCAGTGACTGCTGTTAATCGCACTTCACAACCAAACCTTCACAACGTTAGAGAGCACATGTGTCTTGTGTGCCCGCATCTTAGACACATTGCTACCTCTACGGCAATGTCAATCTTATCTTTAACCAGTTGCGTGTATTCGATTAGCAATCCAACCACTTTTGAGAAACGTACACCTTTTATATACTCTCTTAGTTACACACAATGCAATCGCTCACACCTGACAAAATGGTTTGGCCCATGGCAAATATATAACCAATGGTTCTTCGGTGCTAACTGGGACCACATATCGAAACTTCAGTGCTTGAAGGTTGCGATTATGTTCATAGTAATTCAATGGCAAACCTTCACTTCTCGCCATTAAGACTTCGCTTGTAGTACATTATACGTATAGCGCCTACCATAACAAATTATTAGGCAACAGCATGCCATCAACAGATGCACTTTGTTTTCAACTATGCGATGTACCGTTTTTAAGTATCGTTTGCCTTAATACAGCAACTGAACAAAGGCTTCATCTCTGGCTTCGCTGTTTTGCGACGAGAATATGGACAGAGCGTCAAATAATATCACCCCTTATGATTACAGAGATCCAAATTCGCACCTGGATGTGCTTGTTATGTTCTTTGCGACAGTGTGGAAATGGTGAATACCATAAGAGTAGAATATTATTCACAGAGAGACTTTACCAGATGGTTGACCATAAGCATGCGGCCATGATAAAGGGATTGATACACTGTGATAAGAGACTGAAATTATGAATATAACTGACAATATTCATTATTCGAGAAGAGTTTACTCCAATTCATTGCATATGGTCTAGTTTATCCACTGGTCGATATATAATTGATCCCTGATGAATTATATGATGTCGTATCAATGTTAAAAGTCATTATTTAGTACAGCAGAATGGGAATGTTAGCGTCGGTACGTAAGATAGGCGATGGCGATCGGCAAATCGTAGGTCGGCTTTAAAGGGCTTGTGCATGCAGCCATGAAAAACAGTTATCAGCCTCCGACACGCACCCATAATAATCCACCGGAATAGAGGTGGCATTTTAAAGTGCACACGAGAAGCTACTGCAAATAGAGAATATATGGTGATCGTTGTCGAGTAAGAGTTCTATGAATAAATTTCTTATCGACTTCCCCTCAACGGCACAACATCACCATTATTGGCATGCGCAGTCATCAATATGTGTACTGAATATTGCAGCGCGGCGATATATCAATGATTGTCCTTTTGAGGACATTTGGACAAATATATGGTATGCAGAGCACAACACTAGCAGCGTGTTGCACAAACATCTTGGCATTCCGATTACTAAAGCAAGCAGCATGCATCATTACACTGATGTCACAAATTGATTGACTGTTAGTAACGGACACTTTCAGCTCCCTTACACGATATGTAATCCCTCAACAGTAAGCCCCTGACCTTGCGACCCTGTCACAGCTACGCGAAGGGAGTCATGCGCGTCCGGTAAGATGGCTGGTACTTTAGCTGTTAAAGGCGAGCTACACAATTCTTCAGTTTGATTGATGTCCCAGACAAAGCATTTGCACATTGTTGCCAAATTGCAAGAAATATTTATGATAAATGGAGTTGCATTATGTCAAATACAGACACAAAACCCGTGGCGTAGCGCTACAGAATGTTCATATATGCTAATTGCTTGGGGTTCATGAATTGAAAACACATCAACTTGCATTCAAAAGCACTGCCGGTTTATGTACGAGCCATATCGTCTATCCCACTAAATAATGACATTTTATTGTCTCTTACCGACATGTTTAAAGCCGCGATACATATTGAAGCATGGCTTACAATAACGCAGCAATGTTGGAAGCGTTACCTTACATTAAGAGTTTCAGTTTCTAATCACCTCTAGTGAACACGTGGGGTTTGTTTCATGAAATATGTACCGCTTTACACATACCCGGACACGAGGCAAATAAAACAAAACAAAATGTGCAACATAGCAAGGGAGGTAATTTAAACAAGCATGTCATGCTTAGATATCTATAACAAATAGTTTTATTTCAACCTGCTTTTGAATGACTATCAATTAGTGACTTGCTGATCATTGAAACCGAAATAGTGGGCCCGAATTGGAGAGAATGACATGGATTACAATAGTGTATTATCGGGGCACAACTAACACCAAATTGCACCTCATATCAGCTGTGAGTTAATAAGTCACAATCAATATATGCCTGCCAGATTATATGCATACACTGTCGATAATAGGTGTTTAAAGTTCACGTTGACGCAGTACCTTATGCAGGCTCGATATTAACTAAGAAATTCAGGATTTACCATGAGGCTGTGTACGGCGATTAAATTACTATGATCAAGGGGACAAAACCATATAGCACGTTGCATACAAGTCATTTCGGGTGATTGCGAAGCACTGCTTTTTTTTGGCGTAGATTGCACCTATGATAACTGAGTTATGGATATTCCTTTCTTGATGGTGTGCGTCTGCGGGGATAGCAGAGAATAATCTTGCTCAAATGTAAATAACAGCGCAGTGACTTCCATATCGTATTTCAGAAACTTTATTATGCACTGTCAAGATCGCCAATTAAGGATTAACATAAATGTTGGAAAGAAGCTCCGAACCAAATTCCGAGATAGAACAGGCACAAATAGTCCTCATGAATAAATTCATGACAAACTTATTTTCATACTTAACTGTCCACTCTCTGACCTTCTTTATCGTCATATATTAAAAGCGAATTTACATAACTGATCTCTATTATGACTCAAATGGTGATTAAAACCACACCATGAATGCAAACTACTTTCTTGTATGCATTTGTTCAACATCGCCAGAATGGAATGAAATGGGATAGTATTGGTTTCAAAAGTGATGGGTGCGTGTTTGCAGGCAAAGATTCGCAAGAATTTGACAAATGTTATGTTGTATGGAGCCGCGCTGTCTGCCAAAGGGGTTAAATTGGTTATATAATCGACAGAACCAATCCAGTCTCAACCAACTGCAACCGACTATCTAGTTATTGCATGCTTTGTATTTCCTTTATACGAGCAATATGTTTGCTTTGAGAACTGACACCTGGCAGCAATCGCCGCGAATATGGACACGGTGAAATAAAATGTTCATCTGACATACACACAATCCCGACATTAATTATTTTCTGCTTACTGCCAGACACCTTACATGCACCCGGTTAACTCAGGCTGCGAGCTTGACCAAGAATTGTTGCTGTTGATTGTTCATGACCTTTCTCTTATAAATAGAGCGCACTCTGAAATCATTTTCCACTATCATCTACAAAGGCCGTCATTTTCCAAAACCGGGGAATAATCGCTAAGCTATCGGCCGCGATGCCAAATCATTGATTAACAATGCTGCAATCAATATTACGCACTAGACCAGCATAGGTAAATCGCTCAATCCTGATTGGAGTGTCGCACTAGCTGATTTACAATCATATAATACACATTAATAAGGCTCATTGTCATGGTTGTTCTTAAATGCGGTCATTAATGATTCAATCGTTCACTATATATAGTTATCACTGGTTAACCGATTGACAGCTCGATGCGAAACATACCTGCACGGCCACTCCATTGGCAGCATTCTTTGGTTTCCTTCGAAGACCTTAACTGAGCAATGTTAGGATTTATTGAAACGTAAATATTACCTTGCGTTTTGTCATGCCAAGGAATATTGGAAAATTTCAAGCTTACTCAGGGTAATGTCGTCAGAGCGTCAGGTAATACCAGTACAATATCGTATCGCTGATTATCACATCGCCCTCATCATAAGTCGTCTGTGATGTATCATAAAATTTGCTAGTAACTATTCAGTGCCCGCAGATGTTCACAAATTAAAATTAACCTTAGTCACTCCATTATATAAGTCAAAGTTACATCATCGGTATGGACACTAAAATCATTGAACAATTGTGGGGCTGTCCCAAAATGACCATTTCACCCAATAAAACCGGGTGACCAGCGGGGACGCGTGCTGACCCTCAATAACGTTTCCGGTCTATGTTGATGAAATAAGCCGTTTTACAAAGCTGAATCACACTCTATGCTTTTAAACATTCACCATGAGACCTAACAATTATCCTTTGTCCATATCATTGCCTGTGAAATAGATAGTTAAAACATTAGAAGTCTACACGATTATAATCTTCCTGACTCTCTTAGCATTTTCAAATTGTGACATATTTGTTGTTGCACATTAGCAGCACCTAATGAAACTTGCTCTTGCTAGTCGGTGATTAGCCATAAATTAACCGGTGGACCGTCATTCCGTGTACGCGTTACCTTTGTAGTAAACATACGATATATGACTACCCTGGTTTTTCCGAGGTCAGAATTTTCCCAACCCCATTCTTTTGCGTAAATTTTTTCTACAGATAATGTTCCGAGTAAGACGCAATTGCTGTGAGCATCACGAAACTTACACCGAAGATGGCGCAATTCGGCGCGCAAATGAGGGACTGATAGTTACCAATTTTATGAAGCAATCTGCTTCCTGCATTTATCCACGGACCGTAGCCCCACAGATAATCTGAATAATGATAATGCTTACTAGTTACTGTTGATGACTTGGTGAATCTATAATCATTTCAAATTTTATTTCCGGCAAATGAATTTCAACATGATGTTCATTCTTACAACCATTAGGCTGAAGTCGAAGAATGCTGATAATAAAACCATATATATATATATATATATATATATATATATATATATATATATATATATATATATATATATATATATATATATATATATATATATATATATATATATATATATATATATATATATATATATATATATATATATATATATATATATATATATATCAATGCTTAAAGTATATTGACCTTTGCTATAACGCTAATAATAATCATATTATCCATCTCCAACGCTAATGCACCACACACTCCGCAACTATATTATTCACAGTCTATTCACGTGAAATTAACTATCAGTCAGGTGAACTGAAGTAGAGGCCGATCAAACTCCAGCTCATCTGTTTGTTTTTCAATATGATATATTTGTTGTTCAACAATGTTTTGTTTCCAAACATAACATTCTGCAGATCCTCAAACACAGGACCCACAGGTTTCGTGTCAGCTTTACCATCCCAAGCAAACTATAAACTGTATCGTGGAAAGAGCACCTTACTGTTTGTATATGAACCAATGGCTATGACATACTAACAGCGAGTCCTATAACGACACTCACTTGCAAATAGCAATCAGCTTTTGTTGGACTGAGTATACCATGCACAGCATGGTAAACATACACCGACTCATGTGTTATTGGTTATGAGCAACTGGGTTGCACACGGAACAATACCTTATAACGATGATAATAACGTTGATTATATTATTATTTGGTAGCGACAACAGGGGTGTTCAAATCTGCCAACATTAAATGATGCAATGTGTACCCAAGCTAAGACGCAAAGCCAGTGACAAAATGTGTGTCATTTGAACGCGCAGAGCTGCTATATGTACCAATATTTACTGTGTCAATTTTCACAGGTTATGGGCAACTGGGTTGTTCAAGGACCGATACTTTATAAAGGAGGAGATAATGACAATATTCCGAGTTCATACATTGTGCTTTGATAGCGACAATACGGATGCGCGTTGTTATTGATCTGAACAGAGCGCCCTGCAATCATACAATGGACGAAATTATGATAATATCTCCATTCGAGGCTTGTGTGCACTGATGCAATGTCAACCCAACCAAAAAGCCAAGCGCTTGATTCAATAATGTTTATCATTTAAAATTCGGGTGATCGTATATTCTGGCTTATGCATCCAGCATGGCCGAAAACAACCCAAATAAACAGTTAAGCATGAAATTCTACAGCTTTACATGTTCGAACTGAAGTACAATGGCTGTCCTTGTACATGTTAAGAATCGAAATACTTTACTCTCGATATAATCAAGGCCGACACAGAAAATGGGTGCTTTTGACCAGAGCAAATCTTAAGAATAAATTAAGCATTATTTACCTTTCCCATGAGTTTCGATGCATATAAGGGTAAATCATAATCGATATACCCTTGATGACATGCTGGTAAAGTGATAGGTGACAAGTGTGCTGATTGCAGTTCAACGTCACCAATGTGCAGTGAGTGTTCCACGTGGCAGTCATTGATGCCTGTTATGTCTACGATTACCACTATTGGAGGATGCATAACAGTTATTGTCTCTTCACAAATGCAATGTACAGTTGAATTAAGATACCGCTGTGAAACAAAGGCGTTAATTAGAGGTTGGAGCAACTTAACTTAGTGTTTCCGTTCTATTCTTTTTCTATATCTTTTGTGAATGGACTTATCCTTAATGCATGGGATTCATTTCCCTTGGCTTAAATGGTGCTTTGGGTAGCAATGGTCGGTTACAGCATAACTCATTGTCATAACCTATGCATTGAGTAAGGCAGTTGGAGTGATTATACAGCAGTTATACCGAGGCCATTAAAGAGAAGGTAGAAGAGATAACGTGTGTTTATGATTCGATTTAGCGGAGTTAATTGCTGATCAAATAAGGCAAGTAAGGGAGAATCAGTTCCTTCCTGCTTCATAGAAAGGTAGTAGATTCGTCCCGTGAACGTGGATTCTAACTTTGACCGTCGAAATGGACCCCAACAAATGCACAATGGAATCATGGTGTAGACATGGTTCGAATGGGCATATATTGGCCATATATTGCTTCGTGATACAATGTCCTACTTCGAACTCGCCGGTCTGAGTTAAATCCAAAGTGTGACATGCTTCTCCAGATTCAGGACCGGCCTGGTATTGGACTCTGCGCTATGAAGCATATCAATAAATAGATATGCTACATCTCTTACTGTGAATATGTGATACATATTCGTAACCATCTACAGCACACGGGTTGGAGTCGATTTATTTGATTAATATTGATGAAAATTCGAATCAGTGGTAATTCGGCCATGCCGGTCATTTACACAGGTAATCTATTCCCACCTTAGCATATAAGAATTCCTTTAATCGATTCAGCCTCACTGCACACCATAAGTCGTTAAATGCTATTCATTGATTTTAGATCACCTGCAACCAGACGAATGGCATGGATGTTTGCTGTCAACACTAATATGGGTAGCATTAATTCAACGGCCATTATATTTTATTCCTAAAATTTAGCCGGTAATGGGCTGCTTGCCAATTCTCCTCAATCCTTAATCTTTGAGAATTGACAAGTTATCAATGAAGGAATATGCCTTATGCTGCCGGGGTGGCCCTTCTCTTAAAGATGTTGATTGAGCGTCGTCGCTTCTTTGACATTTCACAATCGTGCACGGCCTGCCATTTATTTATTCATCTGACTCCGGAGATCTGGAAGCGCTATAAAATTAATCCACCTAACTCTGATACATAAGATATGAACGTGAATGCCGACTCTATATCAATACTCCAACCAGTCATCCATACGACGAGTTAATCTTCACATTGATTGCCTGGGGTTAATACTAGCTTTGTATGTCATTACGGCAGATAATGATTGAAGCCGTTGTTGAAGAATGGTCGGACATTATTGGACGTAATCACCGTACCTGGCTCTGCTGCCGTAGCCATACGATTTATGAGGGATATGATACATGAAAATGAATTATTGATTATTTCGTTATTACTGTAAGCCATGGACCTCTTGGACGAATGAGAGTAGCACTCTCTGTTTTTGACTGCACACCTCATTGTGTACATTTGATTTGAGCGCATTGCAAGGATTGGATTGTCATTTTTATGATATCGTTATTCTGACTTCTTGCAAAACCACACACTAGTCATGAAAACAACGAGTAGTTATCATGAGATATCAACAACTGGGCCGAAACATTGAAAATGTGCTTTTTCCTCGTCATATAAAAAGATGATGTTGTTTGTTTCTATGTGATATTTGCAGATTGGCATTCATAACGGCGTGTATTGGAATGCTTGCTGTCAGTAAACCAAAGACTATATATAGACACACAACAGATCCTGGCATACTGATTAAAGATAATTACTTTGAAACTGTATTCGTAGACATGGACAGCGATTTATATGATTGCGGTTTATTTGGTAAATGCCTAAACGTCTGATTTAATTGCCATGCCTGGTCACGCCACAAAGAGCCGATGGGTAGTAATAATATGAGTGTGCAGATGCGGTCGCCACAGCAATAAGTCTTTTGTTGAAGCTCCCTCCCGAGATTGATCGATTGTACCGCGTGTATGTGCGAGGCACATATATTAATATTATGGCTCTACAATATGCGTATCCTGATATCATCCAAGGACTAGGTTATGCCGTTATAAACTGATATATGTGTAGTCTATATTCGTTATGAAACAGGTGCAATAAAGCAGGGCTACTTGATTGGGATACAATAGCTAAAGCAATTACAACTGGTCAATGGTAATATCCGTATAGTTCTTTCACATATGGGCAGCACAGATGAATACTGACTGGTTTTACGTGATTCTGCTGCGCGCTGTGCGCCGTGAGTGATATCACCATTGATGCATGAACACCTGGGCTGCTTTACGGGTCGTGGCACCTATCGTCTCCGAATAACGTGGGCAAATTATTAATCCCTGAATGAAATCATAAAACCTCTTTGCGTGTTTAATTAATCGCAGCTGCTTCGTCCCCTGAAATAAAAGTGATTACATTGCGTAAAATGTATCCACGGCATATCACAAGCGACAAAACCCACCGAATATTCACAAAAACGGGTAAGGATGGAAATATCTACGAGCAAATATTAATGAGCTGAATAAATATTAAATGCTCATTAGATTTGATCATGCCTTTTTATTAGCTCCGCCATTTGTGTTTGATAACTTGCAATCAAAACCAAGTGTGGGTCTAAATGAAGAAACACAGCGCGTTTTGTTTTATAACGTGAAGAACATTTTTAAATTACTTAAGATTGGAAGAAAGATAAACTTGAATCGAGGGTTAAGTACATGGTAATTCATGACATCTAAACCAATAAAGCTATTTACATAGCAGAGCGCTTATATCTGACGAAGGTTCTGCTCGTACAATCGCAAACGCGCACTATCGAACTATTACGATCACTGCCAACCACAGTAAATATTCCCAGTGAAAGTCAACTGCGTGACGATATAATCAAAATAGATCCTTTGGTCATTGTCATGCGTCAACCTGACTATTGTCATGCCGACTGTTATGCCGGGATTATATAGTCCTAGAATGACCGATGGATGAGGAACACTATACAAATGATGTCGAGATACATGTTTATAAATGAATATTTGACAGAAACTTTTTCCAACTGGTGGTGTGGCTACACGAAGCGATGGTCATCGCTTCCTAGCTCACCAACAAATAACATTTTGTGCGATCCAACATGAATGACATTTCTTCAGTATGTTGCAATCGAAGTTTAGCGATGCAAGCTTATTCACCTTCATTCTCTCTATTATCATGTAAAACAGTCTGTTGGTGGCAAGAGAACGATTGCCAAACACTTCAATTAGGCATTTTAACTTAACCTGACAGTATATCTGGTACAACGAATTTCTCAAATAAATCGTCTTACTTCAATTCATCATCTTTACTGGCGAATTAACATTTAGCTTACATTATAGAGTTTGGTGATGTTGTAGGGCGGCTGCAGAATTTTGCCATTATCTCGTGCATCGAATCACAATGAACCCTTTCGACGGCTCGTGAATTTTATTCATAGATATTGCTGCATTTCATTAAGCACTGCCTTGCATATCCCATCATTCAATCACACGCTGACAGCCAGCAGAAGAATGTCATTACTCTAGCCAGCAAATATGATTGATTATGATACCTTAATTATTAAAATCGGTAGGCATTGATATGAATGATTACTTACTAGACGGTCTGCGCAGATACACACAATGATAGACGAGAGTGAGGTGACACCATTATTCAAGTACTCTTCAGCATGTCTTTAACCATATTACATACCCTTTATTGACCATTGTTTTCAAACTCTGGCAATGTAATACCGTGTTGAACCTTACTTAAAGCCACGTTCAATTTTGTAAAGCAACCATTGACATTTGCAATATGCATAACGTTATGTGGCATGCTTGGATGATGATGATACCAGGTAGTTTAACAATATCCGGGATCAACTTCGGAACAACAAGTATCTGGATCAAATAATGTTGGCTGCCTTTTAGTTGTCTCAGGTGTAATATTTGATCTTCAACTGCAATGTCCAATAAATAACGCTGCTTGATATTGACAATATTGGCATAATAATATAGCAATCGATTTAATGGAATAACTTTATGCATCCTTTTCGATCCACACTTCATCTCAGAAATTTATCATGCCATATTAGATGACTTGCATATGGAACTTTTGCCTATGTGCATTGTTATTCAGCTAAGTGTACGTTAACTAGTAAATCAGCCACCGTGCATGAATAGCGTCATAGATGAGTTGACATACATCAATCACCTTCATCAAAACGTAAAAAAAACATGAAATCAAGCACTTGATAAAGACTTTGTGTTATTTTCCATTACCACCACCTTCACATGCATCCATCAATAGAAAGAAGGATGCCTTAATTGGTCTCGTTATGTAAATCACCATTTATGTGTAGAATTAGTGGGACAGCTTCATGATTAACAGCATGACTGTTTACATTACACGCGAGTGATCCATGCACAGAGTTATGCAGTGGATCACCATTAACCACAATATGTGAGATCAGAGACAACCTCCTCATCCCCAACTAACATGGTGTCTACTTGGATAGAAATGAAAAATATTGATATATCACTCTTTTATCTCTGTATCTCACCTCTCTCTCTCTCTCTCTCTCTCTCTCTCTCTCTCTCTCCCCCTCTCTCTCACACTCTCTCTCTCCTCTCTCTCTATCTATATATCTATATATATATATATATATATATATATATATATATATATATATATAAATATGTATATATATATATCTCTATATATATATATATATATATATATATATATATATATATTTATGTATTATGGTTATTATTGGTATAGATTCATTAGCGTTTTACTCTAAAGTACATCAGAATTGTTATTGCAATCGGCATTTTGAATAACACTCGATTTAATCGACTACATATTTCCACCTATGAATGTAGAAACAATATGATCTTATGTTTAAGTCTATGCGATTAAACGATGTTAATCCATATATTGTCTTGATAAGATACTGTTATCAAATATCAGCAAGGTTATTTAATAAGGGTCTGCCACATGGCGTCATAATTAGATTACGTCAATTTCCACGTTTAAGGTATGATTTAAGGGCAGTGTTTTTATTACGTGGATCCTTCACGAAGAGGGGATGTGCGATCTTTGATGTCTCGCCTTGTGTAAACAATGCAATAGTAATAAGCGTTTTAAACGAACACATAAATAACATATTTACAATAACGTTCATTTATATATACTTACAAAGAAGAATTCTGATTTTAGCGGATTGTCGGTGTAATTCAGATTTCTTGATGGTATACTAAGACAATGTACATGTGGTAACCAATACGTTCTTTGAGTTGTATACGGCACAACCTTAAGTTTAATGACCTTTTTTGCTGCTGTTGCTTATACTTCGTCTTTGTGAGTGCTGAGAGCGGCCATCGAAGTGTTACTGAATCAACTTGAAGGTTCAAGCGGAACGTTAAATAGTTCCCTCGGTACTTCCTTTATTGTAAATATATTTATAGAGAATGAAGTATGTAACAGTAAGGAGAATGAGAAGCTCGTCTTGGGTGTCCAGTAATAATCATAATCATAACTAATGTGGTACATGGTTCAGAGACTTATCAACAATTTGTGAGCATATTGAAACTTAGACTTCGCAGTCAAACGCGGCGATACTTTGTCTCTGTGAAAGCACGCTGCCTAGTAGAACCCGACTTTTTGTACGCCGTGATTAATGATGTGATGAATCTATTGCGAGAAAGTTGACATTTTTAATTGTAATGTATTTAATTGCATGGTCATCCTGATTTATAAGAAACTTTATAAAGTGAAACATAAGGAATTTTGAGTCTTTGCGGGAGTAAAGAATGATAACACCCGGTCTCTTTTTCAAAATATTACATTCCAAAGAAACACATTTCCAAGGTTAGTTTTTCATGTTAGACGGATTAGAACAAAAAACAGCATACAATGATATTAAATTATCCGTTGAATTGACTGCAAGTGATATCGAATTTAATTGTCGTAGTGTGTCATCAAATCAACCGAGCAGTGGACGTTTAAAAACCACATATTTTGTTTACGTGATGCTTTTGATACATGTTATTATATGAAGATGGATAGAAATGGTTCTGTTGATTGTCAATTGATTCGTTGAAAATGCAAATTTGCCAACCTGTCAAACATTTAAGTTTAGTCATGTGACGATGGATGACGATGGCAATATATTTTGTATGACTTCGAAGATTGTACAACCAATGGGCGGGCATATTTTTGCTTTTACCTTTATAAACATTCTAATGAAAAGAGGAAACTTAATCTCCATATTGAGGGTATAACTTTTCGTCGAAAACCTACTCCCACAAACAAGAAAAAGCTTGTATAATTAGCTTCTCTAGCAACCCGACTTAACAGCGGATATTTGTGAAAATTGACTAAATAAATGTCGCTCAAGTTGGTAGGGTCAATTAACAATCTAATCACACACAGCTGATTGCACATCCTTTATTCATTAATTGGGGCACCCAATATTTCCCTTAAAATGCGCGCAATAATCAACTTACGCAAGAAAGTGATAACTATTCACAAAAGTTTCATAAGCGATTTTCATGCTTAACGTGGACAAATACAATAAACAGAAAGACTATATATTATTCACGGAAATTCGCCCTCCCAATATAAGTCTGTCGATACGAATTACATCAGCGAATGTAAGCGAGTCAATTAACAGTCGTTTTCAGCAACCATGACTTACTTGAAAGATTGTCACATCCATACCCTTTTTAAGGCGAAACTGTTTACCAGTAAGTCACGGAGACAGACCTTCATCTTCGCATTATGAATAGGCTGAATAGGTCATTAATAATGTCGCGCCATGGGCTTTCAGTTTATGGTGCCGTAAAGAGTTCGTCCATGCTGCCACATTAACCAGTAACCAACTGCAGCCAGACAGTTACCAGCATATCATCGTGTCAATAAGGCTCCTCATATATTACGAGCCCAATATATTGTACTGATTAATTTCATAAGAATCAAAAGCATGCAAAATCTACTTGCAGCTGTTTATCGAAAAATCTTAAGAACCGTTTCTGGGGCATAGCGGTAAACCTTATCGCCTTTCGACACACAGGTTATTGGTTCGACCCCAAAGTTTAAAATCTTAACTTCTTCTCTGTGATTTGGATGATCAGGCGCATCTCTGAAAGGGGATGCACTCGACCCGTTAGCTCGATAGAGGCAAAGCTGAAACTTCTATCAAGTGGCTTGGGTTATCGCTTCCCGGACTGGGACTTGAGCAGAAACGAAACGACAGGCATCACATTTGACCTAATCTATCACCATTACCCCAATATTATCATTACTATTACTGTAGCCAACAGGTCATTAAATGTATGATTAATTTAGTGCCACTGGCAAATATTCATCTCCCAATTGTCCGCGATCTACAGGTTCTACTAGAAATCAAATTAACAATTGATAGTCATTGACTAATAAATGTATCGACTGCTGCTACCAATCACAAGAATACCGATAGGCGCAACGGCAACGGGCGCCTAGCTGTGACGTTGATACCACGTGTCAATAATTAGCCACCGAAACGATATGTAAGCACGCGGGTGATGTGTGGAGCAACAACAAAAACCCTAGCAAAATTTACAGCTGACGTCAACTGATACTCAACATAAGACGCCATGATTACCGTTGGTCATTGAAAGACAAACAACTGTCGTCATACTTAAAACTTTATATAAAATGGTAATGCACCGAAAGTCATCCCAGAGTCACAATACAATTAACAACTGAGCGCTAATATTTTACGTCGTTAATGTCCACAAAATCGTCGATTCCCTGTGACGCTTGGTTCATTATATATTATAAAGCAAATACACATTTCTGTTAGACCCCTCTTTTGGTGCGCTTCCGTTTTACATGCATCAGCTATCTGCAATGTTCTCCTAACCTCGTCAAACATCTGGTGCGTAAAAGAATCTTCATCATGGCCAAAATAACTAGCGGTTGGTCGCATCACCATGCAATCATTAGTCAGGTGCATGTGCCCGCTCATTTGCTTGTTAAAGGTCATAATATCTGCCACACTAAGCTGGTTTTATGTATATCTAGCCGGATTGCTAAAGATTAGACTTTCATCCCAGTTGTACTTAGGATTATAGTGTCTTCTGATGGAAGGGTCTTGTGATCCAATCAATTTGAAAGCCTGGAGTGAGAGCATTAATCGTAAAATAGATACTGTTAAATTTATATTTTCGTTCGGGATCATATGAATACCTGATTTGTGGACAATATAGATGGAGAGAGTTTCAGCTTGGATTCTGCTTATTTGTGAAAGCCTCAAATAATTATCATCACTCTATCACTCGGTAGTTTGTCAGATATGTTGACCTTATAACTATATACTCAAAATATACTGATACCATTGTAGTTGTAGATGAAGAACACAAAAAGGATTCTGTATCTCTGTAAAGAAAAAACAACTCGGGGGAACCGACTGCACTGTCCAATGTGGTCAGGAAGGCGTAAGCTTTGGCTACAAGGTGTTGGCGCGTCGGGTGAAGGCGCTATCTCCGTCTTGTATGGCGTAAATATACCTGGAAACAAATGAACTTACGGCCGCGATCAGTGTGTCTTGATTATGGGTATTGTAGGACGTATTAAAAACATGAGTGTTCAATCTGTAAGTGTGAGTGAGTATGTTACGTATGTGTAATATTATAACAGAAGCATGTGGCTTCGCACGACGGTATAGTTATATATATGGCAATTTGCTTGGTGTCCATACATTGCATGTCAGTGTGCCTAATTTGCCTCAAACACTAAGACATCTCCAAGTAAATTCTTCGTTTGCAACATTGCTTGATAATTCACAAATAATAACATATTCCTCTAGAAATGTAGATGGAAACGCAGTTCGTTAGATAACATAAAATGTAGCAGCGTATGTAATGAGATACACGGGCAGACGAACCGACAGGACATTACATTAACGCCCGTTTCTAGTAACAGGCTGCATTCTATGGCAGATCCGATACCTTAACATTCTATGTAGTGACATGGGAAAGCTTTTATACAGGTGTGTGCTTTATTAACAGCAGCGCAATAGTTGACCTACTACATTAGCTTGTTATAAAGCACTAATCTGGCGTTTTAATTTGAAAGCATCGCACTTTTTTTCATTGCTCTAAACTATTTCCTTTTGGTTCGCTATTGCTTGTGTGCCCGGTGACGCAACAATTTAATACTGACCTAACACGCGTTGCATTGAGATAATGACCAGAACCAGCCTATGTGTTATGACTAGTCGGCGCGTGTGACTCTCACCATCCGTCGCGTTTTTGATGCTTTATTCACTGACGATCACCCAAACACAGGTGGCGGGTCGGG
Source organism: Urechis unicinctus (assembly GCA_034190875.2). Classification (NCBI taxonomy): domain Eukaryota; kingdom Metazoa; phylum Annelida; class Polychaeta; order Xenopneusta; family Urechidae; genus Urechis; species Urechis unicinctus. The sequence goes on along the minus strand of CM067358.1, from coordinate 64,613,619 downwards.
GGTGCGGGGGTTTGAATTACGCGCAATTATAGCTATACATTAAAGTTGAAAGACTCTTTGTTCGAGAAGTGGTAGGGAGCTTTTATCAATGAGAAAAACCGGCAAAGAGCTTTGTAGCTCACCTTTGATCCCTTTCTAGCATAGACCAAGCATATTTGGTTTCACTGATGAGGCTCAACACCAGATATTATTTGGGCGCATTAATATCATTCTTGTCAAGGAAATGCTTGGTAGGTTGATGCATATTTCGCGATCGCGTGATAGTGGCAGCACGTTCAATCGTTGCGAGGCATTATTCTCTGTGTTATGGGTTAATGGGGCATTTGATGGCGGATGCAACATTAACACCAATGCATCGTATGAATGAAGCTAACTAGCGTTGTAATAGTCGGTGGTTGAATATGTTTAATCAGCTCGCTCAAGAACCACATCTAGTTTGTGTTGTGAGGGTATTTCTTGTTTCTCTTCTGTAGTGGCCTGAGCAGTATACTCAGATATATCAAGACTTCACTGCGTACGAGATATATTTATTGACTACGATACCAACACCGCGTTATAACCGGTCTTATGCTGTATATATTGGAGTCGCGTCCACCCGCTTCGGATCCTGGGGATAAGCTCCCGAAACGTGGACGCCCCTTCAATATATACCCAATCCCATGTCCCCTCATGAGACCAGCTCTACCTGTAATTGGCTGACCAATCACAGGCGGCCACTATACTGACCGATTACAACGAGGCCCATACATATTATGTCACAGTGGAGTATACCTTTAAGGGCATGATGTGGAGTTTAAAAATAAACGGATTAAACCATACAACATTTGCTCGAATGACGGAATTAATAGGCATATTGACTTGCCACGCCACAATTATAGTTATTGTTATAACCCAATGATATGTTAGGGTTGCAATGCCCGGCCGGCTGTCTGATATAGAAAAACCGCTTACACGTGCGTGGTACATATAAAAGAGAGATAACAGGAGTTTTTACATATTGATTGGCTTGAGGAATACTATAAGTTTTTTGAATTGTGATGTATTTAAACATCTACGAGTTAATAATCACCTGTTACATAATCTTATCAATGGTACAGCTGGTGTTACACCGATCCTAAATGTAGGTCTGCGAAATTGTTCAGGGAAGTAAGGCAAGACCATCGTGGATAAACCCCATCGGATTTTTGGGATTTTACCGGTCGGCCACCTGAGCAATCGCCCCCTACAAAACTATAGTCTGATAAACTGGCTTGTACAATAAGAATACATGGCCTATATGGCAGATTATACAATCCCTGGTAATGATATTTTGACAGTTTACGCCAAATACAATATCCGGCATCCCGACTGTGATAGATAACTGGTCACAATAGAAATAGCTGGCAAATATAATGCCGTCATATTTTCGTTGCGTTCTCATCTTTTTAACTAAATGGGACACTCCCATATGATTAGCTGATATTGAATAGAGATAACTTAAAGTGATGTCCATGTCAGCAATAACAAAAATGTAACACGGACTATAAATACATAATTCTATATGTTATTCTAAAGTATCCGATGTAATCCGCAATATGACACATTTGAGCCAATTTAATTTTGTTTGACTCAAAATTGATCCATTTTGAAATAAGATCTGCGACACTTGATTTGTCTTCCGCAACTGTCACCTCCAATGCATTGACCTTGACAAATATTCAGTCATTCTCCAATTTGGGTATTACAAATGCAGACAAACACCACAATACAAACAAGCATGCAAATACAAGCCCAAACTCACCCACACACCTATGTAAATGATTCTGAATAAAAAAACTACGTGATATGTCTATACGTCGGCACCCTTGTCCGACGAGCTTACCTTTTCCAGAGTTATATAGTGCAAATTTATCAGTGAATACCAATTTACCTGCTTATCCCAGGCAATATATTGTCCCCATTGGTTACAAGTGATTGTACCCTTACTTGACCTAATCCAGGGAAAATATAGCAAATTGTACTCAATAAATAACAATTACTTGCTTATCCCAGGCAATGTATTTGCTTCATTACATACTAGTAGCAACATTGATTGGCCCAAATAAACAACTTCCCGTGTCAGCCTTTGGTAAGTGAGGGGATGCTGTGTCTCTTATTGCAATGAGTTAACGCCGCACTACTGTGTTTACATCATGATGTTTAAACTGTCAAACATTAATGACTAGAAGCAGGTATTTGGCCCAGAGCAAATAAAAAGCTCACTTTCAGATAGATTCATAGTTGTTAAAGTTCGGAAAGTAATATAATCCGAATCGTGTTAGATAGAATTGGTTTGCTACTCAGCATTGCCACTAATGATTGCCCAAAACCTTTCACTTATAGATTTACAGAACACTTTGGAAGTAGAGCCATTAATTATTGTCTCATTTACTATCCATCTATGCCATGGATAAAACGATGAATAGTTTACTCTGAAACATAAATGCACGTCCACAGTATAGAAAGCATTCTTTTTCTGCCTTCTTGAACCATAATTGCGATTTCTACAGAATTAAAGAGATGAATTTTGAGCATAAAATCTGAAATGCATTGAAGGGTTTTCCGATTGGATGCCAAAACGGGTCTGTCTGAGCTGGATTGCAGATGAGAGATTGACTCTAGGCTTCATTAGCACGTTGTTTTATGTTATGTATTATTACTCGCCTGGTCTACGCCCATCAACAATTAAGTTTTATTTGATCACGTTGGATTCTGAAGACAACTATGTCATTTTCAACAGGGAGTTAATTATTTGCAATTGTTAATCCGTCTGTACTTTGCTGCCTTATCTGGGACGATGACATCATTCAATGGTCCGATGTAATTTGTGCATTATTGGTACTTAAGGCTCACGTGCTGTTCTTTACAGTGTAATTTTGACATATTTGGCCGAGTGCAATTAATTCATTATTTATGCAACACTCCTGCACGAATCGACGTACCTAGAGAAATAGGCAGCATTGTAAACTGATGATCAGTTCATCCTTAATTATAAATGCCCACCAATCGACGCCTTCATCTCGTGAGTCCAATTTCACAACTGATAAGTATTCCTACCACATCTTTTATGCGTACATATGAACAATACAAAACCTAGCGTATTAATTGCCATGCCGATGTCAAGTTTAGTACGATGTTCAATTAAGATTCTATTATCTTTACCTCTGATTAATTGTTAATGCTTACCCTGCTATATGATATAAGGTATATGGTCACTTATGACAAAGAGTAGCTACGACAAACTAGCCTACGCGATGAGATGTGAAAAACATACGCCACTTCTTGCCCTTGTATCGAAGGAAGATTGCGGTGTTGATTTCGCTACAGTCGCCAAAATAGTGCATGTTAGTGGCTAAATTCGTATTTGAGGGCCAGGAGCTACATAACACAGCCCCAACTTCATTATGGTGTGAAAACTCAACACATCACCTGCAGCTTCCATAAAAATGATAGCTGGTCTGTGTGTCCGGTCGTGATCCTTGACTCCATGTCGTGATGATGTATATCAAGGAGTTACTCTGCTTGCATTGGGTCGACATGGACGTTTGACAGGGCATGCAACATAGATTTCATCCTTCAGTGCATAGCCGTATGATTTGCATCTTCACAATGAATGATCTCGTATAAAACATGGTTTGGCTCCATTTACTACGTGACCGTTGCCAATACTCTTTTCATTTGGATAATCCAACAAACATGCGCAGTTTTGGGATCGACTACTCACATCGGATTCCAAAAGGCATCTGCTACCTCAGACGACTAGTAAAGCAACAATGTTTAATGATGATAACGGTTACTTATCATCACTATTATCTGTCGGTGCCGAACGTTGAGGCGTCCGTGGGAGCCAACATGGTAATGTAGCGTCGACAACCTTCGTCCCTAATGGAGCATGCTTTCGTTGCAATATCATCACAGTTAATTCACACAATTCTTTAAATATGGGGAGGGGGTGATAAAAACGCAATAGCAGCATCATGCTCATTACGCAATATGATTCACTGAAGCTATTGAAGGATGGGTCAATGTTATGGCAGGTACATGCTAACATTTTGAAGACTGTGCCTTAAAAAAAACCCTTACATCGTACATGTCCTTGTTATTTAATTAAACATGTACATTGCTTGGTTTCAAGAAAACGTCGGGTAAAGAAAGAGATTGAATAACGCGCTCGTTGAGGCATGCAAGAGTATTGCAGGTGCACGATTAAAATGTTACAACCAATTTTGAAAGAGTTGCTGTGTTGCTAATAAAAGAACATTGGTTCACATTGTAGCATAATTAGACGCGCGGAAACAAAAACCCCTCAAGGACTAATGTAATCTCTAACTTTCCAACCGACAACACATCCCTTACCTGAATCTTTTGTACTAGATAACATTATATTGGGTTTTTTATATATCAATTGACAGTACACATTTTATTGTTTAAGGGATCTTGCTATATAAGACCGTCAAAGGAATGGATGATCATTAGTGGATTAGTGCCCCACCCCCTCACAAAATTAAACGCGTCGTTTACAATCCTATAAACGTGATATTTAATACATATTTATATTGCGATCTCATATAATGGTTTGAATGCTATGCTGATAATAAAGGGCGTTGTTTTGCACAATTCAGAACAACCTAACCCTTTTTTAACCAAAACCCTTGTAATTTTTGCGTTAAAACTGTTGTTTTTATTTTTAGGAAATATCCTTTCATTTATTTTCAATTTAGGCTATAATTAAGTGTGGCGCCTCGTAAGTAGCTGACGCACGGTGTCCGCATGAAATGCGAATGATGATTATCGTGGATTTAATGTACAGCAGGTCTGCATCTAAATTACAAGCTAACTGCCACAAAATGTTTTAAAGAACACATGTTGTCATGTCAATGTCAGCAAAGAACAGCGATGTTTCCAAACTGTTTGTCATAGGCGCTTATCTTAGGTGATCGCCGAGTCTGATTTCGACGGCAGATGCGCACATGATATTGTCATCACACTTCTGCGGAAGAATACACTTTAATCTATGCAATTTGTAATTATGATTGACAATCCGAAGCAATGTGACCGTAAAAGTACAACTCTTAGACGTTAGGAGTGATCATTGCTTAATCATGGAGAATGTTTCTCGCTAACGTGTATGCATCAAAACTCATAATGTTAGTTTTACTCGGATGGATAAATATATCGACACAGGCCCCCCGACTTGGTTTTGAAGTTCAACACTGAATGCCGATGGGAGGGACTCGCTTCTGGTTAGGCTCTCTTGATTCTTGAATGTGAAGGATAATCGCTACTTTTGGGGTTATACGAACCTTTAACTTCGTACGGATATCCGATCCCTGCAGTTGGGACATTATCGCATCACAAAGCTATCATACGAATAAGAATTACCCTTTAAGATAATCATTGTACTCTAAGTGGTCATAACACATGGGAACAAACATATCATTTGGTTTCGGTATCCTCTTCAGAATATAAAGCCATTGCTATAACTTTTTTCCTTGCACGAAACCGGAAAACAATATTAACTGACGTTACTTGAGGAAGATTGTGCGGAGAGGCGCAACTAAGGGAATACCGATATTTGCTTGCGAGCCAATGTTACGGCAGACGCCATGACTTCGCTGCAAGCCACTGGAACGAGGGATACCTTCTAACCGATGAAGTCACGGCTGTAGACCTCTGAGAGAAAGCTAGCAAATGGCACCGTAGGCGCCCGCAAATTGCAATGTTTGAAGAGAAATAATGACTTAATAGAGCTTGATAAATGGCGTATTATAGTATCTTCAGCTTTTGAACTATCGATTGAGGTTAAACAGAAAGGTATTGTCGAACCTTTTTTAAGTAGTAAAGCATTATTTTAGCGACATTGCAGGATTGCATTTTAGTAATGTTTATGTCAGTAAATAATTGTCATTCTATTGATCTAAAATATAATAATAATCTTTATTTTCGCACAGGTGTACAGGAACATTAATATTTGATACAAAAACAAAAAACACACGAGAACGAATAAATAAATAAATCAGTTACGATAAAGTCCTTTAACAGAGCTTCAGCTTCATGTCGGGTAAGCACTGATAATGAATCCCCATCTCTAATAGAAATAAGCTCCTTTATGAGCATGGCAATATGATCATATTCAGAATTACCTGGTGGCTTAATCTTATAGCTGGAGTCCTTAATGCATTCACTATGCTGTAATAGATAACAATTATTGATGTTCAGAGCATGCATTATTGTTCGAACATTATCGCTAACATTTGTTCTGCTTTGGAAACAACATCTACTAACATAGGATACTAAAACACTGGTGCTATTCAAGCACTTATGAAAGAAATTGACGGAGCGCAACATCAGTTGATTTCTAAGGGGCAATTTTTCCGAAATGAATTGTAAATACTTTGAACATGTTCTGGACTCTAATTTCCATATAGTTCGAATACACCTTCTCCAAACACTGCACAATTTGACCAGCTGGTTGGGTCTTAAACTCCACATCGCCGACCCATAAAAACTACTACAGTATACTTCAAAAAGTGAGTTTCTAATAACAGAGTTGCAGTATCCAAAGCGAGACATATTCGTTTTCGCTATCAAATCACTACATGCACGCTGTGCATTTATCAAATTCGCACAATAACCAATATTACTTCCCAAGTGAACAGCTTGCTTCTCTTGTACAATTAACTCACCATTTAGTGTTAAATAAACTGGACTGTCGTAAGCATTGAATGCAAGCAACCGGCTTTTTGCAGAATTGAACTGCACACAGTATTCCTTCGAAAATTCCTCGCATATTCTAAGCATTGTGTTAGCTGCTGAAACTGAAGGTGCAATGAGTGAAACATCATCAGCATAACTCAATGCACCCATATAATGATGGCCCATGTGACATCCAACATTTGCTTCACGAAGGCGCCTTAGTAATTCATCGATATATACACAAAATAATAATGGCGAAAGAACTGCGCCTTGCTTAACACCATGCGTGCAAATAAAAGGCTCAGAGCTAGAAGCATTCTATCGGACTTTCAGGATCTGACGTGTGTACATATTAATGAGTAATTTACATATTGTTGGAAAATGGTATTTTAAGCTTTCGAAAAGAGGCAGATTAAGACTTTTGTGATAACACTGGTTAGGTGGATGCCACCATAGCAAAGCAACTTACTGCCTACATGAATACATCAACCTGTATGTGACCAGGTGAGTTACGTTTACTCAATTCCATTATATACATCCTACATGTAGTTAACCTGCGGTATCTTATTTCCATTACCTTTTGTTTGGAAATGCAATCAGGAATATCGCAATGTTATACAAGCAAAGTATTACAATGCATCGAGGAGCTCGGATCGGTTAAATGTTGACCATAATGTATACACCGACCTATTACCTACATTAATCAAGCGCTTTACACGGAACGACACGTCGTCAAGATGTTGAATGTAAAGTGTTGTGTTAGTGTTTCACTACTCTTTTGATTAATTGATACATTAGATTAACAGACCAGTGTGTCGTCAAGATTCACTTGATAACTGGATGATCACCGATGGTCAATGCATAATATTCAGCGTCTTTCCTTACTTCTGACATTCGGATGCCACATATCTCCCTAGCATAAGGTTAACGATTGAAATATTTGAAGTGCACGCAATGAATATGTCATGATATATATCAAATTCGCTGATTTATTTGGGTTCTGCTCATTGTGAAATATTTGCTGTTGCATATCAGCACCTCTTAGGTTAACATATTCACGCTAGTCGGTTATTACCTATATATATACCCGTGGTATGTCATGTCATGTAACAGTAGCCTCTGTAACAAGCATATGATATATGTGAGCATTATTTTGATGAGGCTTATGTCTGACAGTGCTTTCATGAACCTTTGTTACCCGGATATATATGTCGTAAATAACATTTGGCACTGGACGCAATAACTGGGAAACATCACGAACCTTACATCCAAGTTGGCGCCGTTCGGCGAGTTAATGTGGCGCAGACACGCAACATGCTGTGCAATTTTTAATCGGGGCAACGCTTTTTCATTGCCACTATATTCATTCATTTATTACTCTTAAATATTATATTTTAGTTAAAAGAAGGGGGAAACTTATCTGCCATAGATTAATTTCGATTATCAAGTGTTTTTACGACGAAATCAATTTCTAGCGCCCATCTTTAACGGACTGCTTTGTACATAGCATCGTACATTAAGTCTAAATTTTGACAAATTAAAGTGCACTTTATATAGTTCAGACGACCCTTAAATTCCGCAATAATTACTGGCAAAGGGTCAATCGATCGTGTGTTTACTCATCCCTGGGCCATTGATCGTACTTTTCAATACAAACTTTTGTCAGTGGTGCTTTGATCACAAACAGTTTCGAGCACGGACGTAGCACGGCGTCATCACAGTGCTTTTGGGCATCCGTTCTAAGAGTTTTATTTATGTAAGCTACAAGCAATTTGATAAATGTGTTGTTGGATATGACGCTTCTCACGGTGAGAATCGGTGCTTCATTGCCGCAAAGAGTCGGCGAACATACTAATTCGTGTTATTCTGAGAATACCTAACAACGGTCTTTTTGTTTGTGAAGTACCAGTATAATTGTTTTCAGACAATAACTTAATGTTATATTTGATAACGTAGTATGTTGTTAACGCTATATTCGGATACATATATGTGTATGTTTCAGTGCAAATTGGTGCACTTCACCATCCACCAATTGTTGTTCATCTGAATATGAGCATAGCTTATCTTGACGTTGCAGATGATGAGATGACATATCGGAATATTTGTTTCAGGGGCGCCCTTATATATTTCAATCAATGTGGCAGCTGAGGTTTGGTATTCCACTTTGTTCTTTGGTTCAATACACAATCAAATTATTGCTAGTCATGTTAATCGTTCTATCAGAAATAAACATCACAACTGCTCGTTGAAACTGGAATTTGTTATTGTGGTATAGAACGCAAACGCAAAAAATCCGTGAATGTTTTCATACCGTGTACGTTGTCATATGCATATCTTGAAAAACAACTTTCCATGGCGTATACTAACCAACCGAATTTCCTACAATG
>CM067358.1:64574518-64602018 GCA_034190875.2 Urechis unicinctus | reverse complement strand
AACAGATGGCATTAATCGTTTCAAATAAATCAATTGTTTATTAGGGATTATTGATCGTCATAAAAGAAATTACCTCGCCGGAGAACAAGAGTTATATCCCCTCCGCCATATTTACCTCTGCATGGTCTATAAAACTGAAGGTTACATTGTTTCTTGGACAAAAGGGTTTTTCATTATCCAAATTCTACTTTAATTCATCGCCTTCACTGATGAACTGTACTTGTACCATCTGTTTGCAGATTTGTGCGATGTTATGGGAATTATGGTGGCCTATGCTGCGTTTATTTCTGGTCTATCAAGCAACAACCGCATCTCAGAGAGCTCATCAGCTTCAATCGCAGTTAAATGCGAAATTATGTTTTGCTCCCCTATTACATCATTCAATACTATACTGACAGCGGAAAAAAGACTGCCATTGTTTTAAAACGTGAAGGTGATGGATAATGATGGCTTTATTATTGAAATCTATATGCATTAACGTTTACCTTAAGAATAATCTGAAGTATAAGTGATCGCTCGGCATGCGCTTTATATTAACTGTACGTAATATTCAGGCAAACGAAATTGTAGACAAGAGGAAGGTGGCGCCATAATTCAATTTTCTTGAATTCAAGCATGCTTCACAACATTCCATCAATTAATAAGAATTCGTTTATTTGCAAAAGCCTCACTCAGCCATATTTGCTGACGACTCGGAGTTATGTGCAAGTAGCTAAGCCACCACAATATTCAAAAACGAACAATCGTCAAATGATGCTTTATTTCTCTTGAGTTGCTTGCTCGCAGCCTTTTGGTTGAAATATATTCCTGCAGACAAATACTTTCCTGCAGACACTCACTGTCGGCAGCTGCGCTGTGCATAATTACGACGCTCATATTATGCTTGGTAAAAAAGAGTATATAGAACACAGGTGTACATACATGGAGCTTGCGTTATTAGATTGCTTCGGGTTATCTTTGTTTGAACGTGATTAAAGGTTTAAAATCAATATGTACTCAGCAATTCATAAATTATATCAGAATTCAAAATTAGGATTTCTATGCCCTTTCTAAGTGGCATTAACTCGGGAGAATAATCAATGATATATATAAAATAGGGTATATGTCATCAACTCGTCAACATTATGGCTTAGTTGGAGCACAAACAGAGCAACCAGTAAACCGAGTTCAAGAAAAGGCTGTTAAGACTTCAGTAGAAAGCCAATGATGTCATTTGCCTGATGTAGGGTATAAATCTAAATGAAGGTCTCTGCAAACACAAAGTATGAGACAAAATAAAGACTTAAAAACTACCTTATATTACAGAGTATGATACCAAAAATACATATCACCTTGAACTCCGCTTCCAACTCTGCCTTTGGAATGGCGTATTACACACTATTGAGAGACTCCCAGCAGTTAATCAAGCGGCAGTTACTGGGAGAACATTTGCACCACATCAGACAACCATAAATGGCGTTATGGGATGACGAAATAAGTGGCTATTTATTAAGAGGGTCAAAGAATTGAGCTAAAACACTGTAATTTGTTGTAACGACAGCACGACACACAGCTAACAACCAATAAACGGAGGATGCCTCCTCTTGTTTGGTATTGCGTTGGTATCAGTCAAAATTTTAGCGTTAGATTCAGGGGTAGGGACAATCGTCATAAGATTTAAATCTTGTCAATTTAACATCGATTATATATATAAATATATATATATATATATATATATATATATATATATATATATATATATATATATATATATATGTTTGCGCATATATCTATAAATATACATGTATATATTTAATTATATATATTAATGCATATATATATATATATTGTATATATAAATACATACATAAATATATAAATAGACATATCTTTATATATGTATATATATAATTATATATATATATATTTATATATAAATATATATATATATATACACACATATATATATATCTATATGCATATATAAACATATTCATAATTATATATATATATATTCATATATAAATATATTCATGCATAAATATGTATAAACATAAATATGTTCATATATATATATAAATATATATATATTTTCATATATACATATAAACATATATATATGCACACATATATTTATATATATTTATGTATAAATATATAAACATGCAGAAATATATTTATACGTAGATATATATTATATATGTACATATATGCTGATATATATGCATATAACTGTTCATATATATACTCATATATGTATATATAAAAACGATTTTTATATATCAATATAAATATATTTATATCATAATAATGACATGGTAGCAATATGAATACTGTTATATATTTGCATATATATTTGTACATTTATATATTTATCTATACATACATATATAATTATATACATAAAAATAAACATACATACATATATATATACATATATATGTATATTCATATATATCTGTTTATATTTACAATATGTATGCATATATATATATATATATATATACATATATATATATGTATATATATATATCATCGTCATTATTGGTAGCTAAACACATCATGTGGACATCATCTTTGAGTGTTTTCTTAAATATATATAAATACATTTCTTAATATATAGACATATATATGTACATATATATATATATATATATATATATATATATATATATATATATATATATATCTATATACATATATAAACATATTCATAATTATATATATATATATATATTCATATATAAATATATTCATGCGTATAGATGTATAAATATAAATATATTCATATATATATATATAAATATAAATATATATTTTCATATACACATATAAACATATATATACACACCCAAATATTTATATATATTTATGTTTATCTATATATATATATATATATGTAAACATGCAGAAATATATTTATACGTAGATATATACTATGTATGTACATATATGCTGATATATATGCATATAAATGTTCATATATATAAAATATATATATATATATATATATATATATATATATATATATATATATATATATAAAATGATATATATATCAATAATAATATATCTATATCATAATAATGACATGGTAGCAATATGAATACTGTTATATATTTTCATATATAGTTGTACATATATATATATTTATCTATACATACATATGTAATTATATACATAAAAATAAATATACCTACATATATAGACATATATATGTATATTCATTTGTATCTGTATATATTTACTATATGTATGCATATATATATTTTCACATATATATATATATATATAGATACATATATACATATAAATGTATATACATGTACATATACATATATATATATATATAGATATATATATATATATATATATATAGATATATATATATATATATATATATATATATATAGATATATATCTCTATATATATATATATATATAGATATATATATATATCTATATCTCTCTATATATATATATATATCTATCTCTCTATATATATATCTCTCTATCTATATATATATATCTATATATATATCTCTCTATCTATATATATCTCTATATATATATATATATATGCGTGTGAAAATGATGCTTTGTCATGCCAGTAAATGTTTTATGCGATCTTTTGTATCAAACACTGATTTATCAATGTTGGATATTCTGTGGGTAAATATTTCTGAAAATTGCCAATTGCAATAAATTTGCAATGCCAGATTGATTCTCTTGAGGGATGAATAAGGGGGCTGCATTGCCATCGCAAAATGTCGAGAGCGTCACCTCAATTGCGATTCGTACAGATATTGGGGACTACTGCGGCGGCGCATGCAGATGGATCGACGTGCATGTGCGATGATTGGCTGAAAAGGGTTCAGTAAATACTGTAAAAGATTGCGCTGCAAATCACGCATTATATTAAAATGATTACTTTGCATACGGTGATTGATGACCAGCTACTGCTGCGCGACAAGCATAGGGAAAGCATCATCAAACTGCGGACAGTTTATTGGTGCATGCATATATTGATTGATATAAATCCTGACCCGGTTTGTAAACATTACGGACAGTAAACATGCAATACGATTTAGTTCCATGGGTGAGTTTCTGAATAGAGCTCTTTCCGTAGGGGCTTATCTACGTCCTCTGAACTGAATAATGTCGATAGACCGGACGACCAACGCATTGAACACATAAATTTTGCATCGTCATGAAGTATAGAACATTGTAATAATATATGTCAACAAGCAAAATGTCTGCGATTATGGTCTTAATTTAATTATAAATGATATCACATTTGCTATTGCGCGCTGACATCTTGCGCTGCAGTTATTGCCTAAAACCAGCAATGGAACGGTGTGTTTCCGTAATATGGGATTATGTTTCGCTTATTATGATTATTGGTACCAAAGAAAGTATGAAAACGTATCTTGCATGAGTCAACAGCATGCTATTAAAGAGAGTTATTTAGTGTATAATGGGTATGGGAAGTGACCCCTAATCCACAGAGATGTGTTCTATCACAAGGAAGGGGTTCCGCTTAACGCTTGCTGACGTATAATGATCCTATACGAGCTAATACTCACATGTTGCTCTTAACTCAAATCATAGACATAGGCATGGCTGGAATCGATTGAGCGGCTTTGGCTTAAATATCACTCGGTTTTGTGTTCCGTTTTTGATAAATTTATCCAAATTTTAACAGCTTTGTCATCGTGTGCCTTGGGAAAAGGTCAATTAATGAAGCATATCCTTAACAAATCGTGAATAACAACTTTGCTGAACCCACAAAAAATGAGATCGGCATGTTGGTGGTTTAAATATACCACAAATGTCACCATGATTGTTGAAAAATTCGCGGATCCAAACATGCATATTTCATTTGCGATATATGTGACAATTGCAGCAGTTGGAAGTCTCAATCTATAAGGCATTCAAGTCCATCGTTTTTTGATCAATGTGATCTAAGTTCATGATACAACTTGCCCATGTGGGAGCCCTGAATGTGTGATCCTGTTTCTTTTTAATGTATGTTTAAAAAACACTAGATGTTGATCGCATCCCCTGCTACAAATCATTACCGTGCCATTGAGAAAACAATTATGCAGCCAATATGATTACTTCAGATATTATTATTTTTGGGGTCATAATTGACAAGAGCGCATCAGATAATTCCCTTGTGCTGTTCAGTGTTCGTGGGTGTGTTCCTCGTGGACCTCATGGCTAATATATAATGAAGAGCACTGCCTGAATAATGACAGTACTCGTAAAGCATACAGATGGTTGGGTTGGCTTGTTACAATACCTGGAATGTGATGATCTATTGGCATCGTAACCTGTGGAAACATCATGAAATTGCCAGTCAGAGTACAAAGCAACTGTGTGTTGTTCCAAGCAATTATCATTACCAATTCAAGGTTGCCAATATGGCCGCGGCGTAACGGATAAACAGCTCATCTCGTGTATCCCTTTGGGCTTCAGTTATCGACTGGCATCAACTTCACCTCGGCTGCGAGCCCTTTGTGGCTTTTACTTAATCATGATGTCAATTAATCGGCTGGAGTGCTCACGGCAAAACACTAGGCTCTGGGACACTAGTTTTAGCCTTTTTGAGCTGAAAAGTAGTCCCACTGTAGGTAAACAGACTGGCAATGAAATGAATGCTCGCAGACACAGTTAATGAATTACTGTGGCATAAAGTAGCATAATTGAAGCAACCACAAAGTAGTATAATCTTAATTAGTTATATCCAGGGTTTATGTAGAGCAGTGAATACTCATTGTATCAGGCTGCTGCGCCATTACATGTGATCCGCAAGTGATGGGCTTTATCATTTTGTCGACACATGTCGCGCACGGTATATGACAATATAGCTTTGGTCGACATATCCTAATATCCCTCATTGGTTATGCCAATTTGAATCATTAAAGATCAGAAATGAACATGCTACCTCAATTATCCAGAATTTGGCTCGCTGCTAACGGGAAGAATGAACGAAATAATTTGCTTAATCAGTTTGGTTAACTGTTTGCCATTAGAAGCTGCGACAATATTGCGCTAAGATATGTCGAGCAAATTAAACTAGCCGAGGTTTGTTAACATGCATCAAACTTAGAATCTAACATCTCAGCGCTTCTGACAAATTAGATGGATCATGGTATGTATAAAGTGCGGCTGACAAGTGTGCCCGACAATGATTAGTGGATTGGTTAATTATGCACTGGCACTACCTTGAATCCATCGCCATATCGGGCTGCTCATTCGTAAGTTAACAACCAAATGGTGCGGCTGCAAACAATCACCTTGACCAATGAAAATACGTTAACCCCATCTATCGATCGCCAGCTTCAATAACATTGATTTGTATTGATTGGTTATTAGTTAATTCTTGTATGAATAGAAGGCATGAATAACGAACTTCTATGTTGTTTGCCCTGTGGATAAGAAAATGTGTGATAATATTTGTTCAGTGGCAGAATAGTGTTTGCGCACGCACAAGCACATCTGCTCGCAAGCACGTTATAAGTATAATAAGTCCTAGCTACATAGACCATATAAGTAATGGACGTTTGAATAATTTCATCAGCTTACAAATGATAACCTGATATTGTCACAGTTATTGTGGCGCTGCAATCAAAGTCACATTTATAGGTGTGGTACTTAAGTGAGCAAAATGGTGTTTTACGTTTGGCTTGTCCCAAATATATATTCTTATTTATTGATTTCAATATAAAAACAGCTTAGAGTTAAAGCTAGATACATCACATCAACGAGACAGGCCAGCCTGTACGTGAATGGGAAAAGAACAGGACACGACAGGTAGTAATAGTAATTAGTTACCGAGATAATAACGTGCCGTTAAAAATATTTTTAATGCTAACACATAGACGTAATAAAATTACAGGCTGTATATGTGCAGCATTTATATGAATATGAATTAGAACTTGAGTATAATGAGAGGCTACCTTTGTGGTCTATTAACTGTTAGAAGATGCTATGGAAATGCTGCAGATTTCTGTTGAGCCATCACAAAGAGCCTACTTCCAGATATTTTCTTCTGGTTTTCCCAGTGTGTAAGCCTCTCTTACGATTCCATTGCTGTAAATCACAGTTAATTACCATACGTCCTTGTACCTAATACTCCATATTGCCAATGACATTCTTACAAGAGATATTGCACCACAGACCTGCACACAGCTAAACTACTGTACAATACTTGCTGAAAGTGCAACTCATGCCTCCTTTTATTTTATTCTCGCATGGTTTTGGAAATAACAGTTATTTGAGCATAGTAACAACCATGAACATTCCCCCGAAAACTATTTTGATCTAACTCAACATTGAATAACTGATCTCTATCACGACTTAAATGAGTAAGCCTATACTGTTTTATGACAACTGCTTCCGTGGGAAACTATTCATTGATGTAGGGCACGCTTTATCTTGTTTGCCGACCCGCTGAATGTTCGCAATGAGCTAACTGCGTGCGTGCGCATCATTTAATGAGGAAACGCGATGGCCCGATTGTCGTATTAGAAAACACATGGTTGGGTTAAGCTTATTGATAAACGGCTTCGTGCTGTCAGTTGAATGGATTTTGAATATGACGGGATGACTCTCTTGCCGTTGAATGCAGTTAATCCTACATGAAACAAACTATCTGAGATCGCAACCAAATTATTCCAAATGTTTCCGTAGCCATATGCTGGGTATGATGAACGATTGGGGAACATTTTCAATGATCGTTTTCTTTATCAATCATGTCTTTCATGTTATCCATGCGACTCAACAAAATTCACTAACCATATCTCCCTCGTAATTATTAACAAGCGTTGTCAATTGAATCAGAGCCTCTCACTACCATTCACACACAGCGTGGTTTAAATTAGTTAGAGACTGCGAGTGGTGGACCTGGTGAACCATAGTGTAACCCAGGCAGAAATATGCAGCTGAGCAAACATTATGGCGCTCTTCAGAAGCCGATTATCGACAAACAACTTGCAATTAATGTCTCGGCGAGTTATCGAATATGGTTTTTGCATAGACTGATCAAATGGAATTATCAATACTTACCGCAAATATTACCTATATTCACCAACATAGAGATTTTGTCATATGCATATGTCGTAATCTAGATATCCATAACATACAGCTGTGACCGTTACAAACCCCATGGCTACACCAGGCCTACAACACAAACTACAATGATCAATTATTTGATGATGGATCCTAAAAGATCGAAAATTCAAGTAGATTAATTACATTCTCTCGAATGACAGCAATTATATACGCAATATTGGTAATTCATGTGCGTCTTGCCTTCGGAAAACCTTTATGAAAATACCCATTTTTTATGAGTTTGAGGTGCATGATGTATTGAATGATGAATTTGGGTTTGAACATCTTTGCAAAATGTGACGGGCCGCCACTCTAATGCAATTAATATAGAATTGGTTACTTACTGGACGACTGCAGCTGCTCAAGGTATGATGATGGATTGAATTGCATGTTCTATGATTGTTTACAAAGGGTGCAGTCAATACATGAGATTAATCCTTACTTCAAATCACGCACTCTACTCCACATTCATCACGTATATCCGGTGGACTACCATTGCCTCTCCATGCCGTATACTAATAGCCAAACAGCTGTTGACTGCTACATGGGCATGTTCTGATGTGAAATACACATGTCCAGCATTTTTTCTTGACTGCATAAAGCTATATGTTAATGTGCTATTCAGCATACCAACGTGATATTCAGTATAATTCATCACGGTATCGCCCACTGAATTGCAGTACATCCATGTCCGTCCAATTTATCAAGAACCGATCGTGAACTGTTTGTGAGACTTTTATATCACACCGTGCTACCGAAACGACATATAACTTCTATTTGGACTTATACTTTTGACTTATCCGAATTGACTGCCTTCTACCAAATACAGCCTCACCCAGCACTGTCGCACAGTTGTACGGACTGAATGGTTTGGGACTATCGTCTCACGACTAATCACATACTCATTAGCAGTACTACATGCCTCTCTTTATTTCCACTCACTGACAGAGTATTGACTTGCATATTGTCTGTTTTGTCACTAACCAAATGTATTAGATAGGGAGAAACACAGAAGCATCCGCCGGAATAGTGCACGAAATGAGTAATCAAAGACAGTAAGACCCTATCGCGACTATGCATGGGTATTATGGTCATAACACCTGTGATTATATAACAAAATAGCAAACTGCATCGATCACAATTCTTTCGCAACCATGGCCTTCTTGGGTACTCATTGGTCGTACTACTTCTTGGACTTTCAGCATTCTGTTAAGTGATTATCACAGCAGGGGACATACATACGATGCTAATGTCTTCCAAACATTCGCCTGTAAATCAATCAAACGAGGCCGAAAGTATGTTTAAGGAAGTGGAATTGTTTTGATAGCAATATTATAGGAATTGAACACTTGATGAATTTTAAAATACGGTACTATCGCCGATAATATCGCCACATCCTTATCCGCAGATTAAATGGGTTTCTGAATCTGGTTAATAACTCAATACAAAAGAGGTCATTGTTGAACCTCAGAAGAGATGTGCAGAAATCGATGTATTGAAAGAGTTAGATTGTTTACTAGGGTCTGACATATTCTCTGCGCGCCAAAAACGTCGATGTTGGCTCAATTCACACAGAGTTATACCCCTACACAGAGCATCACGACAGGCAGGCACGATAAACATATGATTACGACGAGACACGCAGACCAGCCATGGCATACAATCATCTTTTAGTGTTATGCAAGGTAATTAGACCACGTGAAGGGTTATTTGTCTGAGATTCATTGTTTCCTCAAACAGATAATCAACTCAATGAAGTTTAAATCACAAAAATATAACGCAATAATACTTGCTTGCTTCGAGTACTGCTGCCTTTAATAGTTACTGTCATCATTTATACGTGTCGCCAATTTGATTCATGGCATGAGGTAATTAGATCGGCATGTCATCTGTATCACACTTGGCCATGCAGCCGAATTATATTCCGCATACTAATCAATAACACACAAGATCCATCGTCAACGCAAATACACTGATACGTATAGGCAATGCGACATTCAAAACATTTCGGTATATTTGACTTGTGGAACCTCAAAAAGGTCCAAATACTGATCGGTATAGAAAGTGAGATGGTAAACCAATGATAATGAATGAGTGTGCGCTTCTGCATTGTATGACGTCAAGAGAGAGTCATCTGTCATTGAGGTTTGACAGATTATCATCTGGTAATGGCTTCTTGTCACACTACCACAGCGCAATGATTGATGGCTGAACTGATGACATACTGCTGTGACTGTCATGTTGCGAGACAGTGTGCCTTCATATATTAAATATATATATACATATGGTGAACAACTTGTATTGTGATAAGCCCGGCCCATGAAGTTGACTTTGACAATGAATAACCATATTGTAGCCATACCGTTGCTCATAACATGGCACATTGATTGAGTTTTTGTAGAGACTGTACGACACCGTTGCTCACAAATTCATATCATATCCTAACTATTTACATCCTACTTACTGTCGAATGATTGAGTAAAGATATGTTGTAGAATATCCTTTGGGTTAATTTGGTTGCCTATTTCGATAGTGTTATCTGGTAAATGATTCCCAATGCATATAATATTTTACTGGTAGGTCGCAATAGCTTGACATGCAAAGGTTTCATTCTACAGATAGCTATTGTTTTCACCAACAAGCTGAATTTGCCTTCGTATGCCTCGGGATTGTTCTTGTAGATATGCATTGTGTACGTTCAGCGAATCTGCATACGTAACAAAATGTGTTACAGCTAGATGGTAATGATTCGACATATTCAGGATAGCCATATTTAGATAAAACTCGTCACACTTAGTTTGGTATTGCTTTCCGCAATCAAAATGTCGAACGTTTGAGACGTTTCTTCAGTAGCCGTCCACAAAACCGTTTTGATTGACTTCATATTCTTTCATTCCCAATTAGCCTATTAATTATTCTAACTTATGTATTCTGGATGCCCGTCAACGCGTCTGGGCCCGTGCTCTTGTATCCTGTCTGAATAAAAGAACGGATCTATTTCGCTCATAGCGCGTCCCAATCACGTAGCAGTTCTTTTGTGGTAATGCACAGTACAGGTTGGAGAAGTCTGATAAGTACATGCATTGCTGATGACGGAAACCAAATAAGTAAATGAAATGCAGGTGACGTACAAGAATGTATTTCGCCTCCAGAAAAATGCACATTGTCATAAATACGGATGTTACCTGCAACCAACAGTGTATGACGTTTCTAATAACTGTTCATAAATGGAATGTGGCCTTGACAACAGCATTGCAATATGGGATATTCTGTCGGTTTCTAGGAAGATACATGCATGGTTGTTGGTCTCGGGGCTGGGTTTGAGACCACGTGAATGCAGTAAAGGGTGAGCGTAAATTAGCATAAATTGGATCCTAACCATCTGCTACCATTTCGCTCATCAGCGTTTTGCAGAACCATGCAGAGATAACAGGTTTTTCTAGCAACAATCTCAAATAACCCCGTGTGATGCCATTCATATCGTACCCTTTATCATTGTAATGTGATCCCATCATCTAATGATCGAATATGCACTGAATGACATTATTGGCCTTTATGCCAGTTACGTCTTTTTCAATATTTGAGACTAAGAAAGGTAGAATCGAATACGTATTGGCATCAATCTATTTGCTGATTAGCGCAATCGAATTGGCGGATTCGACCAGCAAACTTCCTTCCGATTTGTCAAAGGCCAAGCAGCACGTCTGTTAATCACACCTGGGTTGATTATGACAGTGGCATCGATATATGTGATAGATTGAGGCGCATAAACTCCTGTCAAATATCGCAGGTTTGAATGCGCTAATTACTCGGTGCTCTCGTTTAATGGCTCTCCTTCATGTGATGGTGCAATAATGATAATACATGTCATAGGTTTTAGTTGGTAAGCACATCCGCCAATTTGTCTGGTTTACCATTAACATTCAGACATATGAACACCTGTGTACACTTCGCATGAACAGCACTAATTCCACCATTAACAAAAATTTCAAGCTAAAGATATCAAGATGATATCCTTAGTGTCGAAATGAGAATCAATCAAACCCCACATTTATATGAAACGTCCACATCGACGACCTGGTGCACAGACTTCGAACCAACACCTAGGAAGCGAATGTTCTTCATGCTTCAATAGTTAAATATCTCTTCCATACTTATATAAATTAACTCAAAGTGCCATTTTATTGGGAAAAAATAACTATCACTATCGTAAAGGTCCGATTTCATGAAGGCTCGTGTTTTCTATCGGCTGTTGTCGTTTACCTGGTATAACAACCGTATATGTTGTGTTTCTGCTTCGCAATATATGCTTTATTTGCATATTTTGGTCAACCTGGTCACTAGTTTTGGTAATATAAAATAAACAATGAACAATAGCCAAGCTTCCCCCCTTTGTGATGATATCACAAACCACTATTCAATGCACCACAATTAGTCATATGTGGACACACTTCCACAACTTTGAAAACTTGAATAGTGATTACACTTTCCGTCAGCAATATGTCGTATTATAATCCCATAAAGTAAGATGTACCGATCTCTAGGGTGAGAATGGCTTAGTCCGTTGATTACAATTGTCAGTGTCGATGTGCCATGCATACTTCATAACGGTACACACACAACCACGATTTACGATACCAGTGATACAGTGGCATCAGGCTTTAAATAAAAGGTAACTCGTTAACAGCATCGCCGGTACATTAGGTTACGGATGTCCCTGTGCATCGCCATATCGCAGCATATCCGATATTAAATGAGAACTTGCTGTCATATACTTAAGAACTTGACACGGTTTAGCCAATTACCCCTCCTCTATGCTTTCTTGCGACACCAGGTGTTCCAAACTCATGGACATAATCCCTTACAATACAAGCATTTGACTATGAATTGTCCCATCACTTTTGGTTCTAATGTACTGGTTATTGTTTGTGCGAAATCAATGAATTCACATCGGGTCAGACATCAAGAGGAATCAAGTTGCGCAGCTGGGGCGGCGCTGTAAGTTCAAATGGCTTACCAGAATATCGCTCATAATCATCACCATCACCATCACCCACAAGCCTGATCAAACAATGGTGTTTAATAGTCCACAATTCCTTACTGTCCTTCAGGTCGGACAATTGGTTGCTGTTCGTGAGTGGAATGCAGCTCAAATGCATTTTCTGATGTTGTGAACATACCCTAGCACTGGAAATGAATATATTTGGTATATGTGATTAATATATCGATCCTACTTGTTGATTTATTCTGGAGGGTTGGATGGGTATCGCTGAAACAAGGTTGCATCACCGTTGTTTCAGCGGTAATCACACATCCTTATCCCTTGTGTTTCTCCGATATGTTAAGCTGCTCGTTTTAACTAAACGTAGAGAGACATTATTATACATAGCTACAGTGAGTAATTATCTAGCGTAGCCTGTACATTTGGGCATGGTTTATGCACTGTATGATAAATAATATTATCAAATGAGAAATCATATGTCTATAGCAATTTAAAGCTCAGTTATATCACTATCTGTAAACGTATGGTGTTACTACAAGAGGTGACAGCTAATGAGTCCACACACTTTTACCATCACGTCCAACAGCAACTCCCAAATAGCGACACCAATACTAATACGCTACCTTATGGCTAAGTCAAATGCGGCTTACAGGTGCTTATGGGTCTCGTGCGACCTTGAGTCTGTAGCCCGTAGGAAGCCCTTAAGAAATCATCCCCCGTACGAAGTTGTGGTCACATGCCTTGAGGGCCGTAAGGGGCTGTGGCCCGTTGGAAGCCGTTACCTGACCGAGCCCAGCAACAGTTCACATCATACAATCGATAAGACTATATTTTACACCCCAACATAATATTAGTGCAATCATGTTCTAAACAGTAAATGTTTTATTTTAACAAAGACATCTCCACAATTTACCCAGGCGAATTTGGTTTAGCAATTATGCATTTCAATTTGAATAGTAGGAGCTACGGTCGCCGCCAATGGTGTTATAACGCATTCACGCACGGAATCACATCCTTTAAACTGACATTCGAGTGATTGTCTTCTGCCTCAATAAAATCGTTCACGTGGCATTCTATGTTCTCAAAATATCCTTTCCATCATTATTGCTATCCAGTGTAATTTTAATGACAACCTCTCACTGTCAGTAATTGACCACGTTGTCTAAATAAGTTGGAATCATTGTCCAGACCCTGCAAATGACACGCTTGAGCATTATAGTTTGGGCACCATGACAGCAGCATGAAAGAAGTAGAATTATTCAAACTTGTGCAAATAATGGCTCGATGTCATTGAAGTACGAGCCAATGTCATGATAGGTGTGTTATATTTGGTTTACAAACAATGTGCACAACAAGTATCTCCATGGCTACCAATGCTTGACGGAAGCGTTGTCGACCATTTAAATTAGGTGCAAACTAACGCAATCCGTTTTCAGCCTGCATGGCGCCATTCAGGAACAGACGATTTTGGGTAGGCTCTATTCACGCTGTAGTTTCGAACGACTTACTTCACCAACGGATCCCGTTTAAACAGCATAAATATCATCTTGGATCAACAGACTAAACTTGTATTCGAAACAAGAAGGCAATCGAGTCATTCACCAAGCTGGGGTATGAAATTGACCATCACAATTTGTAGCAAATATCTGAATCATTTCCTTTGCCAAATTGCACTCTTACACACACATTCGCTTAAATTCTCTCTCTCTCCCTCTCCCTCTCCCTCTCGCTCTCTCTCTCTCTCTCTCTCTCTCTCTCTCTCTCTCTCTCTCTCTCTCTCTCTCTCTCTCTCTCTCTCTCTCTCTCTCTCTCTCTCTCTCACACACACACACACACACATACACTTACACGCACACACACCAACAAACCCGATGCAATGATCCATTACTTGATGATGGGTGGCAAATCGTTGAACAATTTCCAGTCAATTTAGATTGAGAGAAGTATGTCCATGTTCTATGATTATAACAATCATTAAATTAAATGAAGATACATTTATTAAAATACCTCAGCATTATGATTTTGCGATGCATAGTAGATTGTAGCGTTTATTGAATGAGAGCCTTGTAATACCATTGGCCGCTACTTCATTGCAATTAAGGTAGCAATATGTTCTTGGGATACTGCGGCGGAGCAAGTCATGTTGATGGATTGAATTGCATGTTCAGTGGTTTATTACCATGGAATCAGTCAATATATGAGATTAATACTTGCTGCAACTTGTACTTTTCATTATATATCTGCTACCCCTTACAGACAGCAAGCCCTGTTCTACGTCATTATATGTTCAAATAATTCCTAGAACGTCGGTATGTGTTTTGCCACAAATCAATAACCAAATGTTTATTGGAGTTAGCGATCCCGTCAATAGTGATGCTACCACGGACTGGGAAAAGGCTTAAAAAAACAAGTTCTAATATCAATGTAGAGTATGCGACGTTCAAGGAACCACATTGTGCCAAAACAGTTCGTGTCTTCTTTCATTCACACTGGTCGCTAACATTTTTTATTAAGCTGTAATGTGGCAGGATGCTATTGGCAATGCTGTGGCAGATTGACAGGAAATATTCGATAACAATTCAATCAATCACCTTCATCACTGCAAAGTACATAGCAATTGTTTGGAGAAAGTTATAGTTCATGCACCTGAGTATTCCTTAAGCTCGCCACAGATGCAATTTAATTAATTAATGTGTTAAGTTTATCTCAGTGTTGCAACTCTTCATGCTATGATAACAGCAGGATCAATAAATATTCTGAGCCTCAAGAATAGTTTGATATGGTTGTGGGTGCGTGGTAATAAGATATAGCAAGTCACCAATTACTTTGACTTGCACAAGAGATGCTGCTAGAATCAATTCCTTCCCAAATGATGACTTGGGCACTGCCAAGGAAACATTGCAATAAATATTCATACTGTGACATATTAATCTCTCGCCGCAGTGCAACTCTGAATGCCAGCAAGATAATCGCAGGTTGATACAGAATTGGGAACGTAGATAAGCTCTTGACAGTCAAGCAAATATGCTAATTGCTCCAGGCACTAGTGCGAGAGGAACAAATCGACTAACGGCAGATTTTGAATGGCGTCTTTCGTCTGCCAAATAGATTGCATTTGTTGATTGACTGAAATGGTCGAAAGCCCTTCCGTAATGTTATTGCAATCACCTCCTTACTGCTTGCATGCATTGATACCTTATAAACATAAACAAACCGAAGGAGATGATACAATGACACCCATCGTTTGAGACGATGTGATTACCGGAGCGTTCGAAAAACAATACTGTCCTTTAGCACAATTCAGTTAGTTATTGGTAATATTTTTGCGCAGACCATGCTTTGCAGATGATTAGTTATGGGACATGGACAACAACAAGCTGTGCTATTTTACTATGTGTGAGAGGATCGCCAAAGGCTTGGACGATAATGGTAATATACCGTCTCAGACGCGGTGACTTCAACTCTTCTATACATTCACTTTGAATCAGTATATGGGTGGTTGACCACAAAATATAACTCATAGAATATAGAATTGCCCAAATGGGAGAACTAAATCAAATTCTGGTTTTCATATCTTTCGTTTATTGTGTGGCTTAAAACTGTGATCTGTGAATCAAGTATTGTTATGTACATGTAATGTTAATGGTCTGCAATAGGTTTTTAGAGCGGCAATGTATGCTAGTCCTACAGACACTTAAATTGCCTTTCATTGCAGTGGCAACTGCTGAGAATCGAAACGTATTGACACTTTATCACCATGAGTGCTGATGTTTACAATGGCATGAACCAATGCTATTAATGTCACAATTTTCTGTCGTGGCCGGAGACCAGTATGTCCTCACTTGTTGCTATCAACAGTTACCCTACACCAAGCACTATGATACAATGAGATGTGCACAATAATAAAAGAGTGGCATAGGTATATGTCATCCACACGAGCCTCAGTGCGTCGCTCAATTCACTTAGTGCTCTACTGCCTAAACACATCCATTACAATGCTCCAAAATACCATCAGAACAGAACATGGCACCACGATGGAAAGCGACAAAAAGGGAGAGATATTTGAGACTACCATCCTTATTGGACACTAAAACTAAAAACTAATAGCTTAACTTAGGATTTACTGGAAAGGCTGGTATGCTGCAGGATTCTGGTGTATTTGTGTCTTATACAGATGCGGATCTATTAAGAATGGCCCCGAAAGTAATCCATCTCAAACAAATGCACAACAAACACTAGACTGATGAAAGCAATGGTCAAGATGTTTAACCCGATAAATCCCAAATAACTTTTTCTACTTATGCTTGCATGAATGATGTCCGCAGAACAACGTTAACTTTTGCATGCAATGCATGCATACATTTGGCGTCATTCGAGGGCAACAATAAGTTACGAATGCCCTTTTGGGTCAATCAAGCGTGCAGGAATGGTTATGGCTATGCCAATCTCTTCCACAGTCATTACCTCGAACTCCTGAATTGGCAACTAATCACAATATTCATCACCACATTGTAGCTTCATCTTGTGGGTGTGTATGCGTGTGTGTTTGTGACTATGCACATATATGTGTGCGTATGTGT
Source organism: Urechis unicinctus (assembly GCA_034190875.2). NCBI lineage: Eukaryota > Metazoa > Annelida > Polychaeta > Xenopneusta > Urechidae > Urechis > Urechis unicinctus. The sequence continues at coordinate 64,584,339 of CM067358.1, read as the reverse complement.
GTGTATGTGTGTGTGCGTGGTGGGATGGGGTGGATTGGTGTAGGTGCCCATTACCGATTGAAGCACCTTATGGTACGTGAGGACAGCACGTAGGGCGGACAAAGCCGAATACTAAAGGTCAAGTGATTTCGACTATCATTTATTAGCAGCTTATCGTTATAGAAGTGTAAACTACGTCAAGAAGACGAGGATCTGACGACGATATCTGTTCGTCTAGTAAAACTGCTCAACAAGGTGCATATTAAGTATTGGGACGGATAATCCCCTCAGGGTTAATTGTATTGCCATCTGTGATAGTCACACCTTACTTAACGTTTGAAAAACTGACGTATTTGTCCTTTGTAGACATACAGTTGACGCATTGAGTGCGCTCAGCAAGTTTGTTATCTGTCCGTGGTGAATATTGGCAAAGTAATAAATGCCCTTTGCAAGAGCAATGCAACGAGTGATATTTTGTCAATGGCTTTGAAAACATAAGTTAGTTTGGGAGTTTTCGAAATGAGGCATTGGTTGGAGAGTACTTAAGTTGAGAGGGAGATGGGTTTGTATATGATAGCCGTAGCTTCTATCGTGTACAACTTCGTTAACCTGCAAGCAGGACCAAATTAAATCTGGCAGTCATTGAACCATTGTCCCCGCGGTAGCCTATCCGTACGATTATTTTAACAGAAACTATTAATCGACAAACATTAATATAGCTTAGACAAAATCCGGCAGCAACACAAAATGGTCAGTTACTAACATTAAATACATCATTGTAATCTACTATTCCTAAGATTACATGTGGTATATGGAACACACTCATCATGGCACATTGTGAATGCTTGGCAACAAACATACCTTGGGTAAATGGTTGCAAATGATGATGGTAAAATGATTGCACCCCCCCCCCCCCCCCCCCCTCCAAACCGACCGCCGGAAAACTTACTTATTATATTAAGCTGACATCTACAAAACCAGATGGGTGAAGGGAATGCATTCTGCAGCGAGACGCGTTTGTGTAATAATTGCCATATCTGTCACACATCATCTAGACCAACTAAAATAAGTAGTGTGGGTCTACTTTTAATGAAAGTTGACTTGGTAACATAATCGGCTCTTAACAGGTACCAGATCAGCTGACCAGGACCATCAGCATCTACATCTCCAATTAGTTCGAAACTATAATGGGTCAGTAGAATTTGTTTGAAGGTGGTGAAAAAGCTATAACCGTGAGTTCATACATGCGAAGCCTCCATATATATAATTGGCACAGGAGAGTATCGATATTAATGTTTCACTACACCTGGTGCTCCAAACAAACCTATATTATACCTCAAAATTCCAGCACTTTCTCAATTGTTTCTCGTGATTCTGACCATGACGGGCTCATAACTGAATGATGATGCTATCAAACATCAGAATAAGACTCACGGACAGTTGTACATAGCCTTAGCTGCTCAGAACGACTTTAATGACATTCACTCACACTTGACGGCACAATTTGGGTAAACGGTGTTATATGAGGAGGCAATGACCAGGGAAAGTAATCTGTAATCAGTAGCCTGGAAAACGCAATATCAGATCAATATAATTTATTTTAATATTCACAATTGCAGACGAATGCATATTTGCCAGCGATTCAGATAATAGGAATTGTGCAGGAGGCCTGGTTTTCTTTTTGCGAAGCGTAACTGCTCTGTGATTGACATGTGTGGTTACTTGTAGACTTCATTAAGTTACTCTCATGCGTGTGATGCAATAACCAGGTAACGTCATCGCGGCACATTTGAATCATTGATGTTTTGCCTTGGCTATCATCAAGCAAAGGCAAACAAAACTGATTTTATCTTAAGCGATAATTGGACCAATTGTTTTTCTAGGGACTACTTATAATCGACTTACTATTGATCGCGCAAGCTGCTGCAGACCATTGTTTGAGATAATGGCCGTATAAACTCAGAGCAAAGCTACTTACCTCTCTGTCTCTGTCACTCAAACAGCTGCCATGTCTTGGCAACTAAAGCTGACACTTGCCTCTGGATTTTTTGAGTAAATAGTTACTTTGCTTCACCAATTTTTAACTACCATCGTTTTACAGATTTTGGTGATGTCTCGGGAATGCTGCAGCGGCGAGATGTTTTACACCAACCACACAGACAACGTAGCAGAAATGTGTCTTTTATTTTACTTTCTGTTTTATTAATCAAACCACATTCATGACTTTGAGTGGTTCAGTTGGTTAAATAAGTACGGCATTTTAATAGGCAATATCCCGCTCACTCAATCATTAAATCATTCTTTTATAGTAAGAGGCCAAAAGCTGTAATTTAATTGGGATTGTACAACACTAAGAGCTTTGTCCTGCAAATAAATTGAGATAGAGGTGTAGTATAAGGTTGAATGATTAACATTGGTGTATTCACGGCATAACATTCAATGTAATAGACCGTTCTGCTGATTATTCTAATAATTTGTGTTAGTTAAAAACGTATAAATGACCAATATACGGCCGTGTTATTACCATGCACGTTCACAAGAAACGTTGAGCGTGTCCCCAGATCATTTATTACATATTCATCTATCAATAAGGGGAAGGAAAACTACAGTTTAATGTCTTGGTTTGCAACATTTAATTTGATTTTCATTGTTATTTCCATTGTAATACTCACAATGATTATAAGGCTTTATAGTCTACACTTCGTTACCGTATTTCGATCATTTATCTGAATTATATATCCAGTATTGAGATGTTTCGCAAATATGTAGAGATGATAATGTTTGGCCACCAATTTGCAATAAATAGATTATACTCACTGAGCAGTACATATAATACATGCACTGTTGTTTGATGTTTGTACATCAATTGTAGCAATAAACAAACAACTGCAATGCTCACTATGCACGCGACTGTAGTTGTCGTGCAAAGTGCCATTATTATTCTATCATGGAATTTACAATAACACAAAGCCAAATATCTCTTTGCGCATAGTGTACTTACCAACTAATATAATATCAACAGCAGTTGCCGTCATTGTTGTACTAATGCATCGGCAATTGTCATATCTGTCACTGCGCAGGGATAAATGTCCAGATCGCATTACAATCATGGCTGCTCAAGCATGGCATTTAATTGCAGACAGACCAATCAATATCTGAAACAAAATCTTGTTTCCTAATAGTATACGGGCTTAAAATGTTCATATAAGCTCTCTAAACCGATACAAAGGCAGAGCTATGAGATGTGTTAAACAGTTTGCATCCACATGTCCAGTGTATTATTGCTTGGACGATAAAAGTCCTTGTTCTTCCAGATCGCGTAGGCGCCCCCCTGTGATGATGCGCAGTGCAGCCGGTTAAAGTCAGTTAAATTATTGAATTACTGGCTGTGTACAAAAATACATCTTAAAGGACACAAGTTTAAAGAACAGAAAGCAACATATTTTAATGTTTAGAGTAACCGGCAGGTGCTGATTTTTTTAGGGGTGCTAAGGCATTACGAAATAATCGCTTCATCTCATCTTCCGCTAATTGCAATTGATACACTCTGTTTTACCTGAATGATATAAATTACGCCACAGCGCCTTTAATATAATGCGTAATGTCGGTTGTATGTTACATTTTGACTCAATGACAAAGCGAGTGTCATCACAAACCAATTATTATCGTATCAGTTTATATCACGCATCTCTACAATTATTCTATTTGGAAGTTATCTCTTGTTGTACATTTGTCAAGGGCATGTGTACTACTCGATTATTGACATACAATGCGCTTGTCATTGCAATGACGACCTTGGGTTATTATACCACTTTCGTTTGTCGATATCGGTAAAAGCTAGTGTAGATGTTGTTGCTGCTGCTGCTGCTAGACGAAGTAGCCGGTATATTGCTCATTTGAGACAATATTTGTTCTATCCATGATAGCATATTATATCAATCAAAGATATGATGTAACACGTGAGGGCGGATTATAGCTCATTGGATGTGAAAAATATGAAATCGCATTGTCCTATTGGGATATTTGATACCTGTTTAAATGCAATGTCATTGGTTTTGTTACAAAATTCCGATTCACGATGAATTCTGCTATCATTTGCAGACATTTTATGGACCAGATTGTATATATCATGCATGCTCACTGCAATGCCCATAAAATATATACTCAGATCAGTACAAAGAACTATTATGTGCATGGTTTTAGTAACATTTTGCTTAAACGATGAGTATATATGCCACAGCTGAATAAAAAAGAACACAACACAAAAGCAATTAATATGTACACGATGTGAAGCCTGTGGAAAAATATTTGTTGTTGTTTACCTTAAGCCGACCTACGAGTCATCTATAACCTATGCCCATATTGCATGAATTCATAACCCCATGCTTCAATGTGACGTTCGATAGCAAAGCTTGTTGGTAATGCATGTAGTATGATTGATGGATTATAATCCGGGCGTTACGCATTTGATCAAATTGTCCGTGACTAAGAGATAACCGCCAGTAAAACTTAAAACCATTTTTCACTTCAATACAAGGTGAAATGTATTGCTACTATTCTGAACTCACGAATCCACACCAATGTTAAACCCAGAAACTATTGTTGTATATGGGCATTGTATTACAGTGTGCATTGTTCACTGGCATATTAATATCGTTTTAACTATTTGATCAACAAGGCTGCAAAGCTATACCTTCGGGAGCAGGATGCGTCAGCCGCATGAGGTAATTATTACGTCATACACACAGCAGGTTGCGATGGCGTTACACCGACTGTATAATAGCAGGTTGGAGCTGTTTAACTGCCACTCAGCACAACAGTCACTAATCACCTCAGCAGCATGTCATCGCAAGGTGCTTTGCGTGGATGAAATATCCGGTGTAATCATTAATCCCACCTTCTCGTGCCAGCATGGTTATTGTCGGCGTCTGGAGATTACAGTTCTCCTAGAGTACAATAGCCATTAATTCGACTTGCATGTGGCTGATGCATGCATGCCGTTTCTGCTCTGATAAAATAAAGACCAAAGTTTACATTCAAGTACAGTGACACCTTGCATCATTGAACATCAGCCTGGTCTAAAGCAGATTATTCACCACATTAGCTTTTGTATGATCAAAGACATTCCTTCCGATGAATGAAATAGCGCGCGACCATATTGTCGACATGAGTTGCAATATATTGGCTAGTCATGTAACCACCATCCTATTAGTCTTTGCCCACTGTGTGATATAGTCGCTCATAACCAAAGATCGGTGATGAAAAATATTGTCCTCAAACGTGAGAAGCAAAGGAGAGATACCCGCGGAAACATTTAATCGCTGTCAGTATGTATGAATAGGTTAAGAGCTAATATGAGGTAATCGATTGGAGGAACTAAGTCATATGAAAGCGACATCTGTCACATCTTAGTTGGCGCTAATATGTAATCGTTGCTCGATTGTAAACGATAAAGACGCATATTTAAGGCACTTGCATAAAATTGCTTTACTCACTTACTAGTTAACTGCTTTTGGACCTATTTGCTTATGATGCAGTATATAGTTGCCATCTTCGATGTATTATTGGTTATGTCGAAAGTGTTTCCACATTTTCCCCACTGCGCCATATTGCCAAGTGTTGATTGCTTACGTGTTCTCAATTTTCACAAACGCAGGCGCTTAAGCCTCTGGTCAGAATTTCCCCAAGCGACAGAGAGCTTAATATACACGAGTTAGCTGAAAGCACACACTGCAAAACGCACTCGTTGAATTGATTAACTTTGGTGTCTGTGTTCACAAATATTGAATAATACAAATTATGGGAGAAAGGCAGATATTTTATGATACGATTAATTTTATGGGCCCATTGTGGTCCTGAATATTCATTAGTGCGTTTTGACTGACATGTGTAAGATCTTGTTAACTCGTCTAAGCCGCCATACGTGCTGTGCAATAAGCAGATAAAATCATTTTCCCACCGAATAATTGATAGTGGTTGTGATAACGGTGATGATGAGCATGTTTATAATGATGATGATGATGATGGTGGTGATTATGATGATGATGATGGTGATGATGATGATGGTGCATGACAGAAGATCAATATAGAACTCGCAACCATGTGTAGTTATCAGAAATGTCTACAGCTATGTGAAAGTAGTAGTGTATTACCTAGCATATGTTTAATCATCTCTCCTAAAGGTAATAGGGTTGATATAGCATGACTTGGAAATTGCTTGTTAAGATAAATTTGTAGTAAGTGATATGACGAAGAATATTAGAAGAGATAACATTGACAATTTGGCCATATCGGTCAATGTCAAATTTTCCTATATGTTATGTCTAATATGTGCGATGTCTGATAAACACAGAACTAAGCAACTGCTATATGGAAAGTATGATTGAAGTAAGTGAAATGCAAATGGACTCCTGATATTCGATATACTAGTTGCGTATTCTAAGTGGTTACCCTGAATGGCAACATTGCCGAGTCCTACTTGACACGCCGCATTCATTCTTTCTTCTCGAATTCACATATGTTGACAATTTTGACATTCCATTCACGTTCGACACTATATTTTACTAAATCGAGAATGTACGGGCTTTTCTACCACTACCTTGCTAGCCGTAGTTTCTTAATAGGTTTGAGAAAAACAAAACAGACCGCGTGAACACCGGCTGTCTCTGAGAACTTCAAACCACACCGCATGTAATATTGCTGATAACGCACGCAGAAAGTTGATTCTTAGAACCCTGGTTATAACTTTGTGAAGTTGCCACGGTAGTGTCCGAATAGTCCGTTTATTGAATCATCTGACTTGTTTGACCGTCGGGATTTGACGATGACTTGCGAGAGGTGTAGCGAGTAAATGATACGTCGAACTATAGATAACGAGTAAATGATACGTCGAACTATAGATATATTCCTTTATTTACCAACTTGTAGATCGGCACGCTGTGAGGATCGATGTATGGTCTTTACTAGCAAATGTTGTTATGATAGACGAAGTTCTATATGCGCACGATATATAAGTGTTTAATATGAGGTTTGCTGTTATATTTATAGGGCAAAATGTGGGCTAGACATAGGTGGCGCATTCTGATTTGATGTCCACTGGCATCTGCCCGCACTGGTCACTGCCACAATTACTAACTAAACATGAGAGGGCTTAAGGTTGAATGGTGATAAGGTTTAAAGTTGAGATCAAAGGTTCTCATGTTAATTATCTGTAATTTTGATACGTTTTGGGAGTTAAAGGAGTTTGAAGTTGATAGCTTGGAATGTTAATTGTGCGAGTGCTATGGCTAGATCGAAATATGTTCTTAAAAGGGATTAATTGTGATTGCTTTGATAGTGTGGAGGTACTGGAATCTTGTGAAATGTATGAGGATCTGGCTGTGAATGAGGGCGGTGTTACTTGTATTGTTCATTATCGCAAATAAGGCTGTTTTGTGCATTGAGTACGCTTTTGCGTGCCTGGACCTTAGATAATTTTCACATACAATGGATGCATGTGGTGGACAAATAATTCTGCTTATGATACTGTACAGGGAATACAATCTTTTGCGGGTGCTAAGCATTAATCAAATCAAGTATACTCGCAGATAGTGTACGGCGCTCTAACACGTAACAATATGGGTTATTCGTTTACCCCTGCCTGTGTAACGTGCCTTTTAAGCAACATATCAAATGTGCTTAAATCACATCCCAGTGTGGGTGATCGATCGACATCATTTTGAATAATGTGTGCTGCAGAACGAATATGATTGTCTCGCTGTGATAGGGATGTCTAATGCTGATTACCGTCCTAATAGGCAAAGTTCACTGCGATATATTGGTTTAAATGGTTTAGTGCTCGTAACATAAATGGGTAAAATGACGTCCGTTGAATAAATGGTGTCGTTCTGCTACATTCGCACTCGAGCTAATCGTGCTCATCTAAGCCTCGCTACATATGGCTTATGAACCCTGGGACAATACCAAACAACCGAGGAGCGAGTTCATAACGAGGAATAAATGTGCATTCGTCATTTAAACAGTGCTGAATATAAAGGGGTGTTCAGGGTCTATCATCAAGTCAAACAGTGCCCGTTAATGAATATCCAATTGCGCTTCAAAATTATTAGTTGTCTAATATGTTTGGAGAAGTTACTCTCTCGCAATAACTTTCATTTCTTTTGGTGATACGGCACAAATTGTTGCAATTACGAGCTTGGTTTAAGGGAAATCAAAATAAAATATGGTTCCCTCTAATTTATCTCTTGTGTTAACTAAACGGGCAATCCTCGTATGTTAGCGTAATCGACTTCCTGGTAATCTAATCATAGGTTCTAGCATCCAAACGTCTGATCCGTTATGCAACAGTGCATTTCTATTTATGTAATAGGTAAAACGTAAGGTATATTCTCTATGCACGAGTGATTATGGCACCCAACAGCAATAATCTGCCAGGTAGATGATCATCAATTATTAACGAAAGTCATTGATGCTAGTGGGTTGTAGAACATGCCGATGAGGACCAATTCATCAGTATATATACACCAACCAAGCGACCTTGTGGATTATTTTGCTAGCCTATAGAAAGACAATCCCCTGTTATTATGAATACTTGAACGAACCTGTATAAATGTATACTTGGTACACCTAATTCACAGAGGTGATATAGCTTATAACGCTATAATGTATCTTCTAATAGTATCTCCTCTAGTATAACACCAAAACCATGTTGTAAGTGTACTCCCTTTTAACATACATATGCTATTTATATGACCAAAAAGACTTCTAGGCATGTCCAAAAAATTGGTATGGCAGGCGTCATAATAAGTAAATCTGAGAAATTGGATGGTATCGTTGCGTTTGAGGAAAAACAAATTGACAGTTTTAAAGACAACTACACACAAAATATATTGCTGGAATGATGTTAGTAAATACGTAGAACATTGAAGCGGTAATTCCGTAATACATTCACAAAACATTGATAAACACGAATTCATTAACAGTCCATGGTGTTATTTGTGTTGGTAGCACCACAAGTGTGAAATATAACATGAGGCACTCCACCCAGTGCGCGATTCTGGAATACAGAGCGTGATTTGCTGAAAATATTAATCCCCTGCGTCCTCTTTGGTACGCAATCATAAAACATGCGAGTCAATCAATTCATATTCCTTGCTCAGCTGCAGAAGTCCAGCAACCAATTACAATGTTACCTGTACTGAAGTGACGGCTCGTGATGTTTTTCTATAAGCTTACAAGACGCTAATTCATCATGCAATATAATCTGTCATCCATCGCAAAAAAAATTCATTGGATACTCTCGTAAACATTTTCGCACTACGTGACACACGTGGATATCTGGTATTAAGTTTACTATTTAAATTTTGTTCTCTTAAAACACGTTTTGCCTTGTTACGTCACTAGCATCGTGTTCATGCATCAGTTGCAACAAAACGAACCTTTTTTGTTTATAAATTACTGTTAAAAGATGACAAAGTACTTTGAACAACATGGTTAATAAAGTGTTCATAATTTACATTTTTTATGAATATAAAAATGTACTATGCGTGTTTTAGGGTGAACAATGTGTCCTGTTGCATAGTTTCTCTGTTGCAGTTGTCAGACTTTTGCAAGGCAAATTGATCAGTGTCTCACACCATTTACCATTGTCACGTAAATTTTTGGCTCGTTTTGTAAAAAGATATAGCATTGTAGATGTTTTTTGAAAACAGACAAACACATTATTACGGTTTCTGGATAAATCATAAACAAGAACATAGTACGTGAGCTGCTAAAATGACAAAATCTTCCCAAAAGATTCCAAATGGATCGTGGGCAGGCTGACAGTTGCCTTCGTCTGAATG
>CM067358.1:64523308-64574418 GCA_034190875.2 Urechis unicinctus | reverse complement strand
TGAGATAATGGCCGTATAAACTCAGAGCAAAGCCCTACTTACCTCTCTGTCTCTGTCACTCAAACAGCTGCCATGTCTTGGCAACTAAAGCTGACACTTGCCTCTGGATTTTTTGAGTAAATAGTTACTTTGATGCACCAATTTTAAATACCATCGTTTTACAGATTTTGGTGATGTCCCGGGAATGCTGCAGCGGCGGGATGTTTTACACCAATCACACAGACAACGTAGCAGAAATGTGTCTTTTATTTTACTTTCTGTTTTATTAATCAAACCACATTCATGACTTTGAGTGGTTCAGTTGGTTAAATAAGTACGGCATTTTATAGGTAATATCCCGCTCACTCAATCATTAAATCATTCTTTTATAGTAAGAGGCCAAAAGCTGTAATTAATTTGTACAACACTTAGAGCTTTGTCCTGCAAATAAATTGAGATAGAGGTGTAGTACAAGGTTGAATGATTAACATTGTATTCACGGCATAACATTCAATGTAATAGACCGTTCTGCTGATTGTTCTAATAATTTGTGTTTGTTAAAAACGTATAAATGACCAATATACGGCTTTGTTATTACCATGCACGTTCACAAGAAACGTTGAGCGTGTCCCCAGATCATTTATTACATATTCATCTATCAATAAGGGGAAGGAAAACTTCAGTTTAATGTCTTGGTTTGCAACATTTAATTTGATTTCATTGTTATTTCCATTGTAATACTTACAATGATTATAAGGCTTTATAGTCTACACATCGTTACCGTATTACGATCATTTATCTGAATTATACATCCAGGATTGAAATGTTTCGCAAATATGTAGAGATGATAATGTTTGGCCACTAATTTGCAATAAATAGATTATACTCACTGAGCAGTACATATAATACACGCACTTTTGTTTGATATTTGTACATCAATTGTAGCAATAAACAAACAACTGCAATGCTCACTATGCACGCGACGGTAGTTGTCGTGCATAGTGACATTTTTTGGACCAGATTGTATATATCATGCATGTTCACTGCAATGCCCATAAAATATATACTCCGATCAGCACAAAGACTATTATGTGCATGGTTTTAGTAACATTTTGCTTAAACGATGAGTATATATGCCACAGCTTAATAAAAAATAACACAATACTAAAGATCAAATTGTCCGTGACTAAGAGATAACTGCCAGTAAAACTTAAAACCATTTTTCACTTCAATACAAGGTGAAATGTATTGCTACTATTCTGATCTCACGAATCCACAGCAATGTTAAGCCCAGAAACTATTGCTCGGCTGCAGTGTTGTATATGGGCGTTGTATTACAGTGTGCATTGTTCACTAGCATATTAATATCGTTTTAACAATTTGATCAACAAGGCTGCAAAGCTATACCTTCGGGAGCTGGATGTGTCAGCCGCATGAGGTAATTATTACGTCATACACACAGCAGGTTGCGATGGCGTTACACCGACTGTATAATTGCAGGTTGGAGCTGTTTAACTGCCACTCAGCACACCAGTCACCAATCACCTCAGCAGCATGTCATCGCAAGGTGCTTTGCGTGGATGAAATATCCGGTGTAATCATTAAGCCCACCTTCTCGTGCCAGCATGGTTATTGTCGGCGTCTGGAGATTACAATAGCCATTAATTCGACTTGCCTTTGGTTGATGCACGCATGCCGTTTCTGCTCTGATAAAATAAAGACCAAAGTTTACCTTCAAGTACAGTGATGCATGGCATACACAGGGTTGGTGATTAAAATGAGAAACGCTATGTTTTACCTCTTTATCTGTTGCTAATATTCTACATTCAATGGAAATATAATTGCAATAATCCAATCACACACGTTTACACCAAGCAACCTTACTTGTACAGGTGCACGTTTTGAGTTTCTTACACGTATGTCCGGGCTTACATGACACACCTCGCATCATTGAACATCATCCTGGTCTAATGCAGACTGTTCGCCACATTAGCTTTTGTATGATCAAAGACATTCCTTCTGATGAATGAAATAGCGCGCGACCATATTGTCGACATGAGTTGCAATATATTGGCTAGTCATGTAACCACCATCCTATTAGGCTTTGCCCCTGTGTGATATAGTCGCTCATAACCAAAGATCAGTGATTAAAAATATTGTCCTCAAACGTGAGAAGCAAAGGCGAGATACCCGCGGAAACATTTAATCACTGTCAGTATGTATGAATAAGTTTAGAGCTAATATGAGGTAATCGATTGGAGTAACTAAATCATATGAAAGCGACATCTGTTACATCTTAGTTGGCGCTAATATGTAATCGTTGCTCGATTGTAAACGATAAAGAAGCATATTTATGGCACTTAAACATAAAATTGCTTTACTCACTCACTAGTTAACTGCTTTTGGACATGTTTTGCTTATGATGCAGTATATAGTTGCCATCTTCGAGGTGTTATTGGTTGTGTCGAAAGTGCTTCCACATTTTCCCCAGTGCGCAATATCGCCAAATGTGGGTTGCTTATGTGTTCTCAATTTTCTCAAACACATGCGCTTAAGCCTCTGGTCAGAACTTCCCTAAACAACAAAGAGCTGAATACACACAATGCCAAACGCAGTCGTTGAATTGATTGACTTTTGTGCTTGTGTTCACAAATACTGAATAATACACATTAGAAAGACAGATATTTTATGATACTATTCATTTTTATGGGCTTATTATGGTCCTGAATATTCATTGGTGTGTTTTGACAGACATGTGTAAGATCTTATGCACTCGTCAAAGCCGCCATACGTGCTGTGCGATAAGCAGATAAATACATTTTCTCACCGAATTATTGATAGTGGTGGTGATAACGGTGATGATAATGATGATTATGATTATGATGATGATGATGATGGCGATGATGATGATAGTGTATGACAGAAGATCAATATATAACTCGCAACCATGTGTAGTTATCCGAAATGCATACAGCTTTGTGAAAGTAGTGATGTATTACCTAGCATATGTTTAATCATCTCTCTTCAAGGTAACAAGGTTGATATAGCATGACTTGGAAATGTTTTGTTAAACACTGAAAAGATTAATTTGTAGTAAGTGATATGACGGAGAATATTAGAAGAGATAACATTAACAATTTGGCCATATCGGTCAATGTCAAATTTTCCTATATGTTATGTCTAATATGTGCGATGTCTGATAAACACAGAACTAAGCAACTGCTATATGGAAAGAATGATTGAAATATGGAAAATGCAAATGGACTCCTGATTTGTCGATATACTAGTTGCGTATTCTAAGTGGTTACCCTGAATGGCAACATTGCCGAGTCCTACTTGACACGCCGCATTCATTCTTTCTTCTCGAATTCACATATGTTGACAATTTTGAAATTCCATTCACGTTCGACACTATATTTGACTAAATCGAGAATGTACGGGCTATTCAACCACTACCTTGCTAGCCGTAGTTTCGCAATAGGTTTGAGAAAAACAAAACAGACCGCGTGAACACCGGCTGTCTCTGAGAACTTCAAACCACACCGCATGTAATATTACTGATAACGCACGCAGAAAGTTGATTCATAGAACCCTGGTTACAACTTTGTGAAGTTGCCAGGGTAGTGTCCGAATAGTCCGTTTATTGAATCATCTGACTTGTTTGACCGTCGGGGATTTGACGATGACTTGCGAGAGGTGTAGCGAGTAATTGATACGTCGAACTATAGATATATTCCTTTATTTACCAACTTGTAGATCGGCACGCTATGAGGATCGATGTATGGTCTTTACTAGCAAATGTTGTTATGATAGACGAAGTTCTATATGCACACGATATATAAGTATTTAATATGAGGTTTGCTGTTATATTTATATGGCAAAATGTGGGCTAGACATAGGTGGCGCATTCTAATTTGATGTCCACTGGCATCTGCCTGCACTGGTCATTGCCACAATTACTAACTAAACATGAGAGGGCTTAAGGTTGAATAGTGATAAGGTTTAAAGTTGAGATCAAAGGTTCTCATGTTAATTATCTGTAATTTTTATACGTTTTAGGAGTTAAAGGAGTTTGAAGTTGATAGCTTGGAATGTTAATTGTGCGAGTGCTATGGCTAGATCGAAATATGTTCTTAAAAGAGATTAATTGTGATTGCTTTGCTAGTTTGGAGGTCCTGGAATCTTATGAAATGTATGAGGGTCTGTCTGTGAATGAGGGCGCTGTTACTTGTATTGTTCATTATCGCAAATAAGGCTGTTTTGTGCACTGAGTACGAGTGTGCGTGCCTGGACCTTGGATAATTTTCACATACAATGGATGCATGCAGTGGACAAATAATTCTGCTTATGATACTGTACAGGGAATACAACCTTTTGCGGGTGCTAAGCATTAATCAAATCAAGTATACTCGCAGATAGTGTACGGCGCTCTAACACGTAACAATATGTGTTATTCGTTTACCCCTGCCTGTGTAACGTGCCTTTTAAGCAACATATCAAATGTGCTTAAATCACATCCCGGTGTGGGTGATCGATCGACATCATTTTGAATGTGTGCTGCAGAACGAATATGATGTCTCTCTGTTATAGGGATGTCTAATGATGATTACCGTCTTAACAGGCAAAGTTCACTGCGATATATTGGTTAAAATGGTTTAGTGCTCGTAACATAAATGGGTAAAATGACGTTCGTTAATTAAATGGTGTCGTTCTGCTACATTCGCTCTCGAGCTAATCGTGCTCATCTAAGCCTCGCTACATATGGCTTTTGACCTTAGAGACAATACCAAACAACCGGGGGTACACCTAATTCACAGAGGTGATATAACTTATAACGCTATAACGTATCTTCTAATAGTATCTCCTCTAGTATAACACCAAAACTATGTTGTAAGTGTACTCCCTTTCAACATACATATGCTATTTATATGACCAAAAAGACTTCTAGGCATGTCCAAAAAATTGGTATGGCGGGCGTCATAATAAGTAAATGTGAGAAATTGGATGGTATCGTTGTGTTTGAGGAAAAACATATTGACAGTTTTAAAGACAACTAAATACAAAATATATTGCTGGAATGACGTTAGTAAATACGTAGAACATTGAAGCGGTAATTCCGTCATGCATTCACGATAAAATACTAGATGTGTGTGCATTTTTAGCAAAACATTGATCAACACGAATTCATTAACAGTCCATGGTGTTATTTGTGTTGGTAGCACCACAAGTGTGAAATGTAACATGAGGCACTCCACCCAGTGCGCGATTCTGGTATACAGTGCGTGATTTGCTGAAAATATTAATCCCCTGCGTCCTCTTTGGTAAGCAATCATAAAACTTGCGATTCAAACCATTCATATTCCTTGCTCAGCTGCAGAAGTCCAGCAACCAATTACAATGTTACTTGTTCAGGAGTGGCGGCTCGTGATGTTTTTCCATAAGCTTACAAGCCGCTAATTCATCATGCAATATAATCTGTCATCCATCGCAAAAGAACTCATTGGATACTCTCGTAAACATTTCCTCACTACGTGACACGCGTAAATATCTGGTATTAATTTGAAATTTTATCTAATTAATGATCTCTTAAAACATGTTTTGCCTTGTTACGTCACTGGCATCGTGTTCATGCATCAGTTGCAACAAAACGAACCTTTTTTGTTTATAAATTACTGTTAAAAGATGACAAAGTACTTTGAACAACATGGTTAATGAAGTGTTCATAATTTACATTTTTTATGAATATAACAATGTTCTATGCGTGTTTTAGGGTGAACAATGTGTCCTGTTGCATAGTTTCTCTGTTGCAGTTGTCAGACTTTTGCAAGGCAAATTGATCAGTGTCTCACACCATTTACCATTGTCACGTCGATTTTTTGCTCGTATGTAAAAAGATATAGCATAATAGATGTATTTTGAAAACAGACAAACACATTATTACGGTTTCTGGATAAATCATAAACAAGAACATAGTACGTGAGCTGCTAAAATGACAAAATCTTCCCAAAAGATTCCAAATGGATCGTGGGCAGGCTGACAATCGCCTTCGTCTGACTGGCGCTAAAAATTGAAACTTGGGTTGTTGTACTTAGTGATTGGTTGGAATGAATTAAAGCTCTTCTTTCAAGCGATCACCTCTGTTATTGCATTGCATATTGGTCCCTTGTTAACACTGACAGTCTATAGAAGGTTATGCAATCAACCCATCGGTTGAAGAGCATTGTCGGTGGAATGTATATATATCCACTAGGGACGGTTACAGTTCTCGGTTAAGTAAAAGTTAGCGTTTTGGACACCTGAAAGATAATATCCCGGTTGGAATCTAGCCTGTTAATATAACGTCCATGCAAAAGAATGTGATCATACAGATATTCCAAAGAGCTCGTAAAATTTGACAATAACATGATAAAGGATCTTGCGTAACCCCTTCTTCTGTCCATACTTAGTGTTTCTACTAAATAATAAAATGATGTGGGTAACAACGAGAGGTGTAATTGTTTATCCATTGTGGGTTGAATGCAAAAGCACTGGTAGTGACACAAATTCTCTGTGCAAAGGAATTTAGGCAATTTGTAGCGTAATTTGCAGCTGCTGCAATGATCTTTTGGTTCCAGATGGTTGCCTTCACATGATAGTAATTGAGATAAAAATGAGTTGCCAGATGTTGTGACGAATTTAAAGAATAAAAGCGCATTTATTAATATAGAATTCAATCCAGTCAAATAAATTTTTCCAATGGTTAGTAAATGGTAAAACAGTATTCATATTTGCAAGGATTTATCAATTAATCACAATGTCATCATCAATATTGAGTTTGTATCGGCAATGATTTGTGATTATATCAGCAATGACAATCATCAAGATATGTCAATCGTTGCACTATTGCCATATTAAGTGCGAGAATCATAGTGAGTAAAAACACAAGCAATGTCGTTTCCACTTGCATGTCCTCATTCATATTCACAATTCTACACTGAATCCTGAATCATGGCCGGAACCATAACCAATCGTTCAATGTCATAAATTGCACCAGCATGTCACATTTATTCACACAGTCAACTTCAGAAACGCACGTAAATGTTAACAGAAATTTCTGCCACAATTGCGTAGTATTTTATCATTCTTGCTAGCCATAGTGTCCGGATGCTTTCAGCTCAGACAGAAGCTGACGAGATTGTGCATATAATAGATTGTGGGAGGTCAAATTGAGTAAATCGTCAATTAGCATAGCATCAATCACTCTGGCCGTTCCCACATCATTGGCTTTGTACAACTATAACAGTCCATCGCCGCGAACTGATAGAGCCATATTATGGGCACGCGACCTGATATAAGCCGCTACTGTTTAGCAAGTTATTTCAAACGATATGGTATCAGACACTCAGAGACGTTCTGACACTAGTTTTGGCATTCCTATTGCAATACAAATAATATAAATACATGTAACTATAAGGCTAATGTTTGATTAAACAATTGATCATATCACAAATTAATGTGGCAGTGGTTGGCGGCATATATTCCACTGTAAACGCAAAATCAGCATTTGCAATGTAGTATATTCTCTTAAATGCCAACTTTAGTTTTTTCGGCACTCTAATCAATCACCACATCCCCAGCACCCCAAGTTGGCCAAGTTATGTCAATTATCAAAATGTTCATCAAATGCAAAAAAAAGTTGATTAACAACAATATGCATACCTTAATACCTTCAAGACTATATAGTTGACGCGCATCACGGCGCTCGACAATAAATAGAGCTTAAACAAGGTTTTAGTGGAGATTCCCATGTTCTCAGGGACAATGGTGTGAGACTAGTTGAATTCGTCGTTAATTTTAAGACAACTAAAAAGTAAAACACTGAAAGGAGTATGTTGAATAAGAACAAGGGACCAGATAATGGTTGGATAAAAATGTTAACGGAGGTTATTGACTACAGCCGTCTTCTAAATGGCGCCATGCCGTATGAGAAGCCGATTGCATTTGTTTGCAGCTGATTTATATGGCCGAAA
Source organism: Urechis unicinctus (assembly GCA_034190875.2). NCBI lineage: Eukaryota > Metazoa > Annelida > Polychaeta > Xenopneusta > Urechidae > Urechis > Urechis unicinctus. Next base: position 64,566,430 of record CM067358.1, on the reverse strand, counting down.
GCTTTTCCTCCAACAAATAGCCTGCACCGCTTTACATGAAGTACGCATTGGCACCTTGCCGCCATTAACAGCCTGTTAAAATTAATGCAATTAATTAATTTTTATATCGACTGGATGCGTTGGTGGTCCTCTGTTGAGTTGTAGTCAGGGTGTCGACCACTGAAAGCAAGCTTGCTGATGTGAATCTGGTCGTTGGTCGACTAATACACCGCTTAAGCTCTAGCATGTGATATTTGCTGAAGCTGTAATTGAGTGTGTGTGTGTGTAGTTAATGTACTAATGAGCCATCCGATGAACAGTTGCTTATTTTACACTTTTCACTTCCTATCTTAAGTGTCTCACATAATAATGCCAATTTTCAGGAGAGAAATTCTTGAAAATAGGTAATAAAACTGAATTTGGGAAAAACGAGGGATATACTTGCTGGTGTCATCAATAAGAGCAAGATAATGCAACATTAGTGCTGCTGCCTGTTGTTCCATTCTTGAGTTGTGATGAGACTACGTGAATGCAGTGAAGGGTGAGCGTAAATTAGCATAGATTGGATCCTAACCATCTGCTACCATTTCGCTCATCAGTGTTTAGCAGAACCCTGCAGAGATAACAGGTTTTTCTAGCAACAATCTCAATTAACCCAGTGTAATGCCATTCATATCGTACCCTTTATCATTGTAATGTGATCCCATCATCTAATGATCGAATATGCACTGAATGACATTATCGGACTTTATGCCAGTTACGTCTTATTCAATATTTGAGACTAAGTAAGGTAGAATCGAATACGTATTGGCATCAATCTCTTTGAGGATTAGCGCAATCGAATTGGCGGATTCGACCAGCAAACTTCCTTCTGATTTGTCAAAGGCCGAGCAGCACGTCTGTTAATCACACCTGGGTTGATTATGACAGTGGCATCGATATATGTGATAGATTGAGGCGCATAACCTGTCAAATATCGCAGGTTTGAATGCGCTAATTACTCGGTGCTGTCGTTTAATGGCTCTCCTTCATGTGATGGTCCAATAATGATAATACATGTCATAGATTTTAGTTGGTAAGCACATCCGCAACTTTTTGTCTGGTTTACCATCAACATTCAGACATATGAACACCTGTGTACACTTCGCATGAACAGCACTCATTCCACCATTAACAAAAATTTCAAGCTAAAGATATCAAGATGATATCCTTAGTGGCGAAATGAGAATCAATCAAACCCCACATTTATATGAAACGTCCACATCGACGACCTGGTGCAGAACCAACACCTAAGAAGCGAATGTTCTTCATGCTTCAATAGTTAAATATCTCTTCCATACTTATATAAATTAACTCAAAGTGCCATTATATTGGGAAAAAATAATTATCACTATCGTAAAGGTCCGATTTCATGGAGGCTCGTGTTTTCTATCGGCTGTTGTTGTTGACCTGGTATAACAGCCGTATATGTGGTGTTTCTGCTTCGCAATATATGCTTTATTTGCATATTTTGGTCAACCTGGTCACTAGTTTTGGTAATATGAAATAAACAATGAACAATAGCCAAGCTTCCCCTCTTTGTGACGATATCACAAACCACTATTAATGCACCACAATTAGTCATATGTGGACACACTTCCACAACTTTGAAAACTTGAATAGTGATTACACTTTCCGTCAGCAATATGTTATATTACAATCCCATAAAGTAAGATGTACCGATCTCTAGGGTGAGAATGGCTTAGTCCGTTGATTACAATTGTCAGTTCGATTTGCCATGCATACTTCATAACGGTACACACACAACCACGATTTACGATACAAGTGATACAGTGGCATCAGGCTTTAAATAAAAGGTAACTCGTTAACAGCATCGCCGGTACATTAGGTTATGGATGTCCATGTGCATCGCAATATCGCAACATATTCGATATTAAATGAGAATTTGCTGTCATATACTTAAGAACTTGACACGGTTTAGCCAATTACCCCTCCTCTATGCTTTCTTGCAACACCAGGTGTTCCAAACTCATGGACATAATCCCTTACAATACAAGCATTTGACTATGAATTGTCCCATCACTTTCGGTTCTAATGTACTGGTTATTGTGTTTGCGAAATCAATGAATTCACATCGGGACAGACATCAAGAGGAATCAAGTTGCGCAGCTGGGGCGGTGCTGTAAGTTCAAATGGCTTACCAGAATATCGCTCATAATCATCACCATCACCCACGTCACCACCGACAAGCCTGATCAAACAATAATGTTTAATAGTCCACATTTCCTTACTGTCCTTCAGGCCGGACAATTGGTTGCTGTTCGTGAGTGGAATGCAGCTCAAATGCATTTTCTGATGTTGTGAACATACCCTAGCACTGGAAATGAATATGTTTGGTATATGTGATTAACATATCGGTCCTACTTGTTAATTTATTCTGGAGGGTTGGATGGGTATCGCTGAAACAAGGTGGCATCACCGTTGTTTCAGCGGTAATCACACATCCTTATTCCTTGTGTTTCTCCGTTATGTTAAGCTGTTCGTTTTAACTAAACGTAGAGAGACATTATTATACATAGCTACAGTGAGTAATTATCTTGTGTAGCCTGTACATTTGGGCATGGTTTATGCACTGAATGATAAATAATATTATCAAATGAGAAATCATATGTCTATAGCAATTCATTTAAAGCTCAGTTATATCACTATCTGTAAACGGATGGTGTTACTATAAGATGTGACAGCTAATGAGTCCACACACTTTTACCAACACGTCCAACAGTAACTCCCAAATAGCTACACCCATACTAATACGCTACCTTATGGCTAAGTCAAATGCGGCCTACAGGTGCTTATGGGTCCCGTGCGACCTTGAGTCTGTGGCCCGTAGGAAGCCCTTAAGAAATCATCCCCCGTACGAAGTTGTGGTCACATGCCTTGAGGGCCGTAAGGGGCTGTGGCCCGTTGGAAGCCGTTACCTGACCGAGCCCAGCAACAGTTAACATCATACAATCGATGAGACTATATTTTACACCCCAACATAATATTAGTGCAATCATGTTCTAAACAGTAAATGTTTTATTTTAACAAAGACATCTCCACAATTTACCCAGGCGAATTTGGTTTAGCAATTATGCATTTCAATTTGAATAGTAGGAGCTACGGTCGCCGCCAATGGTGTTATAACGCAATCACATCCTTTAAACTGACATTCGAGTGATTGTCTTCTGCCTCAATAAAATCGTAAACGTGGCATTCTATGTTCTCAAAATATCCTTTCCATCATTATTGCTATCCAGTGTAATTTTAATGACAACCTCTCACTGTCAGTAATTGACCACGTTGTCTAAATAAGTTGGAATCATTGTCCAGACCCTGCAAATGACACGCTTGAGCATTATAGTTTGGGCGCCATGACAGCAGCATGAAAGAAGTAGAATTATTTAAACTTGTGCAAATAATGGCTCGATGTCATTGAAGTACGAGCCAATGTCATGATAGGTGTGTTATATTTGGTTTACAAACAATGTGCACAACAAGTATCTACATGGCTACCAATGCTTGACGGAAGCGTTGCCGACCATTTAAATTAGGTGCAAACTAACGCAATCCGTTTTCAGCCTGCATGGCGCCATTCAGGAACAGACGATTTTGGGTAGGCTCTATTCACGCTGTAGTTTCGAACGACTTACTTCACCAACGGATCCCGTTTAAACAGCATAAATATCATCTTGGATCAACAGACTAAACTTGTATTCGAAACAAGAAGGCAATCGAGTCATTCACCAAGCTGGGGTATGAAATTGACCATCACAATTTGTAGCAAATATCTGAATCATTTCATTTGCCAAATTGCACTCTTACACACACATTCGCTTAAATTCTCTGTCTCTCCCTCTCTCTCTCTCTCTCTCTCTCTCTCTCTCTCTCTCTCTCTCTCTCTCTCTCTCTCTCTCTCTCTCTCTCTCTCTCTCTCTCTCTCTCTCTCTCTCTCTCTCTCTCTCTCTCTCACACACACACACACACATACACTTACACGCACACACACCAACAAACCCGATGCAATGATCCATTACTTGATGAACTCGTTGAACTATTTCCAGTCAATTTAGATTGAGAGAAGTATGTCCATGTTCTATGATTATAACAATCATTAAATTAAATGAAGATACAATTTTTAAAATACCTCAGCATTATGATTTTGCGATGCATAGTAGATTGTAGTGTTTATTGAATGAGAGCCTTGTAATACCATTGGCCGCTACTTCATTGCAATTAAGGTAGCAATATGTTCTTGGCATACTGCGGCAGAGCAAGGCATGTTGATGGATTGAATTGCATGTTCAGTGGTTTATTACCATGGAATCAGTCAATATATGAGATTAATACTTGCTGCAACTTGTATTTTTCATTATATATCTGCTACCCCTTACAGACAGCAAGCCCTGTTCTACGTCATTATATGTTCAAATAATTCCTAGTACGTCGGTATGTGTTTTGCCACAAATCAATAACCAAATGTTTATTGGAGTTAGCGATCCCGTCAATAGTGATGCTACCACGGACTGGGAAAAGGCTTAAAAAAACAAGTTCTAATATCAATGTAGAGTATGCGACGTTCAAGGAACCAGATTGTGCCAAAACAGTTCGTGTCTCCTTTAATTCACACTGGTCGCTAACATTTTTTATTTAGCTGTAATGTGGCAGGATGCTATTGGCAATGCTGCGGCAGATTGACAGGAAATATTCGATAACAATTCAATCAATCACCTTCATCACTGCAAAGTACATAGCAATTGTTTGGAGAAAGTTATAGTTCATGCACCTGAGTATTCATCGAGTGTTAGTATTCCTTAAGCTCGCCACAGATGCAATTTAATTAATTAATGTGTTAGGTTTATCTCAGTGTTGCAACTGTTCATGCTATGATAACAGCAGGATCAAGAAATATTCTGAGCAGACTTGCACAAGAGATGCTGCTAGAATCAATTCCTTCCCAAATGATGACTTGGGCACTGCCAAGGAAACATTGCAATAAATATTCATACTGTGACATATTAATCTTTCGCCGCAGTGCAACTCTGAATGCCAACAAGATAATCGCAGGTTGATAAAGAATTGGGAACGTAGATAAGCTCTTGACAGTCAAGCAAATATGCTAATTGCTCCAGGCACTAGTGCGAGAGGAACAAATCGACTAACGGCAGATTTTGAATGGCGTCTTTCCGTCTGCCAAATAGATTGCATTTGTTGACTGACTGAAATGGTCGAAAGCCCTTCCGTAATGTTATTGCAATCACCTCCTTACTGCTTGTATGCATTGATACCTTATAAACATAAACAAACCGAAGGAGATGATACAATGACACCCATCGTTTGAGACGATGTGTTTATCGGAGTGTTCGTAAAACAATACTGTCCTTTAGCACAATTCAGTTACTTATTGGTAATATTTTTGCGCAGACCATGCTTTGCAAATGATTAGTTATGGGACATGGACAACAACAAGCTGTGCTATTTTACTATATGTGAGAGGATCGCCAAAGGCTTGGACGATAATGGTAATATACCGTCTCAGACGCGGTGACTTCAACTCTTCTATACATTCACTTTGAATCAGTATATGGGTGGTTGACCACAAAATATAACTCATAGAATATAGAATTGCCCAAATGGGAGAACTAAATCAAATTCTGGTTTTCAAATCTTTCGTTTATTGTGTGGCTTAAAACTGTGATCTGTGAATCAAGTATTGATATGTACATGTAATGTAAATGGTCTGCAATAGGTTTTTAGAGCGGCAATGTATGCTAGTCCTACAGACACTTAAATTGCCTTTCACTGCAGTGGCAACTGCTGAGAATCGAAACGTATTGACACTTCATCACCAAGAGTGCTGATGTTTACAATGGCATGAACCAATGCTATTAATGTCACAATGTTCTGTCGTGGCCGTCCTGTATGTCCTCACTTGTTGCTATCAACAGTTACCCTACACCAAGCACTATGATACAATAAGATGTGCACAATAATAAAAGAGGGGCATAGAAGGTATATGTCATCCACACGAGCCTCAGTGCGTCGCTCAATTCACTTAGTGCTCTACTGCCTAAACACATCCATTACAATGCTCCAAAATATCATCAGAACAGAACATGGCACCACGATGGAAAGCGACAAAAAGGGAAAGATATTTGAGACTACCATCCTTATTGGACACTAAAACTAAAAACTAATAGCTTAACTTAAGATTTACTGGAAAGGCTGGTATGCTGCAGGATTCTGGTGTATTTGCGTCTTATACAGATGCGGATCTATTAAGAATGGTCCCGAAAGTAATCCATCTCAAACAAATGCACAAAAAACACTAGACTGATGAAAGCAATGTTCAAGATGTTTAACCCGATAAATCCCAAATAACTTTAGATGATGAAATTGTACAAATAGTACCCAGATTTCGTGGGAAATAAATCTAGTAAAAGTTGAAAACAAAGTCCATTTTCTACCTATGCTTGCAATTTACGGCATGAATGATGTCCGCAGAACAACTTTAACTTTTGCATGCAATGCATGCATACATTTGGCGTCATTCGAGGGCAACAATAAGTTATGAATGCCATTTTGGGTCAATCAAGCGTGCAGCAATGGTTATGCCAATCTCTTCAGCAGTCATTACCTCGAACTCCTGAATTGGCAACTAATCACAATATTCATCACCACATTGTAGCTTCATCCTGTGCGTGTTTATGCGTGTGTGTTTGTGACTATGCACATATATGTGTGCGTATGTATGTGTATGTGTGTGTGCGTGCTGGGATGGGGTGGATTGGTGTAGGTGCCCATTACCGATTGAAGCACCTTATGGTACGTGAGGACAGCACGTAGGGCGGACAAAGCCGAATACTAAAGGTCGAGTGATTTCGACCATCATTTATTAGCAGCTAATCGTTATAGAAGTGTAAACTACGTCGAGAAGACGAAGATCTGACGACAATATCTGTTCGTCTAGTAAAACTGCTCAACAAGGTGCATACTAAGTATTGGGACGGATAATCCCCTCAGGGTTATTTATATTGCCATCTGTGATAGTCACACCTTAATAAACGTTTGAAAATCTGACGTATTTGTCCTTTGTAGACATGCAGTTGACGCATTGAGTGCGCTCAGCAAGTTTGTTATCTGTTCAGGGTGAATATTGGCAAAGTAATAAATACCCTTTGCAAGAGCAATGCAATGAGTGATATTTTGTCAATGGCTTTGAAAACATAAGGGGGTTTTCGAAATGAGGAATTGGTTGGAGAGTACTTAAGTTGTGAGGAAGTTGTATATGATAGCCGTACCCTCTATCGTGTACAACTTCGTTAACTTGCACGCAGGACCAAATTAACACTGGCAGTCATTGAACCATTGTCCCCGCGGTAGCCTATTCGTAAGATTATTTTAACAGAAACTATTAATCGACAAACATTAATATAGCTTAGGCAAAATCCGTCAGCAACACAAAATGGTCAGTTACTAACATTAAATACATCATTGTAATCTACTATTCCTAAGATTACATGTGGTAAATGGAACACACTCATCATGGCACATTGTGAATGCTTGGCAACAAACATACCTTGGGTAAATGGTTGCAAATGATGATGGTAAAATGATTGCACCCCCGCCCCCCCCCCCCCCCATCCAAACCGACCGCCGGAAAACTTACTTATTATATTAAGATGACATCTAAAAAACCGGATGGGTGAAGGGAATGCATTCTGCAGCGAGACGCGTTTGGGTAATAATTGCCATCTCTGTCACACATCATCTAAACCAACTAAAATAAGTAGTGTGGGTCTACTTTTAATGAAAGTTGACTTGGTAACATCATCGGCTCTTAACAGGTACCGGATCAGCTGACCAGGACCATCTGCATCTACATCTCCAATTAGTCCGAAACTATAATGGGTCAGTAGAATTTGTTTGAAGGTGGTGAAAAAGCTATAACCGTGAGTTCATACATGCGAAGCCTCCATAAATATATTTGGCACAGGAGAGTATTGATACAGATGTTTCACTACACCCAGTCCAAACAAACCTATATTATACCTCAAAATGCCAGTACTTTCTCACTTGTTTCTCGTGATTCTGACCATGGCGGGCTCATAACTGAATGATGATGCTATCAAACATCAGAATAAGACTCACGGACAGTTGTACATAGCCTTAGCTGCTCAGAACGACTTTAATGACATTCACTCACGCTTGACGGCACAATTTGGTCAAACGGTGTTATATGAGGAGGCAATGACCAGGGAAAGTAATCTGTAATCAGTAGCCTGCACAACGCAATATCAGATCAATATAATTTATTTTAATATTCACAATTGCAGACGAATGCATATTTGCCAGCGATTCAGATAATAGGAGTTGTGCAGGAGGCCTGGTTTGCTTTTTGCGAAGCGTAACTGCTCTGTGATTGACATGTGTGGTTACTTGTAGACTTCATTAAGTACCTGTCATGCGTGTGATGCAATAACCAGGTAACGTCATCGCGGCACATTTGAATCATTGATGTTTTGCCTTGGCTATCATCAAGCCAAGGCAAACAAAACTGATATTATCTTAAGCGATAATTGGACCAATTGTTTTTCGAGGGACTACTTATAATCGACTTACTATTGATCGCGCAAGCTGCTGCAGACCATTGTTTGAGATAATGACCGTATAAACTCAGAGCAAAGCCCTACTTACCTCTCTGTCTCTGTCACTCAAACAGCTGCCATGTCTTGGCAACTTATACTGACACTTGCCTCTGGATTGTTTTAGTAAATAGTTACTTTTCTTCATCAATTTTAACTACCATCGTTTTTCAAATTTTGGTGATGTCCCGGGAATGCTGCAGCGGCGAGATGTTTTACACCAATCACACAGACAACGTAGCAGAAATGTGTCTTTTATTTTACTTTCTGTTTTATTAATCAAACCACATTCATGACTTTGAGTGGTTCAGCTGGTTAAATAAGCACGGCATTTTGATAGGCAATATCCCGCTCACTCAATCATTAAATCATTCTTTTATAGTAAGAGGCCAAAAGCTGTAATTTAATTGGGATTGTACAACACTAAGAGCTTTGTCCTGCAAATAAATTGAGATAGACGTGTAGTACAAGGTTGAATGATTAACATTGGTGTATTCACGGCATAACATTCAATATAATAGATCGTTCTGCTGATTGTGCTAATAATTTGTGTTTGTTAAAAACGTATAAATGACCAATATACGGCCGTGTTATTACCATGCACGTTCGCAAGAAACGTTGAGTGTGTCCCCAGATCATTATTACATATTCATCTATCAATAAGGGGAGGGAAAACTTCAGTTTAATGTCTTGGTTTGCAGCATTTAATTTGATTTCATTATTATTTCCATTGTAATACTTACAATGATTATAAGGCTTTATAGTCTACACTTCGTTTCCGTATTAAGATCATTTATCTGAATTATATATCCAGGATTGAGATGTTTCGCAAATATGTAGAGATGATAATGTTTGGCCACCAATTTGCAATAAATAGATTATACTCACTGAGCAGTACATATAATACACGCACTGTTGTTTGATATTTGTACATCAATTGTAGCTATAAACAAACAACTGCAATTCTCACTATGCACGCGACGGTAGTTGTCGTGCAAAGTGCCATTATTATTCTATCATGGAATTTACAATAACACAAAGCCAAATATCTCTTTGCGCATAGTGTACTTACCAACTAATATAATATCAACAGCAGTTGCCGTCATTGTTGTACTAATGCATCGGCAATTGTCATATCTGTCACTGCGCAGGGATAAATGTCCAGATCGCATTACAATCATGGCTGCTCAAGCATGGCATTTAATTGCAATCCGAGACAGACCAATGAATATCTGAAACAAAATCTTGTTTCTTAATAGTATACGGGCTTAAAATGTACATATAAGCTCTTTAACCGATACAAAGGCAGAGCTATGAGATGTGCTAAACAGTCTGCATCCACATGTCCGGTGTATTATTGCTTGGACGATACAAGTCCTTGTTCTTCCAGATCGCGTAGGAGCCCCCCTGTGATTATGCGCAGTGCAGCCGGTTAAAGTTAGTTAAATTATTGAATTACATCTTAAAGGAAACAAGTTTAAAGAACAGCAAGCAACATATTTTAATGTTTAGAATAACCGGCAGGTGCTGAATTTTTTTAGGGGTGCTAAGGCATGACGAAATAATCGCTTCATCTCATCTTCCGCTAATTGCAATTGATACACTCTGTTTTACCTGAATGATATAAATTACGCTCCAGCGCCTTTAATATAATGCGTAATGACGGTTGTATGTTACATTTTGACTCAATGACAAAGCGAGTGTCATCACAAACCAATTAGTACCGTATCAGTTTATATTGCGCATCCCTACAATTATTCTATTTGGAAGTTATCTCTTGTTGTACATTTGTCAAGGGCATGTGTACTACTCGATTATTGACATACAATACGCTTGTCATTGCAATGACGACCTTGGGTTATTATACCACTTTCGTTTGTCGATATCGTTAAAAGCTAGTGTAGATGTTGTTGTTGCTGTTGCTGCTGCTGCTGCTGCTGCTGCTGGAAAAAGTAGCCGGTATATTGCTCATTTGAGACAATATTTGTTCTATCCATGATAGCATATTACATCAATCAAAGATATGATGTAACACGTGAGGGCGGATTATAGCTCATTGGATGTGAGAAATATGAAATCGCATTGTCCTATTGGGATATTTGATACCTGTTTAAATGCAATGTCATTGGTTTTGTTACCAAATTCAGATTCACGATGAATTCTGCTATCATTTGCAGACATATTTTGGACCAGATTGTATATATCATGCATGTTCACTGCAATGCCCATAAAATATATACTCAGACCAGTACAAAGAACTATTATGTGCATGGTTTTAGTAACATTTTGCTTAAACGATGAGTATATATGCCACAGCTTAATAAAAAACAACCCAATACTAAAGCAATTAATATGTACACGATGTGAAGCCAATGGAAAAATATTTGTTGCTGTTTACCTAAAGCCGACCTACGAGTCATCTATAACCTATGCCCATATTGCATGAATCCATAACCCCTTGCTTCAATGTGACGTTCGATAACAAAGCTTGTTGGTAATGCATGTAGTATGATTGATGGATTATAATCCGGGCGTTACACTTTTGATCAAATTGTCCGTGACTAAGAGATAACCGCCAGTAAAACTTAAAACCATTTTTCACTTCAATACAAGGTGAAATGTATTGTTACTATTCTGAACTCACGAATCCACAGCAATGTTAAGCCCAGAAACTATTGCTCGGCTGCAGTGTTGTATATGGGCGTTGTATTACAGTGTGCATTGTTCACTAGCATATTAATATCGTTTTAACAATTTGATCAACAAGGCTGCAAAGCTATACCTTCGGGAGCAGGATGTGTCAGCCGCATGAGGTAATTATTACGTCATACACACAGCAGGTTGCGATGGCGTTACACCGACTGTATAATAGCAGGTTGGAGCTGTTTAACTGCCACTCAGCACACCAGTCGCCAATCACCTCAGCAGCATGTCATCGCAAGGTGCTTTGCGTGGATGAAATATCCGGTGTAATCATTAAGCCCACCTTCTCGTGCCAGCATGGTTATTGTCGGCGTCTGGAGATTACAATAGCCATTAATTCGACTTGCATTTGGTTGATGCACGCATGCCGTTTCTGCTCTGATAAAATAAAGACCAAAGTTTACATTCATGTATAGCTATGCATGGCATACACAGGGTTGGTGATTAAAATGAGAAACGCAATGTTTTACCTTTTTATCTGTTGCTAATATTCTACATTCAATGGAAATATAATTGCAATAATCCAAACACGCAAGATAACCTCAAGCTAGCTTACTGGTACAGATGCACGTTTTGAGTTTCTTACACGTATGTCCGGGCTTTCATGACACATCTCGCATCATTGAACATCATCCTGGTCTAATGCAGACTGTTCGCCACATTAGCTTTTGTATGATCAAAGACATTCCTTCTGATGAATGAAATAGCGCGCGACCATATTGTCGACATGAGTTGCAATATATTGGCTAGTCAGGTAACCACCATCCTATTAGGCTTTGCCCCTGTGTGATATAGTCGCTCAGAACCAAAGATCAGTGATTAAAATATTGTGCTCAAACGTGAGAAGCAAAGGCGAGATACCCGCGGAAACATTTAATCACTGTCAGTATGTATGAATAGGTTTAGAGCTAAAATGAGGTAATCGATTGGAGAAACTAAATCATATGTCACATCTTAGTTGGCACTAATATGTAATCGTTGCTCGATTGTAAACGATAAAGACGCTTATTTAAGGCACTTGCATAAAATTGCTTTACTCACTTACTAGTTAACTGCTTTTGGACCTATTTGCTTATGATGCAGTATATAGTTGCCATCTTCGATGTATTATTAGTTATGTCGAAAGTGTTTCCACATTTTCCCCACTGCGCCATATTGCCAAGTGTTGGTTGCTTACGTGTTCTCAATTTTCACAAACGCAGGCTCTTAAGCCTCTGGTCAGAACTTCCCCAAGCGACAGAGAGCTTAATATACACGAGTTAGCTGAAAGCACACACTGCCAAACGCACTCGTTGAATTGATTGACTTTGGTGTGTGTGTTCACAAATATTGAATAATACAAATTATGGGAGAAAGGCAGATATTTTATGATACGATTAATTTTATGGGTACATTGTGGTCCTGAATATTCCGTAGTGCGTTATTGATAGTGGTGCTGTGATAACGGTGATGATGATTGCAGTGGTTGATAACGGTGATGATGAGCATGTTTATAATGATGATGATGATGGTGGTGATTATGATGATGATGATGGTGATGATGATGATGTTGCATGACAGAAGATCAATATAGAACTCGCCACCATGTGTTGATATCAGAAATGTCTACAGCTATGTGAAAGTAGTGATGTATTACCTAGCATATGTTTAATCATCTCTCCTAAAGGTAATAGGTTTGATATACCATGATTTAGAAATTGCTTGTTAAGATTAATTTTTAGTAAGTGATATGACGGAGAATATTAGAAGAGATAACATTAACAATTTGGCCATATCGGTCAATGTCAAATTTTCCTATTTGTTATGTCTAATATGTGCGATGTCTGATAAACACAGAACTAAGCAACTGCTACATGGAAAGTATGATTGAAATAAGCAAATGCAACGGCATAGTGAAATGCAAATGGACTCCTGATTTCGATATACTAGTTGCGTATTCTAAGTGGTTACCCTGAATGGCAACATTGCCAAGACCTACTTGACACGCCGCATTCATTCTTTCTTCTCGAATTCACATATGTTGACAATTTTGACATTCCATTCACGTTCGACACTATATTTTACTAAATCGAGTATGTACGGGCTTTTCAACCACTACCTTGCTAGCCGTACTTTCTTAATAGGTTTGAGAGAAACATAACAGACCGCGTGAACACCGGCTGTCTCTGAGAACTTCAAACCGCCCCATGTAATATTACTGATAACGCACGCAAAAAGTTGATTCATAGAACCCTGGTTATAACTTTGTGAAGTTATAAGTGTTTAATATGAGGTTTGCTGTTATATTTATAGGGCAAAATGTGGGCTAGACATAGGTGGCACATTATGATTGGATGTCCACTGGCATCTGCCCGCACTGGACATTGCCACAATTACTAACTAAACATGAGAGGCTTAAGGTTGAATAGTGATAAGGTTTAAAGTTGAGATCAAAGGTTCTCATGTTAATTATCTGTAATTTGTATACGTTTTGGGAGTTAAAGGAGTTTGAAGTTGATAGCTTGGAATGTTAATTGTGCGAGTGCTATATAGCTTGGAATGCTAGATCGAAATATGTTCTTAAAAGGGATTAATTGTGATTGCTTTGATAGTGTGGAGGTACTGGAATCTTGTGAAATGTATGAGGATCTGGCTGTGAATGAGGGCGGTGTTACTTGTATTGTTCATCATCGCAAATAAGGCTGTTTTGTGCATTGAGTACGATTGTGCGTGCCTGGACCTTGGATAATTTTCACATACAATGGATGCATGCAGTGGACAAATAATTCTGCTTATGATACTGTACAGGGAATACAATCTTTTGCGGGTGCTAAGCATTAATCAGATCAAGTATACTCGCAGATAGTGTACGGCGCTCTAACACGTACCAATATGGGTTATTCGTTTCCCCCTGCCTGTGTAACGTGCCTTTTAAGCAACATATCAAATGTGCTTAAATCACATCCCGGTGTGGGTGATCGATCGACATCATTTTGAATAATGTGTGCTGCAGAACGAATATGATTGTCTCGCTGTGATAGGGATGTCTAATGCTGATTACCGTCTTAATAGGCAAAGTGCACTGCAATATATTGGTTAAAATGGTTTAGTGCTCGTAAAATAAATGGGTAAAATGACGTTCGTTGAATAAATGGTGTCGTTCTGCTACATTCGCACTCGAGCTAATCGTGCTCATCTAAGCCTCGCTACATATGGCTTATGAACCCTGGGACAATACCAAACAACCGGGGGTACACCTAATTCACAGAGGTGATATAACTTATAACGCTATAACGTATCTTCTAATAGTATCTCCTCTAGTATAACACCAAAACCATGTTGTAAGTGTACTCCCTTTCAACATACATATGCTATTTATATGACCAAAAAGACTTCTAGGCATGTCCAAAAAATTGGTATGGCGGGCGTCATAATAAGTAAATGTGAGAAATTGGATGGTATCGTTGTGTTTGAGGAAAAACATATTGACAGTTTTAAAGACAACTACACACAAAATATATTGCTGGAATGACGTTAGTAAATACGTAGAACATTGAAGCGGTAATTCCGTCATGCATTCACGATAAAATACTAGATGTGTGTGCATTTTTAGCAAAACATTGATCAACACGAATTCATTAACAGTCCATGGTGTTATTTGTGTTGGTAGCACCACAAGTGTGAAATATAACATGAGGCACTCCACCCAGTGCGCGATTCTGGAATACAGTGCGTGATTTGCTGAAAATATTAATCCCCTGCGTCCTCTTTGGTAAGCAATCATAAAACATGCGATTGAATCAATTCATATTTCTTGCTCAGCTGCAGTAGTCCAGCAACCAATTACAATGTTACTTGCACAGGAGTGGCGGCTCGTGATGTTTTTCTATAAGCTTACAAGCCGCTAATTCATCATGCAATATAATCTGTCATCCATCGCAAAAAAAATTCATTGGATACTCTCGTAAACATTTTCTCACTACGTGACACACGTGGATATCTGGTATTAAGTTTACTTTTGTTCTAATTAATGATCTCTTAAAACACGTTTTGCCTTGTTACGTCACTGGCATCGTGTTCATGCATCAGTTGCAACAAAACGAACCTTTTTTGTTTATAAATTACTGTTAAAAGATGACAAAGTACTTTGAACAACATGGTTAATAAAGTGTTCATAATTTACATTTTTTATGAATATAACAATGTTCTATGCGTGTTTTAGGGTGAACAATGTGTCCTGTTGCATAGTTTCTCTGTTGCAGTTGTCAGACTTTTGCAAGGCAAATTGATCAGTGTCTCACACCATTTACCATTGTCACGTCGATTTTTTGTAAAAAGATATAGCATAGTAGATGTATTTTGAAAACAGACAAACACATTATTACGGTTTCTGGATAAATCATAAACAAGAACATAGTACGTGAGCTGCTAAAATGACAAAATCTTCCCAAAAGATTCCAAATGGATCGTGGGCAGGCTGACAATTGCCTTCGTCTGAATGGCGCCACAAATTGAAACTTGGGTTGTTGTACTTAGTGATTGGTTGGAATGAATTAAAGCTCTTCTTTCAAGCGATCACCTCTGTTATTGCATTGCATATTGGTCCCTTGTTAACACTGACAGTCTATAGAAGGTTATGCAATCAACCCATCGGTTGAAGAGCATTGTCGGTGGAATGTATATATATCCACTAGGGACGGTTACAGTTCTCGGTTAAGTAGAAGTTAGCGTTTTGGACACCTGAAAGATAATATCCCGGTTGGAATCTAGCCTGTTATTATAACGTCCATGCAAAAGAATGTGATCATACAGATATTCCAAAGAGCTCGTAAAATTTGACAATAACATGATAAAGGATCTTGCGTAACCCCTTCTTCTGTCCATACTTAGTATTGCAAAAACACACATAATTATTTTGCAGTGTTTCTACTAAATAATAAAATGATGTGGGTAACAACGAGAGGTGTAATTGTTTATCCATTGTGGGTTGAATGCAAAAGCACTGGTAGTGACACAAATTCTCTGTGCAAAGGAATTTAGGCAATTTTGTAGCGTAATTTGCAGCTGCTGCAATGATCTTTTGGTTCCAGATGGTTGCCTTCACATGATAGTAATTGAGATAAAAATGAGTTGTCAGATGTTGTGACGAATTTAAAAGAATAAAAGCGCATTTATTAATATAGAATTCAATCCAGTCAAATAATTTTTATCCAATGGTTAGTAAATGGTAAAACAGTATTCATATTTGCAAGGATTTATCAATTAATCACAATGTCATCATCAATATTGAGTTTGTATCGGCAATGATTTGTGATTATATCAGCAATGACAATCATCTAGATATGTCAATCGTTGCACTATTGCCATCTTAAGTGCGAGAATCATAGTAAGTAAAAACACAAGCAATGTCGTTTCCACTTGCATGTCCTCATTCATATTCACAATTCTACACTGAATCCTGAATCATGGCCGGAACCATAACCAATCGTTCAATGTCATAAATTGCACCAGCATGTCAAATTTATTCACACAGTCAACTTCAGAAACGCACGTAAATGTTAACAGAAATTTCTGCCACAATTGCGTAGTATTTTATCATTCTTGCTAGCCATAGTTTCCGGATGCTTTCAGCTCAGGCAGAAGCTGACGAGATTGTGCATATAATAGATTGTGGGAGGTCAAATTGAGTAAATCGTCAATTAGCATAGCATCAATCACTCTGGCCGTTTCCATATCATTGGCTTTGTACAACTATAACAGTTCATCGCCGCGAACTGATAGAGCCATATTATGGGCACGCGACCTGATAGAAGCCGCTACTGTTTAGCAAGTTATTTCAAACGATATGGTATCAGACACTCAGAGACGTTCTGACACTATTTTTGGCATTCCTATTGCAATACAAATAATATAAATACATGTAACTATAAGACTAATGTTTGATTAAACAATTGATCATATCACAAATTAATGTGGCAGTGGTTGGCGGCATATATTCCACTGTAAACGCAAAATCAGCATTTGCAATGTAGTATTCTCTTAAATGCCAACTTTAGTTTTTCGGCACTCTAATCAATCACCACCCTAGCACCCCAAGTTGGCCAAGTTATGTCAATTATCAAATTGTTCATCAAATGCAAAAAAAAGTTGATTAACAACAATATGCATACCTTAATACCTTCAAGACTATATAGTTGACGCGCATCACGGCGCTCGACAATAAATGGAGCTTAAACAAGGTTTTAGTGGAGATTCCCATGTTCTCAGGGACAATGGCGTGAGACTAGTTGAATTCGTCGTTAATTATAAGACAACTAAAAAGTAAAACACTGAAAGGAGTATGTTGAATAAGAACAAGGGACCAGATAATGGTTGGATAAAAATGTTAACGGAGGTTATTGACTACAGCCGTCTTCTAAATGGCGCCATGCCGTATGAGAAGCCGATTGCATTTGTTTGCAGCTGATTTATATGGCTGAAAGCTTTTCCTCCAACAAATAGCCTGCACCGCTTTACATGAAGTACGCATTGGCACCTTGCCGCCATTAACAGCCTGTTAAAATTAATGCAATTAATTAATTTTTATATCGACTGGATGCGTTGGTGGTCCTGTGTTGAGTTGTGGTCAGGGTGTCGACCACTGAAAGCAAGCTTGCTGATGTGAATCTGGTCGTTGATCGACTAATACACCGCTTAAGCTCTAGCATGTGATATTTGCTGAAGCTGTAATTGAGTGTGTGTGTGTGTGTAGTTAATGTACTAATGAGCCATCCGATGAACAGTTGCTTATTTTACACAATTCACTTCCTATCTTAAGTGTCTCACATAATAATGCCAATTTTCAGGAGAGAAATTCTTGAAAATAGGTAATAAAACTGAATTTGGGAAAAACGAGGGATATACTTGCTGGTGTCATCAATAAGAGCAAGTTAATGCAACATTAGTGCTGCTGCCTGTTGTTCCATTCTTGAGTTGTGATGCTCATTATTCCCGATGGTTCCCTTCTTAGAGCAGAATCTATTATGAAGGTAACAAGCCAGTCTAGCAACCCTGAAGGCAGTTGCAAAAATAAATATCGAAGCAAATTAATGTCTTATGGGACTGTGTGCAAGTGGTCGCGCAGATCATTCGCCAATAACCATTAATAGAAAGAGGGTTGCTTATTTCACGTAACAATTAAATGCCAATATTATAATGTCTTCGTCATATTATAAACACAGTGACATACAAGGAAATCCATTTATGTTTGTGTTTGTCGTGTTTCACAAATAGTTGATATCAGCATGCATGTAGTTCATTGCCTTTTACAGCGTGGCATTATTCCACGGATAGAATATCTTTTAACCTTCATTTCTTAGTTTTAAAGATATTTGCCTTTTATAAATCATAAAATTCCAATAAACCGTAACAATTAGGTTGTTCAGGTAATCATTTAAAGAACTTATTTTCTCCTATAAGGTACCAGCATATTTATCATATCACAGTTAATCTGCCTATCACTTGTACACTTGCCTATCGTTGACCAATGTGCTAATCTATGTGCTGCATAGGTAATGCGTTTCGTATCTATTATTGCTAATGAGTGTCCCCCGATTAAGGCAGCATTTATTGGAAATCCATCTTGGAATGTTCTATACCTATCGTGATCAGATTTAACAGCTGACCTTGCGGAAAACGACATGTATTGTCTGTTTTGCATATTTTTAACCCCTTAATTGTAAGCATTGATAGCATAATGTGCCTAAATAGTAAGCCATGTATTTGATGACAAATGTGTTTTGCTAAGCTCTGCTTCATAATTGCACCTAGGAGTCTGCATAACCGTGTTGTGCTGATACAAGATTCGGATGACGGATTATTGTTTAACAAATAACAATTTGTAACTTTGATTACGCCATTCATCGTCTGGGCTGTGTGGTTAATAAGTGATAGCGAGAGGCCATTATGCAACTGACACCGCAAGGCAGTGATCACACGGGAGAGACGGTGTGAGGTAAATATATGCCACAAGAATAATGCGTGGAGCTTGGCTTAGTCAAAACTAATCAGTCGAATACCAGCTCAAAGGATGTGAATCAATGTCTGGATAGATTCCACCAATTTCAAGTTTTAATAACAGTCCACATAGTATTATCACGAAGTGTGCGGCGGCTGGGCTGTATTTGTGCATGTGCGCGATCGTTAGAAACTCTAACAGCGTTTTGATATATGAAGGTTTATATGAATCCGAGCATAAACATCCACTTAAGGCAAAATACAATCTACCTTCGTGTTGCTCGCAAAACGTTTCCATAAAACTATTTGACAGTCTGATGCAACACGACAAATACACTGGTCTATGGCTCTGGCTTCTTGTAAGGTGCGATGCAAAAAGCTGTCTCACATTGTCCTACACTGGGCTTTTTGTGCATGGGCCAATATAGGGCCGGTATCTGATGAAGCCAACATATTGCCTGTGAAGCCATTTATTCTATAGGATACCTTCCATTGACAATAAGGAGCTTTGACATATTATTTAATATTACGATTGGGACTCATTCCTTTCTTAACCATTTTACATTTGCAACGCAATACCTACTGTATGAATATACACAGATATCTGTGAGGAATATTGTTGTTGACAGCCTACTATGTCATGCTATTGAAAACAACATTGCAAGTTATTAAGTATCCATCAGACACCATGAGCACAATAAATTAAATTGTACCAATATCGAATTTGCCTTAGCACCATGGCTAACTGTTTACATTAACAAAAAAACGTATGATCATACCATTCTAAGGTCAATTTCAGAAAAAAATCATGATGGTATAAATATCTATGAATCTGTTTATGCTTGCAAATTTTCTTAGTTATTCTCATTAAAATTGTCATTTATTTGTATTTTAATGCATCTAGACAGCAATCCATTAAACGCATTTTTATCAATGTTAATGATAGATCACCACGAATGGAGCTGCTCTCCATAACTGTCTTTGTATTTCAATCTATTGATGATATAAATTTTGTGTCTTGAATAATATCATAGTTTATTAGACTTGATAGCAAATGTCGTATAGTTCACTGGAGTATCATATAATGTAATCTAAAACCGACTGCAGTGCCCAAAAGAGTGACATGAATTAACAATATTTTTCATATTATTCTAAATGAAGAACGAAGTTCAACAAATGATATTGGTTACAGAGTTTTGACGACCCATACACAAACATTACTATTCTGAATATGTGTTATTCGATAAATGTTCATGGGCAAGAAAAATAACAATTTTTTCTATTTCACGCGTCGAGGGTAAATGTTCTATTCAAGCCAACTTTCTATGCAGACATTTGGTGGTAATAGCGAAAGAAAACATATCAATAATTAACTTATTACGGCCCTGTTAATCAACCGGATGATCAAAAGGCGGTTGCAATTCGATTTATGGTTGCCAGTACGTTTCTTATTCAAGAATCAAAGCATTGAAAGTTACTTGACTCAGGCACACATAGATAATAGCATGGCATGAGCTAATTCCATTGCCTACAGGTACTTCTGAATACGAATAGACGCAGTGTGTTCAATGCGCACGCTGCACGCGATGCCTAATGATCTAATACGTAAGTTACATTACCTGGGATATTAGATAATGAGTTCCAAACGGTGAAGTATCAACGTTCAAATGTAAGGTTACCCATGTTTGTATCACAGACATGCTGTGCATCGTACATCACTAATTGCAGCATTCGGTTGCTAAATTATATGTTGCGCATTTTAAAAGTAAAAACGTCACTTTGCATCCGTGTTATGCAACAGACGATATTTTTTTAGTTTATGCTCTTGGATATCACATATTACATCGCTGCAATGATATGCATCATCATACACATTTTAAGAATCAATTTCGCCACAAACCACAAGCAGTCAAATGCGGGACTATATTCATACAGCTTTGAATGAGTCGAATAACAGCGTCGGCGTTCGTTGTAATTTATGCATGCACGAATCAAGCATGAATGAAGTTGGAATGGGTTGCAAAACAGATCATCATAAATAACAATCACATTACCACGAAAGCCATGAACTTGTTTACCATATATTGCTTGATTAATCAGGTATATATAAGCTCTTGCGAAAACATTCGTTATATTACCCTGTTGCAGAGGATGGCTGGTGAAGGTCATTTCCTGACAAGGACGAATGAGCTAAGTATAATGCACTGGAGTATAGCTGTATCGATGTTCTCAAAGTCGTCCAGGACTGCGAAATTGTAGCCACAGCTCATATATATATATGTCAATATTACCTACTCAATTAAACACATGTTTACATGCATGCGATCAACATACAGACGTATTGTTTTAAGAGGTGACATTCCTCACAATTGTAACTCAAATCACACGTTTGTAGCGATAAGTGAGCCTTCGTTGTTCACCTTTTGCTCTGGATTGTGTATTTGGTTTGAATGACGGATCAATTAATAAACCTACATCGCTTACCTCTGACACATTCTTCAGAGTATAAATGGCCATTATGGTATTCATAATTACCGTCTGACTGACGTTGATGCAGAACTTTTCGAGGTTACAAGCATGTGCCAGTCTTTCAAGCTTCGCTGTCAGTTATTATCCTGTGACTTAGTTTGATCCCCATGAAACCGATAGGAAAAGATGGTTCAGATATTCATATGCACCAACAAGCAATATTCAAATTGTTAGGCTGTACTTGTGAAGTCAGCCGCATAATCACGGTGCGGATAATTGCTACAAGTGAGCCATCAGAGCTGTGATTCATTGTCCAAATCAACTATCAGGAAAAGCTTGGGTTATGCCTGTTGAAGCGATCACCAAAATGTCACATTAGCTAAGGCGAAACCCTGCTATCTGTTGTTTTCATATCGTCCTACACGGACGCGACTTTCGTTATCCTCGGTATTGCGGTCTTCTCCCGACAGTTGAAACTATGTACAATATAGCGTAAGTCACCCATAAGTATTGTATATAGACTTTGCGCACTGTGTGATTCTAACAGGTACATTTGACAGTAGAATATATGTGCATGATATGTTTCTTTGAACAATGAACGCGAAAATGATTCATGCAGGTAAGCTCGGGTGTCTCTGCGTTTCGGAATAACAAAGCAGTAAACAGGCAACGCATATGTTGTACGATACAGCCTCACCTTAGATTAAAACAGCACTTCCATGACTTATCGCAACAACAAGCATGCATTTATTATCAAGGCGGAAAACTGTAAAATATTGTGTTCAATTGTGTGGTTAGTAGTATAGAGAGTTGCGGTACTGGCGCACCGCCACTCATCTCTACTATTCTCTCTTGGGCAGCTTATACAATATTTTTGCTCAAAATAAGTTAAGAGAAAGGCGCCTCGGACCAGACCCCTAAAACGGGGCCCAGGGCCCTGCTAGTTGGTAAAGTAGTGTGCTCATAGGCCAAGGTGACTACACCGTTCGCGGCTATCCACCTCTTTTAATCAAAGGGAGATAGTGACACCTTGTTGACGTAGAGCCCATATATCGTATGACCATCACTGCGTAGCATGTTCATTCCATGACAGAACTGCTACTTGGTGAACAAAGACTCCATGTACTGTGCGTAGCGTAGGTTTGTTTTAAACCGCAACCGTCTTCACCACCTTAGCCCTGTTAATCTCACCCTTGTCAGACATCAGGATCGAGTACATCTTTGGGCGCAGACCAACATACTCCTTGATGGACTCACCGGCGCACTCATCTTTTATCTTTCCTATCACCTTCTTGTTTACTTTACTGATCAAGGGATGAGAAGGATCGTAATTGCTGGTATCAAAGAGGTCACTATCTTTTTTCCTGTCTACGTACACGTCAGCTGTGCTGATCCCCAGAAGCAGCGAGTCCGTGTCTGTGTATAGCAGGCCAAGGTCACTACCACATCTGAACTTCATTGTGTTATAATAGAAGTCGTACATCGGGTGCTCGGAGAGGTCGAGTGTGCACATGCCTGCATACACCGGACGATTTAACGCTTAGCGAAACTTGCGCATATGCAGGGCGGCCAGGTCATCGTCGAATACTTT
Organism: Urechis unicinctus; assembly: GCA_034190875.2. Taxonomy (NCBI): domain Eukaryota; kingdom Metazoa; phylum Annelida; class Polychaeta; order Xenopneusta; family Urechidae; genus Urechis; species Urechis unicinctus. Next base: position 64,543,030 of record CM067358.1, on the reverse strand, counting down.
ATGTCGAGCATAGACGGGACTGGCCACAAGCCTGCGTATTTTTACCTCTTATGCGAAGCGCACAATCTTGACTTCGACTCGCCTTCTGAGATTCTGCATGGTTTTACCAAACACAGAGTTGTTCATCAGCTTGTACATGTCCTTCTAAAAGTCGCTGGTGGCAACCTTACTCAGGTCTGTGATCATGCGAATGTAATACTCCACCCAGGGGCTCTGATTGAATAGAAGCGCACATTATATCTTGGTATGCCACATTCCAAGAGATAGGTAAAGCTTGAGATTCCAATAGTGGACCACATACTTCTCTTTTTTGCGCAGGGTGGGTACCAGCTTTTCAACTCCATTTTTGGTGCTCCCCAATGCACCTAAGAAGTCCTTCTGGAAGTCTGACAACCATTCATTCTGCACAGACATTCGGTCTGGCGCTAGTGAATAATCATTGCGATCAGCATCTAACTCTGCAGGGTATTCCAGATCAACTTCGAGTATATATCCGGTTTCAGCATTATCGGGATGGTCCTGTATCTGTAGATGGGCCGGCTGATCCATCCACAAAGGTTGACTCATCGCCCACCCGTACATATTGTTAGCGTCAAGGTACTGGATATAACTCGATGGCTTATCCTGCTCAAAACCCTCTACATACGGGTAATTAGCTTTAGCGTGGCGACGTGATACTATGCTTATGCCACCGCGCAGGCCCTTCTCAATGACTAGGTGTTTGTCATAGTCGGTGAGAGGCTCGAGCTCCACCCGAGTGCTCTTAAGAAGTGCATCCCATGAAAGGCCAGAAATGGTATAGTAGTGAGCTCGATCTAGGCCATACTGCCTAAGACAGGTTTTGCGGAATATCTCAAATCCATCAGCCAAGAGTAGTACATCTATGCGCAGGTACAGGCCATAATAGTCGCCCATATTTTTACATCCGAACACGTTCCAGGCCTTATGTGCATGTTCATAGTCTGCAGTAGATATACCTTGCTCAGAGAGCTTGCTGTAGAACTCCTGGATTGGCGGCAGCGAGGCATCAAACTTATCCCAGCCATTCATAAATTCATAGGGATACAATCCCTTGCGCAGTAGCAGTAGCGGCAAAGGCGTCTGGTTTATTTGCAGACACCAGCTTGTCAAGCGAGGCCAGGATGAACCGTGGACTGTCAAAAAAGCTTAAATGTCCAATCGGTAGGGATATATATTTCTCCCTAATGTTTGGGATACAGTTGATCTTCCCTTCTACCTCGCTTACGGCCTGCATTAAGAGGTGGGAGTCATAGCCCCGTAGGCTATGGAATACTACAGGCACGGCTGTTGTCTTAGGCTTCAACCGCAGCTTTAGGTTTCATGCACTGTGGGCTGCTCCCTTGTACTTACCTGTTATTTGAAAATGGTCGTGGTGGGAGTACCCGCCCAGTTGTAGTTTACACACATGACAATGGGTTGCTGCCTTATGCACTCTTTTATCCTTTCGCGTCATTTGCATGGGAACAAGGTTGACAGAACTGCTTTAATCTTGAGCTCTTCCTGTGGCAGGGCTTTCAAGAATTTCTCCACAGTGTTGCCTCCTGTATACACGACAGAGGGTTTGGTCTGACCATCACACCGGACAACTACATAGTTGTAACCACATGGCTCAAGTGCAGCGCCTGGAAGTTTCACCATGAGTGCCTCAAAGTCGGCATAGATAACATAAGGGGCAGCCAGCTGCTTCTGCCAGTTCTGGAAGGATAATATGTTCTTCCATTTCTCAGGCATATCCACTCGCACAGTAGTTTGCCCTATCCCCATACATTCAGTTTGTGCCCAGAGAGCAGTTTGTCAGTTGTATAAACACATAGGCATCGCTCACAGAATAAATTGCGGTGTTCGTGATTATTCTGATCATACAGCAAGCGGTTCAGATTTTTGATTCGGGTGTAATGAAACATACTATCCTCCTCAATCAGCATAAGATTTTGCGTGGACCAGGCTGTTTACGGATGAGGTGTATGATAGTGGCCCTCCCATCCCAGCCAAAGACGGTCAAGGATAGGTTACCATGTTTTTCTACCTTCTCCAATATGCGACACTGGCGTTGGATATTCTACGCCTTTACCTTCCCGCAAGGTTAACAGCCGCTGAATATTATAATTTAATGGTCGCTGTGGGTCCTTGGCAACCAACCGGTAGCAATGCCGGTTCAATGGAATATAGAATGCAGTAGTCATTTGTGTTTTTTACGTTTATGATCGCCTTCTTAGCTGCCAGCTTACTTGGTAGCGATAAGTAGGAGTCACATCTTAATGGCTGGTAGTTGGCAATATCAATCCACATAGTTGTGACTGCCTCAAATTCCCACTCAGAACCTTTATTGGTCCACTTCTCTAAACGCTCTTGGATATTAGCATTACTCTGGTCCAGCGCATCGTTAATATCTTGTGAGGAGAGAACCACCTGCTGCTTATGACGCAATACAGGCTTAACATAATTAGTGCTGCCATAATGGTTGTGCTTCATAAGTCATACTTGAAGAGCAAACTGACACTTGATTACGTTTAGCTCTTTCAGCTAATCAGTCAAAACTTTACGCATCTGCCGACGCACGTCTTTAAAGAACATCCTAAGGTCCGAGCCGAGGGAGTGAGACTCAGGAGCGTTCATCACCCATCCACGCAGATAGTGTTTAACAGCCCACTTAGTCTTCTTGAACTTAAGACGTGGTGTGGTGACTGGGGCTGCTATGCCCGGCACGGGGGCTGGGGCTGCTTTGCGTGGCACGGGGACTGGGCTGCTTAACGTGGCACAGGAGGTGCCACCCCAGCCTTTAATCTAGCAAATATCTCCTTGTATACGCGGTTAATTTTATTACGCGGATTTCTATTTTGATACAGCAGGAAATTCCCGTTCTTTCTTGGAAATCATTTTACGATTGTCTTTATGAAAACAAGACAATCAGCAGTTTCGTGGAAATCATGTAACGGTTGTCTTTATAGGAACAAACAATCAGCGGTTTCTTGGAAATCATGTAACGTTGTCAAGCTAATCGTATGAATAAATTCAGCATTATTTACCTTTCCCATGAGCTTGGGTGCATAACTGTATTCATATACCCTTGATGACATACTGCTAAAGTGATAGGTGACTGGTGTGTTGGTTGCGGTTAAAAGTCACCAATGTGCAGTGAGTGTTTCACGTGCAGTCATTGATGCCCATTATGTCTATGATTACCACTATTGGATGACGCATAACAGTTATTGTCACTTTCCCAAATGCAATGCTTTGAAGCCCGGCTTATCACATAGCTAAACCCCCAGTATTGATACAAGCTATAGTGTACAGACAAATTAGGATACCGCTGTGAAACAATGGCGTTGATTCGAGGTTGGAGTTCTTTCAACCCCTTGTGGTTTCCATCCTGAATTGTTAAATCTTTTTCTATATCTTGAGTGAATGGACTTATCCTTAATGCACGGGATTCATTTCCTTTGGCTTTAATGGTGCTTTGGGTCGCAATGGTCGGGTAAATAATAATTTATTGTCATTACCTATGCATTGAATCAATCCGGTGGAGTAATTATACAGTAGTACACCGATGCCATTAAGGAGTAGTTGTAAGAGATTACGTGTGTTTATGATTCGATTTAGCGACAGAGTTAATTGCTCATCGAATAAGTCAAGTAATGGAGAACTAGTTTCTTCTTCTTTCTTGCTTCACAGAAAAGTCCCGTGAACGTTAATCTAACTTTGAACGTCGATTCTACGGTCCTCAACAAATGCGCATTGGAATCATGGTGTAGACACGTCTCGCGTGGGCATATATTGCGCAGATGCACACAATGATGGACGACAGTAAGGTGACACCATTATTCAAGTACTCTACGACATGTCTTTAAACCATATTACGCATTCTTTATTGGGAATTGTTTTCAAACTCTGCCAATGTAATAGCGTGTTGAACCTTACTTAAAGCCACGTTCAATTTTGTAAAGCAACCATTGACATTTGCAATATGCATCACGTTATGTGGCAAGCTTGGATGATGGTGGTACCGGGTAGTTTTACAGTCACTGTGTTCAACTTTGGAACATCAAGTATCTGGATCAAATAATGTTGGCTGCCTTTTTAGTGTCTCAAGTGTATTATTTGATCTTCAACTGCAATGTCCGGTTTGATATTGACAATATCGGCATGATAATTTAGCAATCGATTTAATCGAATAATATTATGCATCCTTTTTGGTCAACTCATCATCTGTAAAATATTATCATGCCATATTAGATGACTCGCATATGGATCATTTGCCTATGTGCATTGTCAGGAAGCTAGGTGCGCGTGAACTAGTAAATCAGCCATCGTGCATATATAGTGTCATGGACGAGTTGACACCCATCACTCACCTACATCAACACGAATAAAAATCAAAAGAATGAAAATCAAGCACTTGTTAAAGACCTTGTGTTGTTTTCCATAACCACCACCTTCACATGCATCCATCAATCCAAGAAATGAGGATGCCTTAATTGGTCTCGTAATGTAACTTTATGAATCACCATTTAGGTGTTTGATTAGTGGGCCAGCTTCATGTTTTAACATCATGACAATTTACATTCTAAGTGAGCGATGCAAACACAGAGTTATGCAATGGATTACCATTAACCACATTATATGATATCAGGGACAACCTCCTCATCCCCAACGCACATGAAATCTACTTGGATAGCAATGAAAAACATTACGATACCACTCTTGTATCTCTGTATCCCTCCGCTCTCTCTCTCTCACTCTCTCTCTCTCTCTCTCTCTCTCTCTCTCTCTCTCTCTCTCTCTCTCTCTCTCTCTCTCTCTCTTGTCTCTGTCTAGTCTCTCTCTCTCTCTCTCTCTCTCTCTCTCTCTCTCTCTCTCTCTCTCTCTCTCTCTCTCTCTCTATATATATATATATATATATATATATATATATATATATATATAAATATATATATAAATAAATATATACATAAATAAATATTTATATATATACATATATTTTGATTATTGTTGGTATATAGTTATAAGCGTTTTGCCCCTAAAATATATAACAATTAATATAGCAATCGGCATTTTGAACAACACTCGCTTTAATCGATTATATTAGTTTCTACTTAATGCTCTTATATTTAAGTCCAGTCGCGATGGGACGATGTTTATTAATTTTGTGAATTTTGAAATGAATATTGAAACGATGCGATATGTGTTGTCTTAATAAGATATTGCTATCAAATTCCCAGCTCAAGGTTATCTAATAAGGTTCTGCCATATGGCGTCATAATTAGGTTACGTCCAGTCCCACGTTTAAGGTAAGATCTAAGGGCAGTGTTTTTTATGTGGATCCTTCACGAAGAGGGGATGTGCGATCTTTGATGCCTTGCCTTGGGTAAACCATGCAATAGTTATAATCGTTCTTGAACGAACACATAAATAACATATTTACAATAACGTTCATTTAGATATACTTACAAAGAAGCATTCTGATTTAAGCGGTGGTTACCAATGCGTTCTTTGATTTGTATATATTCATGGCACAGCCTTAAGTGTAATGACCTGTTTTGCTGCTGTTGCTTATAATTTGTCTTTGTACGGCAGCAGGCGGCCATCGGAAGGGTTAGTTTATCAACTTGAAGGTTCAAGCGGAACGTTAAATAGTTCCCTCAGTACTTCTTTTATTGTGAATATATTTATAAAGAGTGAAGTATATCACAGTAATGTAAATGAGAGGGTCGTCTTGGGTGTCCAGTAGTATTCATAATCATAACTATTGTGGTACATTGTTCAGAGTTTTTTCGTCGAAAAGCCACTACAGACACGAAAAAGCTTGTTTGATTAGTTTCTCAGCAACCTGACTAAACAGCAGATATTTGTGAAAATGGACGAGATAAATGTCGCTCATGTTGGTACAGTCAATTAACAATCTAACCACACAGCAGCTGATTGCACATCGTTTATTCATTAACCAGGCTACGCAATTTTTCCCTCAAATCCGCGCACAAGAATCAACTTACGCAAGACAAGTGCAAACTGTTCACAACATTTTCATAAGCGATTTTCATGCTTAATGTGGAAATTCCCCCTCCCACTATAAGTCTGTCGATATGAATTACATCAGCGAATGTAAGTGAGTAAATTAACAGTCGTTTTTAGTAACCATAAGTTTCTTATCTGGGGGCCACATCCATACCCTTTTTAAGGCGAAGCTGTTTACCAGTAAGTCACAGAGACAGGCTATATTATCCTTCATTTTCGCATTATGATGGTATTATAATGATGGACTTGTGATCAGCCTCCTTTGGCTGAATAGGTCATTATTAAAGTCGCGCCATGGGCTTTCGGATTACTTCCCGCTGAATATTATAATTTAATGGTCGCTGTGGGTCCTTGGCAACCAACCGGTAGCAATGCCGGTTCAATGGAATATAGAATGCAGTAGTCGTCTGTGTTTTTTACGTTTATGATCGCCTTCTTAGCTGCCAGCTTACTTGGTAGCGATAAGTAAGAGTCACATCTTAATGGCTGGTAGTTGGCAATATCAATCCACATAGTTGTGACTGCCTCAAATTCCCACTCAGAACCTTTATTGGTCCACTTCTCTAAACGCTCTTTGATATTAGCATTACTCTGGTCCAGCGCATCGTTAATATCTTGTAAGGAGAAAACCACCTGCTGCTTATGACGCAATACAGGCTTAACATAATTAGTGCTGCCATAATGGTTGTGCTTCATAAGTCATACTTGAAGAGCAAACTGACACTTGATTACGTTTAGCTCTTTCAGCTCATCAGTCAAAACGTTACGCATCTGCCGACGCACGTATTTATAGAACATCCTAAGGTCCGAGCCGAGGGAGTGAGACTCAGGAGCGTTCATCACCCATCCACGCAGATAGTGTTTAACATCCCACTTAGTCTTCTTGAACTTAAGACGTGGTATGGTGACTGGGGCTGCTATGCCCGGCACGAGGGCTGGGGCTACTTTGCGTGGCATGGGGACTGGGATGCTTAACGTGGCACAGGAGGTGCCACCCCAGCCTTTAATCAAGCACATTTCTCCTTGTATACGCCGTCAATTTTATTACGCGGATTTCTATTTTGATACAGCAGGAAATTCCCATTCTTTCTTGGAAATCATTTTACGATTTTCTTTATGAAAACAAGACAATCAGCAGATTCTTGGAAATCATGTAACGGTTGTCTTTATGGGAACAAACAATCAACGGTTTTTTGGAAATCATGTAACGGTTGTCTTCATAGGAACAAACAATCAGCGGTTTCTTGGAAATCATGTAACGTTGTCAAGCTAATCTTATGAATAAGTTCAGCATTATTTACCTTTCCCATGAGCTTGGGTGCATAACTGTATTCATATACACTTGATGACATACTGCTAAAGTGATAGGTGACTGGTGTTGGTTGCGGTTAAAAGTCACCAATGTGCAGTGAGTGTTTCACGTGCAGTCATTTATGCCCATTATGTCTATGATTACCACTATTGGATGACGCATAACAGTTATTGTCACTTTCCCAAATGCAATGCTTGAAGCCCGGCTTATCACATAGCTAAACCCCCAGTATTGATACAAGCAATAGTATACAGACAAATTAGGATACCGCTGTGAAACAATGGCGTTGATTCGAGGTTGGAGTTCTTTCAACCCCTTGTGGTTTCCATCCTGAATTGTTAAATCTTTTTCTATATCTTGAGTGAATGGACTTATCTTTAATGCACGGGATTCATTTCCTTTGGCTTTAATGGTGCTTTGGGTCGCAATGGTCGGATAAATAATAATTTATTGTCATTACCTATGCATTGAATCAATCCGGTGGAGTAATTATACAGTAGTACACCGATGCCATTAAGGAGTAGTTATAAGAGATTACGTGTGTTTATGATTCGATTTAGAGACAGAGTTAACTGTTCCTCGAATAAGTCAAGTAATGGAGAACTAGTTCTTTCTTGCTTCACAGAAAGTTAGTGAACGTTTATTCTAACTTTGACCGTCGAAACGGTCCTCAACAAATGCGCATTGGAATCATGGTGTAGACACGTCTCGCGTGGGCATATATTGCGCAGATGCACACAATGATGGACGACAATAAGGTGACACCATTATTCAAGTACGCTACGACATGTCTGTAACCATATTACGCATTCTTTATTGGGAATTGTTTTTAAACTCTGCCAATGTAATAGCGTGTTGAACCTTACTTAAAGCCACGTTCAATTTTGTAAAGCAACCATTGACATTTGCAATATGCATCACTTATGTGGCAAGCTTGGATGATGGTGGTACCGGGTAGTTTTACAGTCACTGTGTTCAACTTTGGAACATCAAGTATCTGGATCAAATAATGTTGGCTGCCTTTTTAGTGTCTCATGTGTATTATTTGATCTTCAACTGCAATGTCCGGCTTGATATTGACAATATCGGCATGATAATTTAGCAATCGATTTAATCGAATAATATTATGCATCCTTTTTGGTCAACTCATCATCTGTAAAATATTATCATGGCATATTAGATGACTCGCATATGGATCATTTGCCTATGTGCATTGTCATGAAGCTAGGTGCGCGTGAACTAGTAAATCAGCCATCGTGCATATATAGTGTCATGGACGAGTTGACAGCCATCACTCACCTACATGAATAAAAATCAAAAGAATGAAAATCAAGCACTTGTTAAAGACCTTGTGTTGTTTTCCATAACAACCACCTTCACATGCATCCATCAAACCAAGAAATGAGGATGCCTTAATTGGTCTCGTAATGTAACTTTATGAATCACCATTTAGGTGTTGGATTAGTGGGCCAGCTTCATGTTTAACATCATGACAGTTTACATTCTAAGTGAGTGATGCAAACACAGAGTTATTAAATGGATTACCATTAACTACATTATATGATATCAGGGACAACCCCCTCATCCCCAACGCACATGAAATCTACTTGGATAGCAATGAAAAACATTACGATACCACTCTTGTATCTCTGTATCCCTCCGCTCTCTGTCTCTGTCTCTGTCTCTCTCACTCTCTCTCTTTCTCTCTCTCTTTGTCTCTCTTTGTCTCTGTCTCACTCTCACTCTTTCTCTCTCTCTATCTCTATCTCTCTCTCTCTCTCTCTATATATATATATATATATAAATATATATATATATATATATAGATATAAATATATATATATAAATAATTTTATAAATAAATAAATATTTATATATATACATATATTTTGATTATTGTTGGTATATAGTCATAAGCGTTTTGCCCTTAAAATATATAACAATTAATATAGCAATCGGCATTTTGAACAACACTCGCTTTAATCGATTATATTAGTTTCTACTTAATGCTCTTATATTTAAGTCCAGTCGCGATGGGACGATGTTTATTAATTTTGTGAATTTTGAAATGAATATTGAAACGATGCGATATGTGTTGTCTTAATAAGATATTGTTATCAAATTCCCAGCTCAAGGTTATCTAATAAGGGTCTGCCATATGGCGTCATAATTAGGTTACGTCCAGTCCCACGTTGAAGGTAAGATCTAAGGGCAGTGTTTTTTATGTGGATCCTTCACGAAGAGGGGATGTGCGATCTTTGATGCCTTGCCTTGGGTAAACCATGCAATAGTTATAATCTTTCTTGAACGAACACATAAATAACATATTTACAATAACTTTCATTTAGATATACTTACAAAGAAGCATTCTGATTTAAGCGGTGGTTACCAATGGGTTCTTTGAGTGCAATGACCTGTTTTGCTGCTGTTGCTTATAATTTGTCTTTGTACGGCTGCAAGCGGCCATCGGAAGGGTTAGTTTATCAACTTGAAGGTTCAAGCGGAACGTTAAATAGTTCCCTCAGTACTTCTTTTATTGTGAATATATTTATAAAGAGTGAAGTATATCACAGTAATGTAAATGAGAGGGTCGTCTTGGGTGTCCAGTAGTATTCATAATCATAACTATTGTGGTTTCGTCGAAAAGCCACTACAGACACGAAAAAGCTTGTTTGATTAGTTTCTCAGCAACCTGACTAAACAGCAGATATTTGTGAAAATGGACGAGATAAATGTCGCTCATGTTGGTACAGTCAATTAACAATCTAACCACACAGCAGCTGATTGCACATCGTTTATTCATTAACCAGGCTACGCAATTGTTCCCTCAAATCCGCGCACAAGAATCAACTTACGCAAGACAAGTGCAAACTGTTCACAACATTTTCATAAGCGATTTTCATGCTTAATGTGGAAATTCCCCCTCCCACTATAAGTCTGTCGATATGAATTACATCAGCGAATGTAAGTGAGTAAATTAACAGTCGTTTTTAGTAACCATAAGTTTCTTACGCCTTTACCTTCCCGCCAGTTGGTATCATGGGTTAACATGCGCCGCTGAATATTATAATTTAATGGTCGCTGTGGGTCCTTGGCAACCAACCGGTAGCAATGCCGGTTCAATGGAATATAGAATGCAGTAGTCATTTGTGTTTTTTACGTTTATGATCGCCTTCTTAGCTGCCAGCTTACTTGGTAGCGATAAGTAAGAGTCACATCTTAATGGCTGGTAGTTGGCAATATCAATCCACATAGTTGTGACTGCCTCAAATTCCCACTCAGAACCTTTATTGGTCCACTTCTCTAAACGCTCTTGGATATTAGCATTACTCTGGTCCAGCGCATCGTTAATATCTTGTGAGGAGAGAACCACCTGCTGCTTATGACGCAATACAGGCTTAACATAATTAGTGCTGCCATAATGGTTGTGCTTCATAAGTCATACTTGAAGAGCAAACTGACACTTGATTACGTTTAGCTCTTTCAGCTAATCAGTCACAACTTTACGCATCTGCCGACGCACGTCTTTAAATAACATCCTAAGGTCCGAGCCGAGGGAGTGAGACTCAGGAGCGTTCATCACCCATCCACGCAGATAGTGTTTAACAGCCCACTTAGTCTTCTTGAACTTAAGACGTGGTGTGGTGACTGGGGCTGCTATGCCCGGCACGGGGGCTGGGGCTGCTTTGCGTGGCACGGGGACTGGGCTGCTTAACGTGGCACAGGAGGTGCCACCCCAGCCTTTAATCTAGCAAATATCTCCTTGTATACGCGGTTAATTTTATTACGCGGATTTCTATTTTGATACAGCAGGAAATTCCCGTTCTTTCTTGGAAATCATTTTACGATTGTCTTTATGAAAACAAGACAATCAGCAGTTTCGTGGAAATCATGTAACGGTTGTCTTTATGGGAAAAAACAATCAACGGTTTTTTTGGAAATCATGTAACGGTTGTCTTCATCAAGCTGGAAATCGTATGCTAATCTTATGAATAAATTCAGCATTATTTACCTTTCCAATGAGCTTGGGTGCATAACTGTATTCATATACCCTTGATGACATACTGCTAAAGTGATAGGTGACTGGTGTGTTGGTTGCGGTTAAAAGTCACCAATGTGCAGTGAGTGTTTCACGTGCAGTCATTGATGCCCATTATGTCTATGATTACCACTATTGGATGACGCATAACAGTTATTGTCACTTTCCCAAATGCAATGCTTTGAAGCCCGGCTTATCACATAGCTAAACCCCCAGTATTGATACAAGCTATAGTGTACAGACAAATTAGGATACCGCTGTGAAACAATGGCGTTGATTCGAGGTTGGAGTTCTTTCAACCCCTTGTGGTTTCCATCCTGAATTGTTAAATCTTTTTCTATATCTTGAGTGAATGGACTTATCCTTAATGCACGGGATTCATTTCCTTTGGCTTTAATGGTGCTTTGGGTCGCAATGGTCGGGTAAATAATAATTTAGTGTCATTACCTATTCATTGAATCAATACGGTGGAGTAATTATACAGTAGTACACCGATGCCATTAAGGAGTAGTTGTAAGAGATTACGTGTGTTTATGATTTGATTTAGCGACAGAGTTAATTGCTCATCGAATAAGTCAAGTAATGGAGAACTAGTTCTTTCTTGCTTCACAGAAAGTTAGTAGAATCGTCCCGTGAACGTTTATTCTATTCCTCAACAAATGCGCATTGGAATCATGGTGTAGACACGTTTCGCGTGGGCATATATTGCGCAGATGCACACAATGATGGACGACAGTAAGGTGACACCATTATTCAAGTACTCTACGACATGTCTTTAACCATATTACGCATTCTTTATTGGGAATTGTTTTCAAACTCTGCCAATGTAATAGCGTGTTGAACCTTACTTAAAGCCACGTTCAATTTTGTAAAGCAACCATTGACATTTGCAATATGCATCACGTTATGTGGCAAGCTTGGATGATGGTGGTACCGGGTAGTTTTACAGTCACTGTGTTCAACTTTGGAACATCAAGTATCTGGATCAAATAATGTTGGCTGCCTTTTTAGTGTCTCAAGTGTATTATTTGATCTTCAACTGCAATGTCCGGTTTGATATTGACACATATCGGCATGATAATTTAGCAATCGATTTAATCGAATAATATTATGCATCCTTTTTGGTCAACTCATCATCTGTAAAATATTATCATGCTATATTAGATGACTCGCATATGGATCATTTGCCTATGTGCATTGTCATGAAGCTAGGTGCGCGTGAACTAGTAAATCAGCCATCGTGCATATATAGTGTCATGGACGAGTTGACACCCATCACTCACCTACATCAACACGAATAAAAATCAAAAGAATGAAAATCAAGCACTTGTTAAAGACCTTGTGTTGTTTTCCATAACCACCACCTTCACATGCATCCATCAATCCAAGAAATGAGGATGCCTTAATTGGTCTCGTAATGTAACTTTATGAATCACCATTTAGGTGTTTGATTAGTGGGCCAGCTTCATGTTTAACATCATAACAGTTTACATTCTGGATTACCATTAACCACATTATATGATATCAGGGACAACCTCCTCATCCCCAACGCACATGAAATCTACTTGGATAGCAATGAAAAATATTACGATACCACTCTTGTATCTCTGTATCCCTCCGCGCGCTCTCTCTCTCTCTCTCTCTCTCTCTCTCTCTCTCTCTCTCTGTCTATCTCTCTCTTACTCTCTCTCTCTCTCTCTCTCTCTCTCTCTCTCTCTCTCTCTCTCTCTCTCTCTCTCTCTCTCTCTCTCTCTCTCTCTCTATATATATATATATATATATATATATATATAGATATAAATATATATATAAATAAATTTATACATAAATAAATATTTATATATATACATATATTTTGATTATTGTTGGTATATAGTTATAAGCGTTTTGCCCCTAAAATATATAACAATTAATATAGCAATCGGCATTTTGAACAACACTCGCTTTAATCGATTATATTATATTAGTTTCTACTTAATGCTCTTATATTTAAGTCCAGTCGCGATGGGACGATGTTTATTAATTTTGTGAATTTTGAAATGAATATTGAAACGATGCGATATGTGTTGTCTTAATAAGATATTGTTATCAAATTCCCAGCTCAAGGTTATCTAATAAGGGTCTGCCATATGGCGTCATAATTAGGTTACGTCCAGTCCCACGTTTAAGGTAAGATCTAAGGGCAGTGTTTTTTATGTGGATCCTTCACGAAGAGGGGATGTGCGATCTTTGATGCCTTGCCTTGGGTAAACCATGCAATAGTTATAATCTTTCTTGAACGAACACATAAATAACATATTTACAATAACTTTCATTTAGATATACTTACAAAGAAGCATTCTGATTTAAGCGGTGGTTACCAATGCGTTCTTTGATTTGTATATATTCATGGCACAGCCTTAAGTGTAATGACCTGTTTTGCTGCTGTTGCTTATAATTTGTCTTTGTACGGCAGCAGGCGGCCATCGGAAGGGTTAGTTTATCAACTTGAAGGTTCAAGCGGAACGTTAAATAGTTCCCTCAGTACTTCTTTTATTGTGAATATATTTATAAAGAGTGAAGTATATCACAGTAATGTAAATGAGAGGTCGTCTTGGGTGTCCAGTAGTATTCATAATCATAACTATTGTGGTACATTGTTCAGAGTTTTTTTCGTCGAAAAGCCACTACAGACACGAAAAAGCTTGTTTGATTAGTTTCTCAGCAACCTGACTAAAACAGCAGATATTTGTGAAAATGGACGAGATAAATGTCGCTCATGTTGGTACAGTCAATTAACAATCTAACCACACAGCAGCTGATTGCACATCGTTTATTCATTAACCAGGCTACGCAATTTTTCCCTCAAATCCGCGCACAAGAATCAACTTACGCAAGACAAGTGCAAACTGTTCACAACATTTTCATAAGCGATTTTCATGCTTAATGTGGAAATTCCCCCTCCCACTATAAGTCTGTCGATATGAATTACATCAGCGAATGTAAGTGAGTAAATTAACAGTCGTTTTTAGTAACCATAAGTTTCTTATCTGGGGGCCACATCCATACCCTTTTTAAGGCGAAGCTGTTTACCAGTAAGTCACAGAGACAGGCTATATTATCCTTCATTTTCGCATTATAATGATGGTACATTATATTGATGGACTTGTGATCAGCCTCCTTTGGCTGAATAGGTCATTATTAAAGTCGCGCCATGGGCTTTCGGATTATGGTGCCAGTTGGTATCATGGTGATGATAATTGACGCCTGATAGGCCGTAAAGAGTTCGTCCATGCTGCCACATGAACCAGAAACCAACTGCAGCCAGACAACTAGACACAGGTAATTGTTACGATCCCAAAGTTTTAAAATCTTACTGCTTCTCAGTGACTTGGTTGATCAGTCGCATCTCTGTCGCATCTCTGAAAGGGGATGCACTCGACCCGTTAGCTCGATAGTATAGAGATGGACCTTCGTCCCAGTGGCGTGGTTTTTGCAGCCCGATCTGGATCAGCAGAAGAACTGACGAAGCATCACATTCGACCTAATTTATCACCATCACCCCAATATTATCGTTATTAATGCTGTAGCAAACGGGTCATCAAATGTATGACTAATTTACTGCTACTGTCGAATATTCATCTCCGAATAGTCCGCGATCTACAGGTTCTACTAGAAATCAAATTAACAATTGATAGTCATCGACTAATAAATGTATTGACTGCTGCTACCAATAACAAGAATACCAATAGGCACAATGGCAACGATCACCTAGCTGTGACGTTGATACCACGTGTCAATAATATGCCGCCGGAGCGATATGATAGAACGCGGGTGATGTGTGGAGCAACAACAAAAACCCTAGCAATATTTACAGCTGACGTCAACTGATACTCAGCATAAGACGCCATGATTATCTTTGGTCACTGATTGACAAACAACTGTCGTCATACCTTACACTTTATATACAATGGTAATGCACCGATCGTCATCCCAGAGCCACAATACAATTAACAACTGAGCGCTAATATTAACCATCGTCGTTAATATCCACAAAATCGTTGATTCCCTGTGACGTGTGGTTCATTATTTACTACGAAGAAAATACACATTTCACTTAGACCCCTCTTTTGATGCACTTCCGTTTTACAGTCATCAGCTATCTGCAATGTTCTCCTAATCACGTCAAACATCTTGTGCGTAAAAGGATCTTCATCATGGCCACTACCAGTTGGTTGCATTACCATGCAATTAATAGTCAGGTGCATGTACCCGCTCATTTTCTTGTAAAAGGCCATAATATATGCCATATTAAGCTGGTTTTATGTATATCTAGCCGGATTGCTAAAGATTTATCAATTATACTTTCATTCCAGCTGTACCAAGGCAATAGGGTCTTCGGATGGGGGGCTCCTGTGATCCAATCAATTTGAAAGCCTACAGTGAGAGCATTAACCATAAAATAGATACTGTTATATTTATATATTCGTTGGGGATAATATGAATACCAGCTTTGTGGACAATATAGATGGAGACAGTTTCTTCTTGGATTCTGCTTATTTGTGAAAGCCACAAATAACTCGGTAGTTAGGCAAAGCTTTGTCAGATATGTTGACCTTATAACAATATATCCCAAGATGTACTAATAACATTGTCGTTGTAGATGAAGAATCCATCTATGACTCAGTATCTCTGCAAAGACAAGTAATTCGGGGGAACAGTCTGCGCGGCAGATAGCAACATATTTGATTTATGGCTTGCACGTATTGTGCGTCAGGTCCTTTGCTTAAGTGTAAAGATGAATAATACAATGCCTGTATTTGCCCTGCCCAAATCTGATGAGGTCGAGCGTAAGGACACCAATCATGCCGCCATATTGCTGACTCATTTAAAGCATGTTGGTCAATGGTGGTTGACTGTTCCCACACTGCATGGTGCAATGATAATGTGCTACCTTGGGAGGAGGTTTCTCCACTATAATCTGATAGCAATCTAAATATATCAATTATGTCTAAAGGTGGACAATCTTATCTATACCTTACTTCTTGAAATATACCATGCATATTTGTTCCCATAATGTAATGTATTCTTTTACTTTCAATATTCTTGAGCATTAGCGGAGAGTTTCGGATCAATTAGGTAGTGATTATTGTTTGGTCTTAGGACACTTTCAACAACGAGGTGATATCGCGACGGTGATGGATGAGGATTATTGCGATCCTCCGCATGAGCGTCAGAGCTTACTTGGCACAAACCCGTTGCCCAGACAAGATACCATTGTGCAACCGGGTCGAGTGCATTCCCTTTCACAGATGGGAGATCATCCGAGTAACGGGAAATAGTCAGATCTTCACACCGAAATGCATGAGGTGAAATAACTAGGCCTGTGTGAGACGATGCGGATTTTGTCACAGCTCGCTGCACTCGCCGCTGTTTATATACGCTACCTGGGAGGAGGATATTGATCGAACCCTTTGTGTATGGTCTTGCATGCACTTTGTGGCATCAAAAATTTGCGTAGCGATTGTCATGTAATTTGTACATTTATTTCTAAACAGAGGTAGATATGACATGTATCATCCAACATATAACACATGGTAACTCTTACTCTTTTTATCACTATTCCTAGCTATGATACTAAATATAGGGGATAGCATGCATGAATAGCAGATGCTTGGCATCGCTATTTTGAGCTTTAGAGACATTTCCTTCCTGACGTTGAATGGCAAAAACAAATTGAAAGCCATGAGCATAAGTCTTCCACTGCTATATCGATGCTAATGGCGGTATGAATGTAATAATGACCGCTTGAAGATGTGCACAATGGCAAAGATTTTACCTAATTGACGTTACTAATCGGACTCTTATCGCTATCTCATACACATTGCATTGATGTATAATGATTCAGAACGACGATCGTGAATGATGAACTACTTACATATTTTCAGGGTTGACTGGGAACAGCTATTTGTGCAATACAAGTACAAAACCTCGTCATTTTGGACTATCTAAATACAATCTACATACTGGGTCGAGGTGATGGTTATTCACACAGCAGTCTCGTGACCTTTCCTTGTCACAGCTATGCGCTGAATTTCCTGCTACAACTACACGTAACTGAAAGCGCTGTCTAAGGCAGAAACTCGCTGGTTGCTGATTGCGTCGTAATTATTGACCGCTTTGATGGACTGATTACATAAATGACATATCTTTGTTTCTAAATTCGAAGGCTGACTCCGAACAACTCGTTGATCCACAAACCGAGCACACAGTACCATGACTGACGATACAATACACGACTTTGGTTATAATGTACTAGACATTGTGGAGCGATGTTAGCGGTACGACAGAGTTCATGTACATAGTTACCCTGAACCAAGATTGATTGATTTCCAAAACATCTGTACATGGTTAATAAAGTGCTTCACATAGGTGTTGCAAATTGTTTGGATTTAAGGCATTATTGTAGTACCTGTGAAGCATGTGGCTTTGCACGACGGTATGCATCAAAACTCATAACGTTAGTTTTACTCGGATGGATAAATATATCGACTCAGGCCCCCGACTTGGTTTCAAGTTCAACACTGAATGCCGTTATACGAACCTTTAACTTCGTAGGGAAATCTGATCCCTGCAGTTGGGAAATTATCAGCATCACAAAGCTATCATACGAATAAGAATTACCCTTTAAGATAATCATTTGCGAGCCAATGTTACGGCAGAAGCCATGACTTCGATGCAAGCCACTGGAACGAGTGATACCTTCCAACCGATTAAGTCACGACTGGGGCTCTTATGGAGAATGCTAGCTAGTGGCGCCGTAGACGCCAGCAAATTGCAATGTTTGAAGAGAAATAATGACTTAATAGAGCTTGACAAATGGCGTATTATAGTATCTTCAGCTTTTGAACTATCGATTGAGGTCAATCAGAAAGGTATTGCCGAACCAATTTTAAGCAGAAAAGCATTATTTTAGCGACATTGCAGCATTGCATTTTAGTATTGTTTATGTTAGTAAATAATTGTAATTCTATTGATCTAAAATGGTATTTGAAGCATTCGAGAAGACGCAGATTAAGACTTTTGTGATAACACTGGTTAGGTGGATGCCACCATAGCAAAGCAACTTACTGCCTACATGAATACATCAACCTGTATGTGACCAGGTGAGTTACGTTTACTCAATTCCATTATATACATCCTACATGTAGTTAACCTGCGGTATCTTATTTCCATTACCTTTTGTTTGGAAATGCAATCAGGAATATCGCAATGTTATACAAGCAAAGTATTACAATGCATCGAGGAGCTCGGATCGGTTAAATGTTGACCATGATGTATACACCGACCTATAACTTACATTAATCAAGCGCTTTACATGGGAAACTATCCATC
Organism: Urechis unicinctus; assembly: GCA_034190875.2. Lineage (NCBI taxonomy): Eukaryota > Metazoa > Annelida > Polychaeta > Xenopneusta > Urechidae > Urechis > Urechis unicinctus. Next base: position 64,524,272 of record CM067358.1, on the reverse strand, counting down.
GTCAAGATGTTGAATGTATGGTGTTGTGTCAGTGTTTCACTACTCTATTGATTAATTGATACATTAGATTAACAGACCAGTCTGTCGTCAAGATTCACTTGATAACTGGAGGATCGCCGATGGTCAGTGCATTATATTCAGCCTATTTCCTCACTTCTGACATTCGGATGCCACATATCTCCCTAGCATAAGGTTAACGATTGAAATATTTGAAGTGCACGCAATGAAAATGTCATGATATATCAAATTCGCTGATTTACTAGGATTCCGCTCATTGTGAAATATTTGCTGTTGCATATCAGCACCTCTTAGGTTAACATATTCACGCTAGTCAGTTATTACCTATAAATATACCCGTGGTATGTCATGCCATGTAACAGTAGCCTCTGTAACAAGCATATGATATATATGAGCACTGTTTTGATGGGGCTTATGTCTGACAGTGCTTTCATGAACCTTTGTTACCCGGATATATATGTCGGAAAAAACATTTGGCACTGGACGCAATAACTAGGAAACATCACGAACCTTACAATCAAGTTGGCGCCGTTCGGCGAGTTAATGTGGCGCAGACACGCATAATGCTGTGCAATTTTTAATCGGGGCAAAATATCAGAGGTATGCCTAAAATTGCAATACGATTTACCCATTTGTACCTTCAGAGTAACGCGTTTTCATTGCCACTATATCCATTCATTTATTACTCTTAAATATTATATTTTAGTTTAAAGAAGGGGTAACTTATCTGCCATAGATTTATTTCAATTATCAAGAGTTTTTACGACGAAATCAATTTCTAGCACCCATCTTTAGCGGACTGCATTGTACGGGCATCCGTTCTAAGAGTTTTATTTATGTAAGCTACAAGCAATTTAATAAATGTGTTGTTATGTATGTCATTAATTCAAACCAGAATCATCACAATTGTGTGCCAAGCAGAAACTACTACATGCACATTATATGG
>CM067358.1:64408308-64518308 GCA_034190875.2 Urechis unicinctus | reverse complement strand
ATTGGCTACAAGAGTTCAGTCAGTACTGGAAAAGTTGCGCTGCAAATCACGCATTGTATTAAAATGATCACTTCGCATACGGTGATTGATGCCCTGCTATTGCTGCGCGACCAGCATAGTGATGGCATCATCAAACTGTGAACAGTGTATTGGTACATGCATATATTAATTGATATAAATCCTGGCCCGGTTTGTAATCATTACAGTCAGTAAACGTGCAATAAGATTAAGTTCCTTAGTTAAGTTTCGTGTTGGAGCGTTTTCCATAGAGGCTTATCTACGTCCTCTGAACTAAAAACTGTCGATAGACCGGACTGCCAACGCAGCATTATCCAGCCATTTATAATAACTGCTAAGGTAACTGTTTGGGAGGATTTTTCTCACACTATATCACATTAACGACTTGTCGTGGCATTCTCTGATGGCAACAGCTATAGTTTCATCTATATGCGTCGTAAATCGTATTTATTGCCCACATCATTCACGTGGCTCTTTTGGGTGGTATTCGTTATTGTATGTTTCTCTGGGTAAATTGGTTCTTGGCTCATACCATTTTTATTTTCCAGTGTGTTTATGTGTTATTTTTCATAAATTAATACCTAGTTGCATGCTGAATTGGATAAAGTATGTTCCGGCGAGTTTCGAATTGGTCCGTTATTAACATGCATGGTTCTCATGTCTTGATGAAAGTTCAGATAATAAATCAATAGAGTCAACATTGACTAAGACTATATATAATTGGAATTATACATTACCTAAGGCATATTATTCCAGACAAGACAACAATCGACCAATTATACTTTATTATGTATGGGGAATCGAGTCTTAAAATGCAGACACCTTGTTTATAGCAATCCACCTCTTTCAAAGCGGTGGTGCATAATGAACTTGGTGGGTTTCTCTGGCAAAAGTAGGTTTGTTGTTTAAATGCATTTAAAAGTTGCGTGCTCATGTCCATCTACAATTTGTACAATGAAGAAATTTTACAAATATGCTTATCATTAAGTCGGACAACTTATCTCTGCTCTTAATATAGAACACAAGCATTTTTCATCGTTATGAAGTGTAGAACATTGTAATAATATATGTCAACAAGCAAAAAGTCTTAGATAACGGTCTAAATATAATTATAAATAATATCATATATGCTATTGCGCTGAAATCATGCGCTGCAGTTGATGCCTAATACCAGCAATGGGACGGTGTGTTTCCGTAATATGGGATTATGTTACGCTTATTATGATTATTGGTACCAATGAAAGTAGGATAGCTTATCTTGCCTGAGTCAACAGCATGCTATTAGAGAGAGTTATTAAGTGTATGATAGGTATGGGAAGTGACCCTTAATCGACAGAGATGAGTTCTATCACAAGGAAGGGTGTCCGCCAAACGCTTGCTGACGTATAATGATTCTTTACGAGCTAATACTCACATGTTGCCCTTAACTCTAATCATAGACACTGGCATGGCTGGAATCGATTGAGCGGCTTTGGCTCAAATAGCACCCGATTTTGTGTTCAATTTTGGATAAATTTATCCAAATTTTAACTGCTTTGTCATCGTGTGCCTTGGAAAAAGGTCAATTAATGAAGCATATTCTTGACCAATCGTGAATAACAACTTCGCTGAACCCACAAAGAATGAGGTCGGCATGTTTGTGGTTTAAATATACCGCAAGTATGTATCTGAATCGCAGGCCAAATGTCACCATGATTGTTGAAATATTTGCGGATCCAAACATGCATGTATCATTTGCGGTATATGTGAAAATTGCAGCAGTTGGAAGTCTACATCTTTAAGACATTCAAGTCTAACGTTTTTTCATCAATGTGGTCTAAGTTCATGATACAACTTGCCCACGTGAGAGCCCTGAATGTGTGATCCTGTTTCTTTTTAATGTATATTTAAAGAACACTAGATGTTGATTGCATCCCCTGCCACAAATCGTTACCGTGCCATTGAGAAAACAATTATGCAGTCAATATGATACTTTCAGATATTATTATTTTTGGGGTCATAATTGACAAGAGCGCATCAGATAATTCTCTTGTGCTGTTCAGTGTTCGTGGGTGTGTTCCTCGTGGACCTCATGGCTAATATATAATGAAGAGCACTGCCTGAATAATGACAGTACTCGTAAAGCATACAGATGGATGGATTGGCTTGTTACAATACCTGGAATGTGATGATCTATTGGCATCGTAACCTGTGGCTTTGAGGCGACCTTTTTTGTTTGTGCACACGGAAGCAAACATCATGAAATTGCCAGTCAGAGTACAAAGCAATTGTGTGTTGTTCAAAGCAAATATCATTACCATGCCCAAAGTACACAATCAATTGGATGATGATCACAAATTAAGAAGGACAATTCAAGGTTGCCAATATTGCCGCGGCGTCACAGATAAACCGCTTATCTCGTGTATCCCTTTGGGCTTCAGTTATCAACTGCGAGCCCTTTGTGGATTTTACTAAATTATGATGTCAATTAATCAGCTGGTATGCTCACGGCAAAAAACAAGGCTCTGAAGCACTAGTTTTAGCCTTTGTGAGCTGGAAAGTATCCCAACTGTAAGTAAACGGTCAATTAAATGAATGTTCGCAAACACATTTAATGTGCCGCCAACGGATTCTCAAAATATCCTTAACTTGTAAAACGAATTACTGTGGCATAAAGTAGCTTGATTGAAGCAACCACAAAGTAGTGTGATCTTCATAAGTTATATCCAGGGTTTATGTAGAACAGTGAATACGCGTTGTAACATGCTACTGCGCCATTACATGTGATCCGCAAGTGATGGGCTTGATCATTTTGTCGACACATTTTCGCGCACAGTATATGACAACATAGCTTTGGTCGACATATCCTAATATCCCGCATTGGTAATGCCAATTTGAATCATTAAAGATCAGTGTAAATGAAGAAATGAATATGCTCAATTATCCAGAATTTGACTCAATGCTAACGTGAAGAATGAACGAATAATTGGTTTAAACACTTTGGTTAACAGCTTGCCATTAGAAGCTGCGACAATTTTTCGCAAAGATATGTCGAGCAAATTAAACTTGCCGAGGTTTGTTAACATGCATCAAACTTAGAATCTAACATCTCAGCGCTTCTGACAAATTAGATGGATCATGGTATGTTATAAATGCGGCTGACAAGTGTGCCCGACAATGATTGGTGGATTGGTTAATTATGCACTGGCACTACCTTGAATCCATCGCCATATCGGGCTGCTCATTCGTAAGTTAACAACCAAATGGTGCGGCTGCAACCAATCACCTTGACCAATGAAAATACATTAACCCCATCTATCGATCGCCAGCTTCAATAACATTGCCCTCATAAGTTGGCTGTTGATTTGTATTGCTTGGTTATTAGTTAATTCTTGTATGAATAGAAGGCATGAATAAAGAACTTCTATGTTGTTTGCCCTGTAAATAAGAAAATGTGTGATAATATTTGTTCAGTGGCAGAGTAGTGCTTGCGCACGCACAAACACATCTGCTCGCAAGCACGTTATAAGTATAATCAGTCCTAGCTACATAGACAATATAAGTAATGGACGTTTGAATAATTTCATCAGCTTACAGATGATAACCTGATATTGTCACAGTTATTGTGGCGCTGCAATCAAAGTCACATTTATAGGTGTGGTACTCAAGTCAGCAAAATGGTGTTTTACGTTTGGCTTGTCCCAAATATATATTCTTATTTATTGATTTCAATATAAAAACAGCTTAGAGTTAAAGCTAGATACATCACATCAACGAGACAGGCTAGCCTGTACGTGAATGAGAAAAGAACAGGACACGACAGGTAGTAACAGTAATTAGTTACCGAGATAATAACGTGCCGTTAAAAATATTTTTAATACTAACACATAGACGTAATAAATTTACAGGCTGTATATGTGCAGCATTTATATGAATATGAATTAGAACTTGAGTATAATGAAGGCTACTTTTGTGGTCTATTAACTGTTACAAGATGCTATGGAAATGCTGCAGATTTCTGCTGAGCCATCACAAAGAGCCTACTTCCAGATATTTTCTTCTGGTTTTCCCAGTGTGTAAGCCTCTCTTACGATTCCATTGCTGTAAATCAAGGTTAATTACCATACGTCCTTGTACCTAATACTCCATATTGTCAATGACATTCTTACAAGATATATTGCACCACAGACCTGCACACAGCTAAAATACTGTACAATACTACTTGCTGAAAGTGCAACTCATGCCTCCTTTTATTTTATTCTCGCATGGTTTGGAAATCATAGGATTTGCAAAACAGTTATTTGAGCATAGTAACAACCATGAACATTCCCCCAAAAACTATTTTGATCTAACTCAACATTGAATAACTGATCTCTATCACGACTTAAATGAGTAAGCCTATACTGTTTTATGACAATTGCTTCCGTGGGAAACTATTCATTGATGTAGGGCACGCTTTATCTTGTTTGCCGACCCGCTGAATGTTCGCAATGAGCTAACTGCGTGCGTGCGCATCATTTAATGAAGAAACGCGATGGCCCGATTGTCATATTAGAAAACACATGGTTGGGTTAAGCTTATTGATAAACGGCTTCGTGCTGTCAGTTGAATGGATTTTGAATATGACGGGATGACTCTCTTGCCGTTGAATGTAGTTAATCCTACATGAAACAAACTATCTGAGATCGCAACCAAATTATTCCAAATGTTTCCGTAGCCATATGTTGGGTATGATGATCGATTGGGGAACATTTTCAATGATCGTTTTTTTTATCAATCATGTCTTTCATGTTATCCATGCGACTCAACAAAATTCACTAACCATATCTCCCTCGTAATTATTAACAAGCGTTGTCAATTGAATCAGAGCCTCTCACTACCATTCACACACAGCGTGGTTTAAATTAGTTAGAGACTGCGAGTGGTGGACCGGGTGAACCATCGTGTAACCCAGGCAGAAATATGCAGCTGAGCAAACATTATGGCGCTCTTCAGAAGCCGATTATCGACAAACAACATGCAATTAATGTCTCGGCGAGTTATCGAATATGGTTTTTGCATAGACTGATCAAATGGAATTATCAATACTTACCGCAAATATTACCTGTATTCACCAACATAGAGATTTTGTAATATGCATATGTCGTAATCTAGATATCCATAACATACAGCTGTGACCGTTACAAACCCCATGGCTACACCAGGCCTACAACACAAACTACAATGATCAATTATTTGATGATGGATCCTAAAAGATCGAAAATTCAAGTAGATTAATTACATTCTCTCGAATGACAGCAATTATATACGCAATATTGGTAATTCATGTGCGTCTTACCTTCGGAAAACCTTTATGAAAATACCCATTTTTTATGAGTTTGCGATGCATGATGTATTGAATGATGAATGAGGGTTTGAACATCTTTGCAAAATGTGACGGGCCGCCACTCTAATGCAATTAATATAGAAATTGGTTACTTATTGGACGACTGCAGCTGCTCAAGGTATGATGATGGATTGAATTGCATGTTCTATGATTGTTTACAAAGGGTGCAGTCAATACATGAGATTAATCTTTACTTCAAATCACGCACTCTACTCCACATTCATCACAGTGTATCCGGTGCACTACCATTGCCTCTCCATGCCGTATACTAATAGCCAAACAGTTGTTGACTGCTACATGGGCATGCTCTGATGTGAAATACACATGTCCAGCATTTTTTTTGGCTGCATAAAGCTATATGTTAATGTGCTATTCAGCATACCAACGTGCTATTCAGTATAATTCATCACGGTATCGCCCACTGAATTGTAGTACATCCATGTCCGTCCAATTTATCAAGAACCGATTGTGAACTGTTTGTGAGACTTTTATATCACACCGAGCTACCGAAACGACATATAACTTCTATTTGGACTTATACTTTTGACTTATCCGAATTGACTGCCTTCTACCAAATACAGCCTCACCCAGCAATGTCGCACAGTTGTACGGACTGAATGGTTTGGGACTATCGTCTCACGACTAATCACATACTCATTAGCAGGACTTCATGCCTCTCTTTATTTCCACTCACTGACATAGTATTGACTTACATATTGTCTGTTTTGTCACTAACCAAATGTATTAGATAGGGAGAAACACAGAAGCATCAGCCGGAATAGTGCACGAAATAAGTAATCAAAGACAGTAAGTGCAATGTAATAGCAATTCACCATTAATTGGCTATGAATTATGCATGTAGATGGTTGTGGATGTTGTACATCGTTGTTCGACTTTGCACCCCAGAAGTTACAGCCAAACCATTTTGAATAAATCCAGTTACTTTAAGGTCTATTGAACGTTATGGATAATATAACGGCATAATGCTAGAGACAATAATATTGAAGCAGTTGACGCCGCCATTGGATTGGGAATGACCTGGGTATTGCAATTAAATTGTTAATATGAAGATATCATGCATACTGTGCTTGGCAGTTAAGCGTTAAAAGAACAAATAATACATTTGAGTCATAAGCCATTTCACCCGGATAAATTATGCTGAGCAAACAAAGTGAGTATTCTCACGGAAGACATATTCGTTCTGGTTGGGCTAAGTAAGACGTTTAATTGCTCTCGCGACCAGTATGAACGGAGCATGTCGCCTAACCCCAGCCTCTGAACGTCTGAATTTATTGAATGGCATATATGGTCGAAAGCCCTTCCATCAATTTACTCCAATCATCTCTTCACTTCTTGTATGTATAATTAAACTATATGCATTCACAATCTGATGGATATGTCACAATTCCAAGACACTTCTTACTAAGGACTATTACATATCGTCATCTGTATCGACATTTGTGTGTTGCTTGACAAGACATTATAATGAAAACTTAGAACGTAATCCACATTGTGTTGGATGTTGTGACCATAGTGAACAAGACTTGCTTCTTGTAGGCCATCTATTGTCATAAGACAAAGTATTGCCCTACATCGGATGAATAGGACTTGTACTGCCAAAGCCACTTCCGGTCGTGTAACACTTCGTCTTGTTAGGTGTGACAATCTCACTGGTTACCGGAAGTTCCCGACCCAGTGGATCACTGGTATCGCGTTGGACCATCTTCCAAATAACAAGTGTTTCTCACCCGAGTGTGGGGGATAGGTCGCTTAAGGGAAACTGTTCAAGCATTGCAACCATCCTAATCTATCACCCTCGCGGTATGAACTCATGATGGATGTTAAGGCCAGTATAGTTTGACTTTGTTAGATCGCGAGTACCTATCCCTTCAGATGTTTTTTTCCATCAGAATATTTGCCCTAATAGGCAATGATTTTGGAAAATATATTGTCTTGTCTTTTGTTAATATGCAACACCCTGAATTGCTGGCGAATAAAAATCACAAAATTATTGATTGCATGAAGAGCGATATAATATTTATCGCTCTTGCATCAGTCGAAATAGAGGTGTCATTGGACTTATAGTATCAAGCAATTAAATACATATCAATACCTCTATAGGTCGATTTCAATATGTGACTTGATAGCCCATGTAGAATACTATATATAGAATTCTATATATGGAATGCCCGTAACGGGATAACCCTGGGGCAATGATACCATCATGGGTTCCACTTCGACGCATGATATATGAATTGGGAATAATGTCACAGGGAAAGACCTCCAACCCGCCAAATATGGTACACATGTCATATGTTGTATGAGTATTCGCAGCAACAACTCAACATGTGAGATTGGTCGGAACATCGTATATCGATGTCATCTGTTATTTGCCCTGTTTCGATAATGTATTTTCTTGTATATTAAGAACACGGGTATAATCAATAACCTTTACGATCTAACACCAAATCGCTGTATTTTATGAAATATTTTAATCAGTCAGATTACATAATAATTTCAAACGGTTTCATTGGTGGTATCCATACGGCAAAGACCTTTACAGCTAGCTATCATTACACACCTATATGTCCGTAACACTGCTTCTTTGAGATGGATGACTGCCGTGTGATTGCGCAATATGATCAGCGAGTTCTTGAAAGACTCTTGTATGGCTCGCTACGTGGTCTTAAAACTAGGTAACTTCTGGACAGCTAAGTTAACGCTTAAACTTACAAGTTTACTTGGAAATTAGTAGTTAATGCTTGAACTTGTAGCTTACGCATAAAACATAAACTAGTATATACCCATTTTTGTGCTATACTGATGGCATCCACCGGTCCATGTATTCCGTTTTGCTGTAGATATCATTGTTATTTTTAATAAGGTAGGAACGGTACCGCTCGAAAAAGTCGCTGCAGAAACCATTTCTCTATCTGTCTATAAACAATCGGAATACAGAAATTTTTTATCTTACATTGAGTATTCAAATACATTATTGCTAACAATAATCCATAAATATGCGGGATAATGCACAGTTAAGGAGACATAAGTCAGATAAATAACTTAAGCCATAAAAGTCCGCTCTAGGTTTAATCACTGCAACGTCTCAGGGAGGGGCCAACAGCAGTATTGTCAGGGAGCCAAAATCGTTTATTTGAATTGAACCATCCTCCAAAAACATGGATCACAGCATTACTGATGGTGTAAAAAAGCACAAAAGTGAATAAAAATCATTCACTATTCCATTTCACGATGCCGGATGCACCATTGTTCATCCATAGTGTTACCACAGGGCCGTCAATTATAATCACCGGCCAGTTGATTGGTGTTTGGTAATACGACCAATTGGGCAATCATCTATGCCTTTGAAATAATAAGGATTCATCCGTTCTGTATCTATCGTCATCCTTGATAATTGCAAGTGGCTGCAGTATCTTTCCCAGAAAACACTATCTCCCCTTGCTGTCAGGGTTGCTACATCGAGCACCTCTTCTGACGATATCATTTGAACCGCGTCATTCTACCAACAGACGACGTGGTTACAAACACACTGCCGAAAAAACAATGGTTTGACAGGTAGATAAGCATCTACTGTAAATGGCACATCAAGATATTAGAACCACTGACTCTTTTAGTCGAAAGGCTCCAAATCAAATCGTAAAATATTAAGTTCAAGATCGAATGTTATGTCCTTGTGTCGATATTTGTGCATAAATAGGAAATTATTACTGGTGTTTCAGCCCGCCGCTATTGAACAATGCATATCTTACTAAGCGTTTCATCGTAGGCAATGTGACTGCAAGTTAGTTATTTATCAATAATTGAAACACTACACCTCCTTTATTGAAGTCCATTTAAATAATGATGACCGTATGAATGGTAGTCAGTGTAAAAGTTATTTGATTTAGATGTACTTATTGGTTAAGCAATACTTTGTGATTGCAATGTTTGTGATTGTAACGAGAAATATTTCCGATTCAAAGAAAACATGTATAATAATTACCCATCACTCTAATCGATCAATTGCATGCGCAAGATATACAGCATTTTTTTTATCAAAGCTAGCATTCACTCAGCAAAACTGTGAAACGCAGATATATTTAATTAAAGTTGTGTGTTAATTCTCAATCTCATATGGTTTATTGATCTGACATTATATGAGAGAACGCCATAGTTATTGCAGATTTTTCTGCAGCCCTTCTTAATTCAATAAAAATTGCCGCTGTGCTTTTGGTACCGACATTCGTTGGGTTACATAACGATTACACTTGAACTAAAGATAGAAAAAAAAATATTAGTTATTCAATCCAGTACGATAGAATTGACGCTGTTGTCTCAGCAGCATACAAGTAATTTATACCACCACTATCAGTTGATCGACCCTATCATGACTATGCTTGGGTATTATGGTCAAAACACATGTGATTATAGACCAAAATAGCAAACTGCATCGATCAAAGTACACAATTCTCTCGCAACCATGGCCCTCTTGGGTACTCATTGGTCGTACTACTTCTTGGACTTTCAGCAATCTGTTTAGTTATTATCACAGCAGGGGACATACATACGATGCTAATGTCTTCCAAACATTCGCCCGTAAATCAATCAAACGAAGCCGAAAGTATGTTTAAGCAAGTGGAATTGTCTTGATAGCAATATTATAGGAATTGAACACTTGATGAATTTTAAAATACGGTACTATCGCCGATAATATCGCCACATCCTTATCCGCAGATTAAATGGGCTTCTGAATCTGGTAACTAACTCAATACAATAGAGGTCATTGTTGAACCTCAGAAGAGAGGTGCAGAAATCGATGTATTGAAAGAGTTAGATTGTTTACTAGGGTCTGACATATACTCTGCGCGCCAAAAACGTCGATGTTGGCTCAATTCACACCGAGTTATACCCCTACACAGAGCATCACGACAGGCAGGCACGATCAACATATGATTACGACGAGACACGCAGACCAGCCATGACATACAGTCATCTTCTAGTGATATACAAGGTGATTAGACCGCGTGGAGTGTTATTGTCTGAGATTCATTGTTTCCTCAGTCACTGAACGCAGATAATCAACTCAATGAAGAAGAAAATACTGAAGATATAACGCAATAATACTTGCTTGCTTCGAGTGCTACTGCCTTTATTAGTTACTGTCATCATTTATACGTGTCGCCAGTTCAATTCATGGCATGAGGTAAATAGATCGGCCTGTCAAAACTCATCTTTATCACACTTGGCCATGCAGCCGAATATTATTCCGCATACTGATCAGCAACACACAAGACCCAGCGTCAGCGCAAATACACTGATACGGGTAGGCAATGCGACATTCAAAACATTTCGGTATATTTGAACTTGTGGAACCTCAAAAGGTCCAAATACTGATCGGTATAGAAAGTGAGATGGTAAAACACAGACAATGAATGAGTTTGTGCGCTTCTGTATTGTATGACGTCAAGAGAGAGTCATCTGTCATTGAGGGTTGACAGATTATCATCTGGTAATGGCTTCTTGTCACACTACCACAGCGCAATGATTGATGGCTGAACTGGTGACATACTGCTGTGGCTGTCATGTTGTGAGACAGTGTGCCTTCATATATTAAATATATATGAATATATGGTGAACAACTTGTATTGTGATAAGCCCGGCCCGTGAAGTTGACTTTGACAATGAATAACCATATTGTAGCCATACCGTTGCTCATAACATGGCACATTGATTGAGTTTTCGCAGAGACTGTACGACACCGTTGCTCACAAATTCATATCATATCCTAACTATTAACATCCTACTTACTGTCGAATGATTGAGTAAAGATATGTTGTAGAATACCCTTTGGGTTAATTTGGTTGCCAATTTCGATAGTCTTATCTGGTAAATGATTCCCAATGCGTATAATATCTAACTGGTAGGTCGCAATAGCTTGACATGCGAAGGTTTCATTCTACAGATAGCTACGGTTTTCACCAACAAGCTGAAGTTGCCTTTGTATGCCTCGGGATTGTTCTTGTAGATATGCATTGTGTACGTTCAGCGAATCTGCATACGTAACAAAATGTGTTACAGCTAAGTGGTAATGTTTCGACATTCAGGATAGCCATATTTAGATAAAACTCCTCACACTTATTTTGTCGAACGTTTGAGGCGTTTCTTCAGTAGCGGTCCACAAATGAACCGTTTTGATTGACTTCATATTCTTTCATTCCCAATAAGCCTATTAATTGTTCTAACTTATGTATTTTGGTTGCCCGTCAACGCGTCTGGGCCCGTGCTCTCGTATCCTGTCTGAATAAAAGAACGGATCTATTTCGCTCATAGCGCGTCCCAATCAAGTAGCAGTTCCTTTGTGGTGATGCACAGATAAGTACATGCATTGCTAATGAAGGAAATCAGATAAGTAAATGAAATGCAGGTGACGTACAAGAATGTATTTCACCTCCAGAAAAATGCACATTGTCATAAATACGGATGTTACCTGCAACCAACAGAGTATGACGTTTCTAATAACTGTTCATACATGGAATATGGCCTTGACAACAGCATTGCAATATGGGATATTCTGTCGGTTTCTTAGAAGATACATGCAAGGTTGTTGGTCTCTGGGGGGCATAAATTAGGGTTTGAGACCACGTGAATGCAGTAAAGGGTGAGCGTAAATTAGCATAAATTGGATCCTAACCATCTGCTACCATTTCGCTCATCAGCGTTTGCAGAACCCTGCAGAGATAACAGGTTTTTCTAGCAACAATCTCAAATAACCCAGTGTAATGCCATTCATATCGTACCCTTTATCATTGTAATGTGATCCCATCATCTAATGATCGAATATGCACTGAATGACATTATTGGACTTTATGCCAGTTACGTCTTATTCAATATTTGAGACTAAGTAGTAAGGTAGAATCGAATACGTATTGGCATCAATCTATTTGGGGATTAGCGCAATCGAATTGGCGGATTCGACCAGCAAACTTCCTTCTGATTTGTCAAAGGCCGAGCAGCACGTCTGTTAATCACACCTGGGTTGATTATGACAGTGGCATCGATATATGTGATAGATTGAGGCGCATAAACTCCTGTCAAATATCGCAGGTTTGAATGCGCTAATTACTCGGTGCTCTCGTTTAATGGCTCTCCTTCATGTGATGGTCCAATAATGATAATACATGTCATAGGTTTTAGTTGGTAAGCACATCCGTCAACTTTTTGTCTGGTTTACCATCAACATTCAGACATATGAACACCTGTGTACACTTCGCATGAACAGCACTCATTCCACCATTAACAAAAATTTCAAGCTAAAGATATCAAGATGATATCCTTAGTGTCGAAATGAGAATCAATCAAACCCCACATTTATATGAAACGTCCACATCGACGACCTGGTGCACAGACTTTTTCGAACCAACACTAGGAAGCGAATGTTCTTTATGCTTCAATAGTTAAATATCTCTTCCATACTTATATAAATTAACTCAAAGTGCCATTATATTGGGAAAAAATAATTATCACTATCGTAAAGGTCCGATTTCATGAAGGCTCGTGTTTTCTATCGGCTGTTGTTGTTTACCTGGTATAACAGCCGTATATGTGGTGTTTCTGCTTCGCAATATATGCTTTATTTGCATATTTTGGTCAACCTGGTCACTAGTATTGGTAATATGAAATAAACAATGAACAATAGCCAAGCTTCCCCCTTTGTGACGATATCACAAACCACTATTCAATGCACCACAATTAGTCATATGTGGACACACTTCCACAACTTTGAAAACTTGAATAGTAATTACACTTTCCGTCAGCAATATGTCGTATTATAATCCCATAAAGTAAGATGTACCGATCTCTAGGGTGAGAATGGCTTAGTCCGTTGAGTACAATTGTCAGTGGCAGTTCGATTTGCCATGCATACGTCATAATGGTACTCACATAACCACGATTTACTGTGATACAGTGGCATTAGCCTTCTTAATAAAAGGTAACTCGTTAACAGCATCGCCGGTACATTAGGTTACGGATGTCCATGTGCATCGCCATATCGCAACATATCCGATATTAAATGAGAACTGTCATATAATTTAGAAATTGGAAGAAGTTCTATATCCTTTGACACGGTTGAGCCAAGTACCCATCCTCTATGCTCCTCTCGCGACATTAGGCGTTCTAAACTCATGGACATAATCCCTTACAATACAAGCATTTGACTATGGATTGTCCCATTGCGTTTAGTTCTAATGTGCTGGTTATTGTGTGTGCGAAATCAATGAATTCACATCACGACAGACGTCAAACGGAATCGAGTCGCGCAGCTTGGGCGGTACCCTAAGTTCAAGTGGTTAACCAGATCATCGGTCATAATCATCACCATCACCCACGTCACCACCGACATACCTGACCAAACAATGATGCTTAAAAGTCCACATTTCCTTACTGTCCTTCAGACCGGACCTTTGGGTGCTGTTTGTGAGTGGAATGCAGGTCAAATACCTCTACTGATGTTGTAAACATGCCCTAGCACTCGAAATGAATGTTTGCCATATGTTATTAATATCTCAGTCCTGCTTGTTAATTTATGGATGGGTACAGTGCCACCCTTGCGTCAGCGATAAGCACACATTCCGATCCCTTGTTTTGCTCTGTTATGTAAAGCTGTTCGTTTTAACTAAACGTAGAGAGACATTATTATACATAGCTAGAGTAAGTAATTATCAAGGCTAGACAGTATATTTAGACATGGTTTATGCACTGAATGATGAATTTATATATCAAATAAGCAATGAATTGGAGTTGCATTCATATGGCTATAGCTATTCATTTAAAGCTCAGTTATATCACTATCTGTAAATGGTGTTTCTGTACGATGTGACGGCCAATGAGGCAATATCAGTCCGCACACTTTTACCATCACGTCCAACAGCAACTACCAAATAGCAACATCTATACTCGTATGCTATCTTATGCCTAAGTCACATGCGGCCTACAGGCGCTTACGGGTTCCATGCGGCCTTGAGACTGTGGCCCGTAGCAAGCCCTTAAGAAATCATCCCCCGCACGAAGTTGTGGTCACATGCCTAGAGGGTCGTAAGGGGCTGTGGCCCGCAGGAAGCCCGTTACTTGGACTAGCACAGCAACAGTTGACATCATACAATCGATAAGTTTATATTTTACCCCAACGTAATATAAGTGCAATCATGTTCTAAACAGTAAAAGTTTTATTTTAGCAAAGACATCTCCGAAGTTTACCTGTGCGAATTTGGTTTTGCAATTATGCATTTGATTTTGAATATGAGCAGATATAAATAGAATTAACCGAGTAGGAGCTGCGGTCGGCCGCCTATGGTGTTACTGTAAATCTGATATTACGTCCGTTTTAGGTACCCAGCGCAATAAATCTAACAAGCTCTGATGTATTAAGTGAGAGAAGGTCCGGGCAAGCGTTGATGCTATGCCGCCAAGATATAGAGGCAATTCAATCACAGCCTTCCACAATCGATTATAGGCAATACTTCGGCTGGGCCTTCCTGGACCCTAGGCAGCTGCGAGCTATACCTTGTCAAATGATGAACCACCACGCAGTCCCGGGGACAATGGAACCTCATCGTTCACAACTGGTGAGGCTACCTATCTATCAAAAATAGGCTTTTTGAATCAAAGTAACCTGTCATTGCGTATTCTGACGTTGAAAGATTGATCATATTTCCGGTTTTCATGTGGAAGTAGCATGCATGGAAGCATGCCAATAGAAACAATATGCACCATTATCTGTGACTTTGAGAGCTAGTCGCAATGTCGTGGCAGACGCCATTAACAAAAGATGGCATAAGTGTTTGGGTTACATATTTTGATTGCTTTTATTGATGTTTCAGTCACTCACACCCATTGATAGGGATAAAAATGTGATAGATTTATAAACCTTTAGCTAAATGAAAATGAGAGAAGCTCTATATACTAGCTTCAACGTTACACATTACAGCTTGATCTATTGTAAATTAAAAATGACAAGGGAAT
Organism: Urechis unicinctus; assembly: GCA_034190875.2. NCBI lineage: Eukaryota > Metazoa > Annelida > Polychaeta > Xenopneusta > Urechidae > Urechis > Urechis unicinctus. Next base: position 64,502,905 of record CM067358.1, on the reverse strand, counting down.
AGCTTCTTTGAAATAAACTACTTGTTATTTGCGGATTAGAATTTATACCGCTATGTTCGGTCAATTTATTAAGCTGGCAGATATTTGCTAACATGCGCTAATAGTTAAAACTAACGGCATACCACATTTGAGATATATTATTTCCAGGGAAAATATCAGGCTAGTAATGTTAACGATTAGCGGCAAAAATTCCATCATGTTATGTTCTAGGTTCTCCAGACAAGTCTAGGCAAAATTGTCCTCAGTTGTTTATCTACCATCAAGTGAGGGTTGTCCTCAATCAACTGGACCTCCGAAAACTTCAATAACATTGCCGTCATAAGTTGGCTGTCTTTTAGTCAATGTTCTGTATAAATTATTTACTTTTCGCATAGTTGGGAGTACAATTCATCACATTTACAGACACAGTTTAGGCAGTTCAGCAATGATTTCGATTAAAATGCGGGTCAATGACTTTTTATCTTGATGCATCAAAAATAGAATCAACTGCCATACCATAAACTGTGATGATTTGCAAAACAGGCAAAGTCACGAATCAACATTTTTACACTAACTTGAATTTATCGCACATTTGTTCAACTGATTTAAGAATGCTCGAAGCACTAGATGCCATGGGAATTAAAAACAGTCAGTCATGACCCTGAGATAATTAAGTTCCGATGAAATGTATCCTTAGTCTATTCTGGGTATGCTGCAGAGATAAAATGTATCCTTAGTCTATTCTGGGTATGCTGCAGAGATAAAATGTATCCTTAGTCTATTCTGGGTATGCTGCAGAGATAAAATGTATCCTTAGTCTATTCTGGGTATGCTGCAGAGATAAAATGTTGTCCACCCATCATGCAGAACCTCTATGCTTTTTAATAGTGACATGTTCGATATATAACTTATGAATAAGCTTTCATTTGGGAATTGTTTCATGACTATTGCTGGTATAATTCCGCCGTTATCTGAGGGTTAAAAAACTTGTTGAACGTAGAATCAAAGACTTAATAGCTTCGCTAAGAGCGTTCACTCAAGACTTTCGCCCGAGGAAATATTTAAAGAGGCCACCTGTTAGCCGAAGCGTTTTGCCATAGCATCTTGTCATAGCATCTCTTAAAACCGTGTGCAATTCGCTGTTTGATTCTGAGCTATTGTCGCCTCGGCCAATGAGATGACTCTGTTACAGACGCCGAGCCCTAAGACTTTGGATTAACAGTCCCATTCGCTATGGTTGATTTCATAGTATCGTCGCCCGTTGACGGGGATGTGTTTCGTGTAATTTCATAATCGTCACACAGCTTAGGTCCTTGCTAGAGAGCTTCACATGCCCCTGACATGCTAAAAAATGTAACGTCGACCCTGAGCCAGTTCCGTTGCCCAAGACAGTTATTGACAGCCGCAAAATTACCAACCACATTAGGGACATGTAAGATCGAGTTTTGGCAGTGGCGAGGCACTGCGAAACGACATTGTTCCCGCTCTCATCAATCGCAATGTTTGTGTCATGGTAGCGCCAACTTAAGATTGCATAGTAATATGATTAGGGAAGTGATCACCACAAGGCCACTCGAGGTGATCCCTCTTAGCATAGCTATAAACCCTTTGGTAGAATTGCGGGGCAATTATTTGTAAATTCACTTTTGGTTACACTGAACAATTATCAAAGCCCACCAAACCCGATTATGCTGTTACCATTTTATTGCTGGTATCTTGGGATCACGGCTATTAATTTCCGAATTATATGAAATCTCATTTTAAAAAATCTGTGCCCTGCTAGTGGTACTGTCGATTTATCACAACCGTCTAGGTATAATATAAAGTAATAAGCCGCACACCCTTTGATAACACCGTGGCTTTAGTTTGAAGTTTCAAAGACAAGAATTGGTAAACTGCATTCACGCACGGAATCACATAATTTAAACTGACATTTGAGTGAGTGTCGTATGCCTCAATCAAATATACGCCGTCTCCATGGGGCTTTATATGTTCCTTATCATTATTGCCAACCAGTCTAGATTAAATAAAAACCTCTCACTATCAGTAGCTGACCACGTGGTCTAAATTAGTAGGAATCCTTGTGCGGACCTTTGCAAATGATGCGCATTAGCACTAACCATTGGGCACCATGAAAGCTGCACGAAAGCATGAATAGGGTATGAAATTGACCCTCACAATTTGTAACAAATATCTGAAACATTTTATTTGCACACTGCTGGCACTCTTACCACACACATGCGCACAAATTCTCTCTCTCACACCTCAGCATTATGTTTCTTCGATGCATAGTAGATTGTATTGTATATTGAATGAGAGCCTTACAATACCATTGAAAAATACCATAGGCCGCTACTTCATTGTAATTAAGGTAGAAATTTGTCCCTGGCATACTGCAGCTGAGCAAGGCATGTTGATGGATTGAATTGCATGTTCGGTGGCTTTTTACCATGGATTCAGTCAATATATTACAGCTATAATGAACTTTATTGTCAGATTTGTCTCTCTGTATCCGGTGAGCTGCTTCTATAGTTTTTGCACGACTACAGCTGCATGGTAGTAACTTATGGCCAGGTAACGGTTGATTGCTACTTAGTATACTCGTGCGTTCAGCATTTTATCTTGATAGCACAACAACTATATGGTAACTTCAATTTCATTATGTCAGTTAGACGGTCATTCATTACGACATTGCCCTATACAACATTTCGCTCATTAGAATTGTCTCCATTGCGATGTACTTTATGTGCTTCTATTCCTATTGGGGCGCATCTGCTCCCCCCCCCCCCCACCTCGCACTGAATTGACCATTTCAATATGGCCTAACAAAGAGCAATCACTGTCAAACCTGTACCAGCTATCGATTTGATTATGATTGTAGTATAGTCAGACTAATTATTTCTTTCGAGACTTTGCCTCTGGATACTATTATATTTATAACCGACCTAATTAGCATTACTTTGCAGATAAGAACTAAAATGGTAGAATTGTTTATGCAAATTTTGCATTCGTATACAGCAATGTTTGTTCATTTTATAAATTTATTCGGTTTGGAAGATAATAGCCTCATGACCATATTATCAATTGGGGATAATAGTTACGACAGGTTACCAATAAAATATTCATTACAAGGCATCTGGATAAATTTAACTAGTCATAATTGCATGAGCCTTCATTAACAAACCATCTGTATTGTACAAATATGATGTCACAACAATGGTTATCATCATTTTGACTGATCTATAACTAGTTTATCTGGCATATTGCCACGGACACGATTAGATAATGTTACAAAAAGTGTATTCCGTACTTTTGGTCTAGTGAATTTAGCTTGGAAGTAGCGTATATTGGTTCTGGGAATGGAGCTTCCAACACAAGTGCGAGAGGAAACGCAAATCTGACATTGACCGTCATGGTATTTAAGACAAAGACTAGCATCACATTAAAGCCATAACAACCAAATGGAGCAATGTATGAATTGATTTTTACTTCCTTAAAATCCACCTAGTTTTTTATACAATTGCGATACACAAACTACAGCTCATGTTTCTTAATCCAAATGCATATTATAAGAAAGGGGGGTTAATATCGAACTAGGGATCAATCTTAGTACTAGAAATGATAACTGTCTTTGAAAGTTCGAGTTGAATATAAAAGCAGAACGATATTAGCAACGGTCTATAGTAATGTGGCTTGTCCCTCTTACTGCCAGCGCTGGTGGTGATGAAATCTGCATTGAGACTCACATTTGCTATGAGCTATAGTTAAAATTCCACTGATGAGAAGTGGTCATCAATAACATGATAACAGCATGGTCAATAGATGATCAGACCCTCAAAATAGTTTTATATAGTTTTGGGTGTGTGGTGTTAAAACATAGCAAGCCACCAATTTACTTTGATTAGCAAAGCAAATATGGTGAAAGAGATGCAGCCAAATCAATCCCTGCCTAAATAAAGACTAGGATACAAGGACTCGTTTTGTCAACATTTCCACAAAAAGTCATACACTGACATAACAATATTTCTCCGCAGTGCAAATCTGCATACCAACAAGACAAGCGCGGGTTGATAAAGAATTAGGAACGCGCAAAAGTTCCTGCCTGAAATTGCCGAAAGCCCTTCCGTCATGTTATTGCATTCATCTCCTCACTGCGTGTATGAACTGGTGTCTTATAAGTATTTACAAACAAAAGGAGGTGATATAATGATACCCATCATTTGAAACGCACGTTGATAATGCGTTTTTATTGGTGCGTTCGAAAAACAATACTACTCTTGAGCACCATTTACTTACTTATTGGTTATATTTTTTCACAGACCAAGTCTTGCAAATTTGTAATGGGACGTAATGGAACATGGACAACAATGAGCTGTGCGATTTTATTGTATGTAAAAGGGCACCTGCATTAACGATTTCCGCAATAGCACGTTTAGCAGTTAACACTTTTACTACTATTAAGAATAAGATTTTGCTATTATCGTGCTTCCACTATGGCCCTCATATTTCGACCATAATGCATTCTATCTGATCAGCATGTACCATTATTTGGCACGGTAGGCAGCGCCTGTTTACTTAGTTAGCTCCCGTTTATTGAAACCAAGCAGCTAGAGGAGAGGACCGCCTAAGGCTGGGACGATAATGGTAACTTCCATGCCAAAGCCGATATATACCGTTAACTTTCGTTCATTGTGTGGCTTAAGCAGAGTGATCGGTGAATCCAGGATTGAAATGTACATACGAAAATGTACATTGACACTTGTATGCAATTGGTTGTCGTATCTGTTATGTATGACAGCTACTCCTACAGACACTTAAATTGCCTTGAACTGCAGTGGCAACTGCTGAGTATTAAAACGTCTTAACACTTCATCGCCATAAATGCTGTTGCTTACAATGGCACGAACCATTGATATATATGTTAAACACTCTTACCGTGGCCGGAGAAAAATATGTCCTAACTTGTTGTTATCAACAGTTACCTTACACTAAGATACAACGAGATTTGCACAATCATGCGAGAGTGGCATATAAGGAACATGCCACCCACACGAGCCTCGGTGCGTCATTCAATGCACTTAGTGCTCTAGTGCTCTATAACCAGAAGAGATAATGGCACTACGATGGAAAACGACAAAAAAAAAGAGAAAGATTGAATCAGCCTTGTATGGTGCATTGTGTGGGTAATCTGTCATATAGGTTAGGTCGACCATATCCTGGTAGTAACTTCCTGTTAGACTGCGGATATGATTAAACGGATGATAAACTGCGGGTTTTGGTTGGTTTAGTAGTGTGGTAAGATGGGGATACACAACTCAGGTGTATAAACAATTATCATGTTCCTAACAAAAGGATAAACAACATGTTTAACCTTCGTTTTATTCTCCCCCGATGTATTCTTGTTTGTGCGGAAAGTCAAACTGTCTTCATTCTCTGGCTATGCAATAACTTGATTGCCTTTAACGCAGAAGTAAAATGCGACAAAACGGCTTTGTCAAACGTAGTAGTGATTTCAGGGCATGCTGTATTGTGCAACAAAGTGCTACTTTATAACTGTGAGGTTTATTTGTAGAGGAACATTGCGTACAACTACAATAGAGCCGGTAACCACTATTTGCTAGGTCTTTGTTTAACTATAAAAACAGTGCCATTACAGCGTGGCGTGTTTCATCATTACGCTTAACTGTGTACTTGCATCTGGCGACTTTACGGTCTGTACACATGCAGTTGTCACAATGTGCGCGATTAGCCGATCGACAAACTACAAAAGGCTGCGAATATCTATTTAATGTGCTATCCGGTATTTTCGAAATGTTGTCCGGTTTCAGTACTGGCATCATATTTACTCTTTTAAAAGTTGTAGATGTCAACGTTTCCTTTTGAATTAAAGGTATAAACGGGCAAGAAAGTATGATAACGTCCTTATCCTGTTGAATTCCAGTGAAGTATACGCATCCCTTTGTTATACTGATTTCAACAAATTGAAGCCTAGTAGTGGCATCTGCCAAACAATATCCACTGCAAAGGGTGCAAGAGGACTAGCCCATAATCCTCCGTTTCTATAAAAGCACACATTATTTTGTGAGCTGCAATCTGATGCACATTGACAACATTTGCCGTGTGCTTTTGTTTGATTCTTTTTGTCACAAACTCCCAAAAATATAACCTGCTTAAAAAGTATCTTGAAAGTTACCATTGAAGGTGTACGTTTGTCATGGCTGCATGCAGCAAGCATGTATATTTGGTATTGTTTAGGGCAACACTCGGCAGCAAATGTAGTTAATAAGGAATGAAAGCCAATATATGCCAATCAAAGCCCTGATCAATGGTGCGGGAATTGTGTCTACGCAATTATTGTTTCTAGTAATTAGCTCACAGTCAAGCGAGGCCTTCTCCTAAACAGCAAGGGATGAATACTATCGTTTGTTGATTTTATTTATTTGCTGTTTTCGACAATTGATTTCCTAGCAGAATTCCGATACAGGTACAATTAATTACATTCACTAAATATTTAAATCGGTAAAATTACAGCGGAATTTCAACTTTACAACTGTTAACTAATATAAATCAACCATACATACGGCGCTTGATCTAGCATTCCTTGCATTTCCGCAACAGTTGTCACTCTTTGTCTGAGTGTTTGTGCAATGTGATAGGCGAATCCATACAAGTGGGAGCAATTGAATTATGTGGCCAGACCAGACCAGACACGCTCAAGAGCAGGAAACTGACTCACCCTTATTTTCTTCAATCCTCGCTATGGCAAGGTACGCCATTGTTCCACGGTACTGTTATCATAAGGCTGTATGTTATAGTCTCAGACCTGTTAGTTGGGATGTTGCAGTGAGATCAACTAGGCTCTCATCCTGAGGTTTACAACTATGCGTATTCAGCTCAATGCATCTATCGTCGTCCACACGCGGTAATAATCTCTGACAGGTTGAATTACCACGATTAACATCAGCCTTCCATCACTTAGGCAGCATATAGTCACAACAGTATTTCCCGTCAATATTATATCCAGTGTAATTATTAATTCCATCTTCTCTTGCCAACAGGCACTCTGAGTGGGCTGCGTTCTTGGCAAAGAAACCATCACCAAATTTATTTATGAGACTGGTAATACACAATGCCTAAACTTTTCTATCACTACCTGTTTCTGCCTGTCGACACCGCCATGGAGGGAAAATAATTAATGCCCGATGTTGAACTCGTATTATATGTTCGCAGCTTTGCAATTACTTCTTTAGTTAATTCTGGTAACGTTTGATTGATTATTAGCGGAGGGGTGTTTTTTTAAACAAATAGATTGTGCCATAAAATAATAAATAATCATTAATACCAGATTGAGAATTCGTGCCATGGGCTCTTAACTGACATCGCTTAGTGTAAACAAAAGCGTATGAAGGCAAGCAAAAACACGAACGTCTAATTCTTGCCAATTTACTGTAACTGTTATTGCTCTTCAAACTGATGTTGGATTCCATCTCAATTGTTAATTGTGTGGTTTTTTCGCATTCAATCAATTTGTCATTTGCAAACAAGGGCCTAGGCCAATAACTGGTGGCTAGTTAACTTGTTAAATTTGTTAAGTTTTTTCCACTCCTAAACTGATCATGATTATTATGATAAAAGTTTTCTCTCCATTGAAAATCCATAGCATGTAGGAGGGACGCCTTAATGATCATTGCTATGGGTAATTGTAAGTACCATGGAAAAGAAGCCATCGGCAACACTTTGTCACTGTGCTTCATCATTATACAAGTGCCATTTCAATATTGATTTGCTGGTTTGGCACCCGAAGCAACCACTGGCAATACATTATATCAAATTGACTTGTATAGTGGAGACATGGTCGTAACATTGATGCACAAGTATATTGATTTTGAAACCGTTGCTTTGATTATCAACAGTTGCAAAATAATGCCACAACTGAATTTGAAAATATATGTTGTAAATTTAGTCGGTTTTGACGTTCCAATAGCCAAGACAAGGCAACTAATAACAGCACATGTTACATGTTGTCTGTGATGATGATAGTCGCGGATGAGATAGGTCAGAAATATAAAGTACAAGATAGCGAAGAACGGGTCTGGGCTGTTTGATCAGACAACTTATAACACACGACCTTAGTCATAAACATATGCACTGCAGATTAGGCTCTCATTAAAGTACTTTTGATAGCAGTACATTGTGATTATGTGTCCGCTACTGAAACGTGTGTAGGATATGGTATTAAACGTTGACATACACGCAAAACTCTATATATTTGACGGGAAATACAAAAAGCTCCGCGAGGCACGATCGGAGAGATGGATGACATGCGATTAACTGTACTAGAACACGTTGATAGATCGATATACACAAACGTATATTTTACAAAATCGCGATAGCCGCGGCAGTTTCACAATAACTTAACGCATAGTTACATCTCTCCGCATTATGCAACATGTTATGAATGAGTGATTTAGATCGCGATACATCAATACCGCATTCTTATTTCGACTAGAACGTATTAGTTGCAGCTGATCAGTGAGATGTCAATGTTAGATACTTTTTGTAATTGTCTTATTGAAGAACATGGAGACTGCCATCATCATAGGACAATATGACACTTAAAACACAAATCAACTAACAGAAGCGTTACCACTGATTGAAGCGATTATGAGCCAGCGCCTTGAAATACCTTAAACAAAACTAATAAAAAACGTTCATAATACCAGCCAATCATGCTGTGGTTCTTCTCGGCATACGGTACCAGATAAAACTGCGTCACAGAGGTAGTTCGAAGCATCCAAAAAATGCTGATACCAACCCTTTTAAATCTTGAACGTCAGAACGCATTGCGGGACTCCCTAAACATGATACGGCCACTTATATATTCTATTGGTTTTTACAATATATTGCCACGTTGTTCATTTTTACGACCCAGCACGCCGCAAATATCCACAGTCACCGCTGATAAAGCTGACATAAACGCCAAAGTCTATCTTGACTCGGTGCAAGTGATGGCGTTAGCAGTATTGCACATTACCTTAGAGTTTTGGTACGGGTTATCGATCATAAATGAACGGTAGCCTTTTCGTAATATAATTTTAAAAGACAACATTGACCGACAAAAGTTAGCATACATACTGCAATTGCATAGAGCACGTATTACATTCAAATGAAGGGCACAGAGACCTAATAATAGCAAAACATAGCCATACTTTTTATTACTACCATAATCGCAGTAACCCTGATCCAACGATTGTATTTGTTGTTTCATAGCATTAATACACAGTGTGCATGCCTATTCAAAACACTTCTATTTTCCAAAGTAGCCATCAGAGGCATGGTGTCCACCAAATCACAAGTTTGGTATTACATTACCAGTATTCACTGTAGATATCGCACAACAGATTATTTGTACTGATTTGCTAAATGTTGACCAACATTCGTTTATTCGAATGTTAGTTATCATGACAATACTACAAAATAAAACAACTTGCTGACACCATTACATAATAGTTAGGACGCGTTTAAAACCATAATGTGGTCCACCAAATGCGCAAAATGTATACCCTACTACTTTCAAGACCATATAGTTGACGCACATCACGGTGCTCGACATTAAATGACATAGGAGCTTAAACAAGGTTTTAGTGGAGATTACCATGTTCTCCGGGGCAATGGCGTGAGACTAGTTGAATTCGTCGTTAATGATAAGAAAACTAAAAAAAATAAAACACTCAAGGGAGACTGTTGAATAAGGACAAGGGACAAAAATGTTAATCGCTCGAGCCACCAGAGTGAGCGGAGTTATTGACTTAAGCCGTCTTCTAGATGGCGCCATGCCGTCTGAGAAGCCGATTGCATTTGTTTGCAGCTGATTTATATGGCCGAAAGCTTTTCCCTCAACAAATAGCAGGCACCGCTATACATGAAGTACGCATTGGTACCTTGCCGCCATTAACAGCCTGTAAACGTTAATGCAATTTATTAATTTTCATATCTACTGGAGGCGTTGGTGGTCCTCTATAGAGTTGTAGTCAGGGTGTCGACCACTGAAAACAAGCTTGCTGTTGTGAATCTGGTCGTTGATCGACTAATACACCGATTATGCTCTAGCATGTGATATTTGCTGAAGCTGTAATTGAGTGTGTGTGTGTGTAGTGAATGTACTAATGCGCCGTCTGATAAACATTTGCTTATGTTACACAATGCACTACCTATCTGAAGTGTCTCCAATATTAATGCCAATTTTCAGCAGAGCATTTCTTAAAAATAGGGATACTCTTGCTTTTGTCTTCAATACAACAGAACGCACCTGGCATGATATTAAAGCTCTCTTCAGTGGAAATCAGACAATAGTCAACATCAATTTCATTCTTGAATTATGAAGGCAGTTGCTATAAGGCTAACATGAATACCGAAGCAAATTAAGGCCATCTGGGACGGAGTGTTACTGGTCGCTCAGAACATTCGCCAATAATCCCAGAGTTTCAGTATCGTTGGTCGACTACAAATGACTCAATTGCAAATCTAAACCCACAAACAGAGTGTGAAAGGCAGAATAGGCTGAATCATTTGATGACTGGTATCTGTCACGTAGCCTAATAGGGCAATTATACCCAGACATTGGCATCGACTTAATAACTTTGCTTAGGTGAATAAAAATACGTTTACGTATCTAGAGATAACCTCTTTATTAGGCCGTTTATGGTCTTGACAACAAACGAAAACATCTGTGGCGGTTATAATATACAGCTCATGTTTATGTTGACTGTATGCTGTCGGCGCAAAAACCTCTAGTTCACCATCGCGATAGGATGGCAGCATCAACTACTCATCAACATATTCAATGCAACGTGTTCACTTCGGAAACAGGAATAACCAAAGACAGCGCAAGAGGATTAGCATGGCGTGATGTGAGTTGCTTCAAGGGTCTTCTTTTATTTAGAATAAGCACACCATCTTCAAGTAATGATCTTTTGTCACATCATCTTTGGGCAAAAGAAAACGAATAGATATATCGGTGAAAGATGCTAGCTTATTGCACGTAACAATAAAATGTCAATATTATAATGTCTTCGCCATATTGTAAATACAGTGACATACAAGGAAATCAATATATGCTTTTTTAGTCGTGTTTCAAAAACAGTTTATATCAGCATGCATGTAGTTCATTGCTTTTGCAGCATGGCATTATTCTAATAAACCATAACAATTTGGTTTTTCAGGTAATCATTGAATTAACTTGTTTTCTCATTTTTTGCCTATCACTCATACACTTGCCTATCGTTAACCAATGTGCTTATCTATATACTGCAAGAGTAATGCGTTTTGTACCTATTATTGGTAATGAGTGTCCCCCAATTAAGTAAGCATTTTTTGGAAATCCATCTTGGAATGTTCTGTTCCTTTCATATTCAGATTTAACTGTGGATTTTGCGGATAACGACATGTGTCTGTTTTGCATATTTTTTTTACCCCTTTATTGTAAGCATTGATAGCATAATGTGCCTAAGTGATCAGCCATGTATTTAATTACAAATTTGTTTTGCGAACCTCTGCTCTATACTGACACCTTAAAGTCTGCATAACTGTGTTGTATTGCTAAGAGAGTCGCATGACGGATTATTGTTTAACTAATAACAATTTGTAACTGTAATTATGCCATTCATCGTCTGGGCTGTGTGGTTAATAACTGATAGCGAGAGGTCTTGATTCAATTGACACCGCTAGGAAGTGACACACGGGAGAGACGATGTGAGGTATATATATGCCACAAGAGTAATACGTGAAGCGTGGCTGAGTCAAATCTAATCAGCCGAACACCAGCTCAAAGGATGTGAATCTAAGTCTGGATGGATTCCACCAAATTCAAGTCTTAACAACAGTCAACATAGCACTTTACCGAAGTGTGCGGCGGCTGTGCTGTATTTGTGCATGTGCGCGATCGTTAGAAATAATACCTACTGTATGAATATACACAGATATCTGTGAGTAATATTGATGTTTACAGCTTACTTATTATGCCATGCCATTGACTGAAAACAACATTGCAATTCATAGATTATCTATAAGACACCGTGAGCACAAAAAGCACGAGATCACCGTGCACTTAATATAAACACGAGGGAATTCGATAGCGAACAATGAAATAAAGATACTTTTATAACACGCGTATGACCTGGCAGTGGAGCGCGGTGTTGGGGGAATGCTCCAGATCGGCGCAGAATATGGTGCGATTTCTGTAGAGATTGAATCCATTAATAGTCTTATTGTGAGATAAATATAGATAAATATGCATCCTCACTTTTCCATCAATCAAATACTCATATGATTATATTCGAACCCAGCATATATCTTCGAAATACATTTTTCCGGGATTGCACACTGGCGCAACGAAAGCACACAGAATTTACAATGTACTAAAGACCAAGGCTACCTTATCTGAAGGTACCCTGAAACTTTGAGATGACCCATACGTTAGCAAAGCCCCTATTATAAGTTATCCCGGGCAATGAATCAGAGTCCTCATCACCTTTCTAGCACACATTCTACGTGTCCTAAGCATGATTTATCATGATCGATTGAAACTGTTTCTGCATTGCTCACTCGTATATAATATATAAAAACAGCCTGCTCTTTCCATCATCCTCGCGATGTATCGGATGGGAGATCGGTTGATCGGTTCGTTTTATAAGTTGGGGAGTAGGTGGGTTTGGAAAATATTTCAGTGTTCAGTGAAGGTGATACACGGTATCCTATTCTTATGATCATTTAACAGATCACCGTAAGGTTAGGATAAATTTCAATATCGTCATCAACATCACATCGCCTTGACTCTTCAAACTGTGACATTCTTACCTGTAAAATATGACTGCATATACGGATCAGTAGGGCGAGCACTAATGCAATTTCTAATACAGTATTCATTATGTTAACGTCGCATACTCGGCAGACAGAAGCAAACAACTGAATCTTCATCATAAGTGGAACATCCTCGTCCTGCTGATAGACTATATATAAGAATCAAAACATACATTTAATTGTAACTATTGTCCAGTACACGTCGGACTATATATTTTTAACCCCTGTGAAATGCAGCTTAGTCTACATATATGTGTGTTAGTGGCTTGCGAAATATTTAATATTGTACCAATTTTGAATTTGCCCTAAAATGACTGTTTTTGATTTGATCGTACCATTCTAAGGTCAATTTTAGAACAAATCATGATAGTATAAGTATTTATGAATCTGTTTATGCTTGCAAATTTTCTTTGTTATTCTTATAGAAATTTTCATTTATTTATATTTTAATGCATCTAGACAGCAATCCATTCAACGCAATTTTATCAATATATTGATAGATTACCACGAATTGAGCTGCTTTCCATAGCTGTCTTTGTATTTCAATCCATTGATGATATAAATTTAGTGTCCCGAATAATATCATAGTTTATCAGGCGTGATAACAAATGCCGTATAGTTTACTGGAGTATCTTATAATGTAATCTAAAACCGATTGCTTTGCCCAACAGGGTGTTACGATTTCCCAATATTGTTTATATTATTCTAAATGAAGGTCAACAAATTATATTGGTGACAGAGTTATGACGAACCATACACAAACATTACTATTCTGCCTATGTGTAGGCCAGTGCTATCCGATAAATGTTCATGGGCAAGAAAGATATTAAAAATTTTCTATTTCACGCGTCAAAGAAAATTGTTCTATTCATGCTAACTTGCTATGCAGGCATTTGATGGTAATAGCGAAAGAAAACATATCCATAATTAACTTATAACGGCACTGTTAATCAACCGGGTGATCAATAGGCGGTGCTATTCGATTTGTAGTTGCCTTTACTATATGGTAGCTAAATTAAGAATGAGATGTCAGACATCGTGCCAGTACGTTACTTATTCAAGAATCAAAGCATTGTAAGTCAATTGTCTCACGCACACATAGATTATAGCATGGCGCGATCTAATTCCATTGCCCACAGGTACGAATACGAATGGACGCAGTGTTCAGTGCGCACGCTGCACGCGATAAACTTAAGAATATAGTAAGTACTAGTAATTAGATCATGAGTTCCAAGCGGTGAAGTATTAGCGATCAAATGTAAGGTAACTCATGTTTGTATCACAGACATACTGTGCACCGTACATCACGAATTGCAGCATTCGGTTGCTAAGCTATATGTTGCGCATTTGAAAAGTAAAAACGTCGGTTTGCATCCTTGTTATGCAACAGAGTGCACTTTTTAGTTTATGCTCTTGGATATCGTACATCGCTGCTATGATATGCATCATCTAACACATCTTAAGAATCGATTTCTCACAAAACCACAAGCAGTCAAATGCGGAACTATATTCATACAGTCTTGAATGAGCGTGAATAACAGCATCGGCGTGCTCTGTAATTAATGCATGCAGGAATGATCAAACATGGATGAAGTTTGAATGGGTTGCAAAACAAATCATCATAAATAACAATCACATTATCACGAAAGCCATGAGTTTTTTTACCATATATAACTTGATTATTCAAGGAATAATCTAAGCTCTTGCGAAAGCATCCATTATATTACACAGCAGCACAATATGGCTGGTGAAGGTCATTTCCTGACAAGTACGAATGAGCTAAGTATAATGCACTGGATTAGATAAGTTACTTTCCGGATGTTAACTTCATCGATTTAATTACAGAATTAACAAATGTTGATTTGCCTAGCGTCTTTTGCCTTAGTTTTATTACAGTTCTTGATTTCTCTGAGCTGTATCAGCGTTCTCAGGACTGCGACATTTTAACCACAGCACCATTTATATATGAATATTACCTAATCTATTAAACACATGTCTACATGCATGCGATCAATATAGAGACGTATTGTTTTGGATAGATGACATTCCTTACAATTGAAAATGAAATCAGACATATAGAGAGATAAGTGAGCCTTTGTTGTTTGCCTTCACTGCTGTTGCTCTGGATTGTGTATTTGGTTTGAACGACGGATCAATAAACCTACATCGCTTCCCTCTGACACATTCTTTAGAGTATAAACGGCCATTATGGTTTTCATAATTATTATCTGACTGATATTGATGCAGAACTTTTCGAGGTTACAGGCATTTGCTAGTCATTCAAGCTTCGCTGTAAGTTAATAGCCTGAATCCGATAGGAAAGGATGGTTCAGATATTCATTTGCACCAACAAGCAATATTCAAATTGTTAGACTATACTTGTGAAGTCAACCGTATAATCACGATACGGATACTGGCTACAAGTGAGCCTTCAGAGCTGTGATTCATTGTCCAAGTCAACTATCAGGAAAAGCTTGGATTATGCCTGCTGAAGCGATCACCAAAATGTCACATTAGTCACCCGGTTATTAGCTAAATCCTAAAACCGGTTATCTGCCCTGTTTTAAATAACGTCCTACGTATTGCGGACACTGGCAATTTTCGTTATATGTCCCGACAGATACAATTATGTATAGTAGAGCTTAAATTCAGCCATACGTATTGCATATAGATTCTGTGCACTGTGTGATTCCAATTGGTACATTGGTATATGTGCATGCATGATGATGTTTCTTTGAGCACAATGACCGCGGTAATGATTCATTCGAGTAAGCTCGGGTGTGTCTGCGATTGGGAATAACAAAGCAGTAAATAGGCAACGCTTACTTTGCTATTTGTTCTCATTTCCGGGGCTGAAGTCTGTCTGCAGTTATAATGCAGCTCATGTGTGTTGTCAGACAGTTGGAATACCACATATGCATTATAGGCGGCCACCTTCGATCATGCAAACTAGAATGAACGCGCGCAATCGTAGACGAGCTTCGTGACATTAAGTATGTAATTGGCCAATATGTTGCATCAGAACAAAATCAACATGACTTAATTTGTGTTATTATCATAAGTTAAGATGATTAGCACAACACCTATACTATTGTAATTGAAGGTATCTTGTTATACGGCCCTGGATCATACAGCAGTCAATACACAATCCGACGAGGAATAATATGACATGCCATATGGCAGTAAAAGCCTCAAAAGCTGCCGTTTATACCCCTGATAGTGTGGAACAAGGCCTATTGAATGATGGCGGCGGTGGACGTCAAGTTTGTATAAAGTCTGTATCGATTCCAACACACCTACTACTACTTATACCATAGCTACCACCACCACTACTACTACTACTACTACTACTACTACTACTACTACTACGAGGATGACGACGACTTCTACGACTAGTACTACTGCTCCCCCTCAGACTGAAGTTAAATTCATTAGAAAGAGATAAGCCGCCATGGTGACTCATTTTATGACTGCTATATTGAACAGGGAGGACGCTACTGTGTAGTTTTGAAAGATACATATAAAATGCTAGAAGAGTGTTGCTAAAGAACGAGACATGTAACTGCCTTGCCCATGCAACAATCAGCTAGTAATGTTTGGTCCTAAGCACGTAGTATGCAATAGTAGTGGTGCATAGCACATTAGTGTTGTTCACCGGACGCAAATTAATGGCAATAGAACAGAGTACATGATTTGCAGGAGTCATTAATCTCTTACAGTGACTGAACTCGTGCCTAGGAATCATCAAACACGCAATTCATTTAATCAATAGACAGCTGCAGTATTCCAGTGGCTACATGTTACATTAATTACAATGGAGTAGAGCCTCATGACATTTTTCAATGGTATTGCACGCCCCTCATTCACCATGCCCCATAATCTACCCCGCATACCAAAAAATTAATAATGAACTATTCTCGACAATATTTTTCTCACAACTTCTCGCACGTGACTAACTGACACTAACTTTACCATTTGTGAAATCCAAGAACAGGAAAAACACTTCTGCACTGTTATTGCAAATTGGCTCTGTGATGCCGACCAAGAACATGAAATGTTATTCTATTATGATACACTTCCCAGCTGTCATGCTCGACTGTTAAGATTTGCGAGTCATCGGCAAATTATGGATGGTTGGAGCTGGCATACAAATCAACCATGGTGTTTAAACACAGAACCGTTGTTACGGATATGAATGGTTGTAAACATTTTATCGGAATATCAAAATTAATATGCGAAACACAGGGTCAATACTGAATCCAATGGTAGTTGTCGACAATTGTTAAATCTATCCCGCCATTTACCTCAGTCAAGTACAATTCTCCATCCGCGTAAACGTAGGCCCAGAAAAATAAATGTACAGTGAAACAAAATATTTGCGTGCATTATAAATGAGTTCCAAATCTTCCGAAATAGTTCAACATGCTTCAATCTAAATTCAAAGCAACACGAATAAATTTAAATACTTATCTGTCCATAAATTGAAGAAGACGTTTCCATATCAACCTATACCACCAATAAAATGCTTACAATTTGATTCGCATAAATTGATAAACTGATATAAGGGGTATAATTGTTTCTCGCTATGGGCACTTCTGTGAGTGGAGTTTACTCACAATGTCCGCCCTCTGCATAGCGAAATGTAATTGTAAAAATGAATTTATGACGTTATATAACAGTGTGATGACCTTATATTAATCATTATGGCAGGTAGGCTTTATTAACCAATATTCGGCGAGGCATGCTGCTCAGCAATAGTATACTGGCATCTACTGGTGAGAATGCTGTAAGATCGCAATAGAGTGATAATGTGTGGTTGCTAGGCAATAATGAATTGTAAAGCCGAAAGTTAAAGCTTGCATATTCATCCTGGATCGTTCACTATCATTTGTAACTATTGATTAGCAAACATTTATTATTAATGCTAAATGTGTATCAGCAACAGTTTGTGACAAACGCAGCAATATCAGCCATTCAAATATTTCATCCCGAGCGCTTTTAATTCGAGAAAGATACCTAAACAATTTGACTGCAACCAGTACTTAACAGTCACAGGCAATGGCGCGTGTCCTTTCTAGTGCCATGCTCCCATGCACATTCACAATCCTACATAAAAGTTTGAATGTCATCGCATCACAGACGCAGGTCAAATCGATTAAAAAACTTTTATTATGAAAACTACCTTAATGTTTACAGAACAATAGAATAATATATCTGCTTAATAGTTCACCGTTTTTTGCCTGCGATAGTTTAAAAATACTTATAGCTTAGGTAGCCGATGGCGATGCTGTGTCAATAATTGATTGTGGGATGGTAATTAAATTGACTCGATTTTACATACTTGTTCAATTATTGCAATCATTCGCTGCAATCTGGCAAAGCCATATTATCGACATGAGTGAGCAGGGGACAAGTTATTTATCGCTACGGAAAAATGTGAAAAATGTAAATATCTTCAAAAGATATTGCATCCGACACATGAAGATCATCTTGTTGCAATAAGATAACGAATCAGTGCATCTAACAATTAAGTTGGCGTAGGTATTTACACTTTGGAGAATATAAATATCACATAGTGAATTCATGTGTTACTGGTTCTCGGCATATATTTTGTTGTTCATGCTTGCATGTGAAACGATAATATTAACACCTGCTTTGTGGACAGTATAGTTGGAGACAGTTTCAGCTTGGATTCTGCTTATTTGTGAAAGCCTCAAATAATTATCATCACTCTATCACTCGGTAGTTAGGGAAATCTTTCGTTAGATATGTGGACCTTATAACAATATACCCAAGATATACTGATACCATTGAAGTCGTAGATGAAGAACCCGTATAGGACTCTGTATCTCTGCAAAGAAAAAACAACTCGAGGGAACCGACTGCGCGACAGATAGCAACATATTTGATTTATGGCTTGCAGCTCTTGTGTGTCAAGTCCTGCGTCAACATCCCATTCCGTTTGTTAAAGTGTAGAGATGAAAAATGTAATGCCTGTATTTGCCCCTGCCTAAATCTGATGAGGTCTAGCGTAAAGACACCAATCATGCCGCCATATTGCTGCCTCATTTAAAGCATGTTGGTCAATGGAGGTTGACTGTTTGTACCCTGCATGGTGCCATGATAATGAGGATCCTTGGGGGGAGGTTTCTCCACTATAATCGGATAGGAATCTTAATATATCAATTATTTCTTAAGGCGGATATTCTAATCCAAACATTACTCTTTGAAATAGACCATGCATGTTTGTTCCCATATTGTAATGTATTCATTTACTTTTAATATTCTTGAGCATTAGCGGAGAGTTTCAGATCAATTAGGTAGTGGTTATTGTTTGGTTTTAGGATGAGGTGATATCGCGACAGGGATGAATAAGGATTATTGTGATCCTTCGCATAATGTTAGAGCTTACTTGGCACAAAGGTCCAATGCGATACCATTGAGCAACCGGGTCGAGTGCATTCACAGATGCACTCCTCGCTGCATTCCTCTGTCTATATAAGCTACCTGGGAGGAGGATATTGATCAAACCCTTTGTTAATGGTCTGGCATGGACGTCTTGGGAATACAAAACCTTGCGCAGCAGTTATCATGTTATTTGTGCATTTAATTCCAAACAGTGGTAGAAATGACATGTATCATCCAACATATAGAACATGGTAACTCTTACTCTTTTTATTAATATTCCTAGCTATGTTACTAAATATAGGGGGTAACATGCATGAATAGCAGATGCTTGGCATTGCTATATTGAGCTTTTGAGACATTTCCTTCCTGACGTTGAATGGCAAAAACAAATTGAAACCCATGAGCATAAGTCTTCCACTGTTTTATCGATCCTAATGGCGGTATGAATGGAATGATGACTGCTGGTAGATGCGCATTTTGCTCACGATGGCAAAAACTTTACATAATTGACGTAAATGATCGGACTCTTTCAGCTATCTTATTAACATTTCATTGATGTATAATGATTCAGAACGACGATTGTGAATTATTAACTACTTACTTGGACAGCTATTTGAGCACAAAACCGCACCATTTAGGACTATATAATTAAAATCTACAACCTGGGTCGAGATGATGGTTATCCACACAGCATCAACAAGTCTCATGACCTTGCCCTGTCACAGCTATGCGCCGCACTTCCTGATACAACTACACTGAACTGAAAGCGCTGTCTAAGGCGGACACTCGCTGGTTGCTGATCCGCCAAGCATGCGTCGTATTATTATGACCAAAACGTTGACCGGCTTTGATGGACTGATTGCATGAATGACATATCTTTGTTTCCAAATTTGAAGGTTGGCTCCGAACAACTCGTTGGTCTACTAACCGAGCACACAGTACTATGACTGAAGTTACAATATACGACCTTAGTTATAATGTTCTTGATTATCGGTAATACGCAAGACATTGTGGAGTGATGTTAGCGGAATGACGGAATTAATAAGCATGTTAACTTGCCACGCCACAATTATAGCCATAGTTATAACCCAATGATATGTTAGGGTTTTAATGCCAGGTCGACTGTATGTTACAGAAAAACAGCTTGCACGTGCATGGTACATAGATAAGAGAGATCACAGGAGTTTTTACATATTGATTTGCTTGATGAATACTATCCGCTTTTTTGCGATGTATTTAAACATCTACGAGTTAATAATCACCTGTTAAATAATCTTATCAATGGTACAGCTGGTGTTACACCGACCCTTAATGCAGGCCTATGGAAATGTTCAGGGAAGTAAGGTAAGACCATCGTGGATAATCCCCATCGGATTGACGGATTCTCCTGATCGGCAACCTGAGCAATCGCCCACGACAAAACTATAGACTGATAAACTGGCTTGTACAAATAGAATACATGTCCTATATGGCCGATAATGCAATCCCTGGCAAGGATATATTGACAGTTTACGCCAAATAAAATATCCCAAATCTGCGGCATTCCCACTGTTATAGATGACTGGTCACAATAAAATTACGCCGGCAAATAAAATGCCTTCATATTTTCGTCGCGTTCCCTTCTTTTTAACCAAATGGGACACTCCAATATGATTAGCTGATATTTAATAACAAAAAAGTAACAAGGACATAGTCCAATGCCATTAAATACATAATTCTATATGTTGTTCTAAAGTATCCGATGTTATCCGCTATGCGATTTGCGATTTACAAATGCAGACTAACACACACAAACACATACAAGCACGCAAATACACGCCCAAATGCTCACACACCTATGCAAATGACTCTGAATAAAAAACTACCTGATATGTCTACGCGTCAGCACCCTTGTCCGACTAGCTGACCTTTTCCAGAGTAATATATAGCAAATTTATCAGTGAATATCAATTTACCTGCTTATCCAATGCAATATATTGTTGTCCCCATTGGTTACAAGTGATTGTACCCTTAATCGAGCTAATCCAGGGAAAATATAGCAAATTCTACTCAATAAACAACAATTTACTTGCCTATCCCAGGCAATATATTTGCTTCATTACATACTAGTGGCAACATTGATTGGCCCAAATAAACAACTTTGGTTGGTGAGGGTATGCTGTGTCTCTTATTGCAACGAGCCAACACCGCACTACAGTGTATACATCATGCTGTTTAAACTGTCAAACATTAAAGGCAAGAAGGAGGTATTTGACGTTGAGCAGTTAACAAGCTCACTTTTAGATTGATTCATAGTTGTTTAAGTTCAGAAAGTAATATAATCAAAATCGCGTTGCCACTAATGATTGCTCAAAACCTTTCACTTATAGATATACAGAACACTTTGGAAGTAGAGCCATTAATTATTGTCTCATTTACTATCTATCAATGCCATGGGTAAAATGATGAATAGTTTGCTCTGAAACATATCTACACGTCCACAGCATAGAATGAATTCTTTCTCTGCTTTCTGGGATCATAACTGCGGTTTCTACAGAATTATAGAGAAGAATGTTGAGCATACAATCTGAAATACATTGAAGGGTTTTCCGATTGGATGCTAAAGCGGGCCTGTCTGAGTTGGATTGGAGAGAAGAGATTGATTCGAGGCTTCATTCACACGTTGATTGATGTTATGTATTATTACTCGCCTGGTTTACGCGAATCAACAATTAAGTTTTAATTAATCCA
The DNA here is from genome assembly GCA_034190875.2 of Urechis unicinctus. Classification (NCBI taxonomy): domain Eukaryota; kingdom Metazoa; phylum Annelida; class Polychaeta; order Xenopneusta; family Urechidae; genus Urechis; species Urechis unicinctus. The sequence continues at coordinate 64,480,930 of CM067358.1, read as the reverse complement.
GTTGGATTCCGAAGGCAACCATGATATTTTCAACAGGGAGTCAATTATTTGCAATTATTAATCCGTCTATACTTTGTTGCCTTAAAGTGCGGAGTTGGCGCTCTACGTTTGACCTATTTGGCCGAGTGCATCTAAAACGTTATTTATGCAACACTCCTGCACGAATCGACGTACCTAGAGAAATAGGCAGCATTGTAAACTGATGATCAGTTCATCCTTAATTATAAATGCCCACCAATCGACGCCTTCATCTCGTGAGTCCAATTTCACAACTGATAAGTATTCCTACCACATCTTTTATGCGCACACATGAACAATACGAAACCTAGCGTATTAATTGCCATTCCGATGTCAAGTTTAGTACGATGTTCAATTAAGATTCTATAATAAATTTACCTCTGATTGATTTTTTTACAAAATTAGCTACGAGATGAGATGTGAAACGCAAGCGACACTTCTAGTCCTTGCGTCGAAGGAATATTCCGGTGTTTGATATCGCTACAGTAAAAAAATAGTGCATGTTAGTGGCTAATTTTGTATTTGAAGGCCATGAACCACATAGCACAGCCCCAACTCCATTATGGTGTGAAAACTCGCCACATCATCTGCAGTTTCCATAACGATGATAACTGGTCTGTGTGTCCGGCCGTGATCATTGACTCAATGTCCTGATAATGTACATCAATGAGTTACACTGATTGCATAGGGTCGACATGGACGTTTCACAGGGCACGCAAAGTAGATCTCATCCTTCAGTGCATAGCAGAATGATTTGCGTTTTCACGTGAATGATCTCATATAAAACATGACTTGGCCCCATTTACTACGCAACCGTTGCCAATACTCTTTTCATTTGGATAATCCAACAAACATGCGGAATTTTGGGATCGACTACTCACATCGGATTCCAAAAGGCATCTGCTACCTCAGACGACTAGTAAAGCAACAATGTTTAATGATGATAACGGTTACTTATCATCACTATTATCTGTCGGTGCCGAACGTTGAGGCGTCCGTGGGAGCCAACATGGTAATGTAGCGTCGACAACCTTCGTCCTTAATGGAACATGCTTTCGTTGCAATATCATCACAGTTAATTTACACAATTCTTTAAATATGGGGAGGGGGTGATAAAAAAGCAATAGCAGCATCATGCTCATTACGCAATATGATTCACTGAAGCTATTGAAGGATGGGTCAATGTTATGGCAGGTACATGTTAACATATTGAAGATTGTGCCTAAAACATACCCTTACATCGTACATGTCCTTGTTATTCAATTAAACATGTACATTGCTTGGCTTCAAGAAAACGTCGGGTAAAGAAGGAGATTGAGTAACGCGCTCGTTGATGCATGCACGAGTATTACAGGTGCACGATTAAAATGTTACAATGAATTTTGAAAGAATTACTGAGCTAATAAAGAATATTGGTTCACAATGTAGCATAATTAGACCCGCGGAAACAAAAACCCCTCAAGGGCTAATGTAACCTTTAACTTTCCAACCGACAACATATCCCTTACCTGAATCTTTTCTACTAGATAACATTATATTGGGTTTTTTATATATCAATTGACAGTACAAGGGATCTTGCATATAAGACCGTCAAAGGAATAGAAGATTATTAGTGGATTAGTGCTCCGACCCCACACAAAATTAAACGTGTCGTTTACAATCGTATAAATGCGATTTTTAATGCATATTTTTTGTTGTGATCTTATCTAATGGTATGAATGCTATTCTGATAATAAAGGACATGGTTTTGCACAATTCAGAACAACCTAACTATTTTGTAACCAAAACGCTCGTAGTTTTTACGCTTAAACTGTAGGGTTTTCTTGGCGAAAATTTCCTTTCATTTATTTTTAATTTAGGCTATAATTAAGTGTGGCGCCTCGTAAATAGCTGACGCACGGTGTCCGCATGAAATGTGAAAGATGATTATCGTGGATTTAATGTACAGCAGGTCTGCATCTAAATTGCAAGCCAACTGCCACAAAATGTTTTAAAGAACACATGTTGTAATGTCAATGTCTGCAAAGAACAGCAATGTTTCTAAACTGTTTGTCATAGGCGCTTATCTTAGGTGATCGCCGAATCGGATTTCGTCGGTGGACGACAGATGCGCACATGATATTGTCATCATTCTTCTGCCGGAAGAATACACTTAAATCTATGCAATTTATAAATATGATCCGAAGCATTGTGGCCGTAAACTCTCAGACGTTCGGAGTGATCAATGCTTTACCATGGAAAATACTTCTCGCTTACATGTATGCATCAAAACTCATAACGTTAGTTTTACTCAGATGGATAAATATATCGACTCAGGCCCCCCCCCCCCCGACTTGGTTTCAAGTTCAACACTGAATGCCGATGGGAGGAACTCGTTTCTGGTAGGGCTCTCTTGACTCATGTCGCCTGCTCTGGAATGTGAAGGATAATCGCTGCTTTTGGGGTTATACAAACCTTTAACTTCGTAGAGAAATCTGATCCCTGCAGTTGGGACGTTATCAGCATCACAAAGCTATCATACAAATAGGAATTGCCATTTAAGATAATCATTGTACTCAAAGTGGTCACAACACCTGGGAGCAAACATATCAATTGGTTTCGGTTCCCTCTGTAGAATATAAAGCCATTGTTGTAACTTTTTTTGGACGAGACCGGAAAACAATATAAACTGACGTTACTTGAGGACGATTGTGCGGAGAGGCGCAACTAAAGGAATACCGATATTTGCGAGCCAATGTTACGGCAGACGCCATGACTTCGATGCAAGCCACTGGAACGAGGGATACCTTCTAACCGATAAGTCACGACTGGGGCTCTCTGGAGAATGCTAGCTAATGGCGCCGTACACGCCAGCAAATTGCAATTTTTGAAGAGAAATAATGACTTAGGTATCTTCAGCTTTTAAACTATCGATTGAGGTCAATCATAAAGGTATTGCCGAAACTATTTTAGTAGAAAAGCATTATTTTAGCGACATTGCAGCATTGAATTATAGTAATGATTATGTCAGTTAACAATTGTCTATCTATTGATCGAAAATGGTATTTTAAGCATTCGAGAAGAGGCAGATGAAGACTTTTGTGATAAGACTGGTTAGGTGGATGCCACCATAGCAAAGCAACTTACTGCCTACATGAATACATCAACCTGTATGTGACCAGGTGAGTTACGTTTACTCAATTCCATTTTATACATCCTACATGTAGTTGACCTGCGGTATCTTATTTCCATTACCTATTGTTTGGTGATGCAATCAGGAATATCGCAATGTTATACAAGACGAGTATTACAATGCATCGAGGAGCTCGGATCGGTTAAATGTTGACCATGTTGTACACACCGACCTATTACCTACCAAATCAAACGCTTAACATGGAAAACTTTCCATCTCCCTAGCATTAGGTTAACGATTGAAATAATTGAAGTGCACGCAATGAAAATGTCATGATATATCAAACTCGCTGATTTACTTGGGTTCTGCTCATTGTGAAATATTTGCTGTTGCATATCAGCCTCTCTTAGGTTATCGTACTCATGCTAGTCCATTATTACCTATAAATATACCTGTGGTACGTCATGCCGTGTAACAGTAGCCTATGTAATAAGCATATGATATATGTGAGCATTATTTTGATGAGGCTTATGTCTGACAGTTTTTTCATGAACCTTTGTTATCCGGATATATATGTCGGAAATAACATTTGGCACTGGACGCAATAACTAGGAAACATCACGAACCTTACATCAAAGTTGGCGCCGTTCGGCGAGTTAATGTGGCGCAGACATACAATATGCTGTGCAATTTTTGATCGGGGCAAAATATCAGAGGTATGCCTAAAATTTCAATATGATTTACCCATTTGTAACTTCAGAGTAACGCGTTTTCTTTGTCACTATATTGATTCATTTATTGCTCTTAAATATTATTTTTTAGTTTGAAGAAGGAGGAAACTTATCTACCATAGATTAATTTCGATTATCAAGAGTTTTTATGACGAAATCAATTTCTAGCACCCATCTTTAGCGGACTGCATTGTACATAGCATCGCATATTAAGTCAAAGTTTGACAAATTAAAGTGCTCTTTATATAGTTCAAACGACCCTTAAATTCCGCAATAATTACTGGCAAAAGATCAATCCTTGTCATCCGCTCAAGGTGCTACGAGTGTGTGTTTACTCATCAACGGGCCATTGATCGTACTTTTCAACACAAACTTTTTTCAGTGGTGCTTAGATCACAAACAGTTTCAAGCACGAACGTAGCACGGCGTCATCACATAGCTTACGGGCATCCGTTCTAAGAGTTTTATTTATGTAAGCTACAAGCAATTTAATGAATGTATTGTCATGTATATCATTAATTCAAACCAGAATCATCACAATTGTGTGCCAAGCAGAAACTACTACAAACACATTATATGGTTTGATGACGCAGACCATAACATTAGTTCGTTCTGAAGTGGAAAGCATACATGAGGTTGGCCATTGCTCTGGACATAATGTAAGTAGGTAATCCTGATCCGGATGTGTGTTTAGCAAATTGGATATCACGCTTTCCAAGGTGAGAATCGGTGCTTGATTGCTGCAAAGTGCCAAATATACTAATTTGTGTTATTCTGAGAATACCTAGCAACGGTCCTTTTGTTTGTGAAGTACCTGTAGAATTGTTTGCAGACAATAACTAAATATCGTATTTGAGAATGCAGTATGTTGTAAATGCTATATTCGGATACATATATGTGTATGTTTCAGTGCGAGTTGTTCATCTGAAAATGAGCACAGCTTAAATTGACGGTGCAGATGATGAGACGGCATATCGTAATATTTTTTTTCAGGGGCGCCCTTATATATTTATAACCAATGTGGCAGCTGAGGTTTGGTATTCCACTTTGCCCTTTGGTACAATACACAATCAAATTATTGCTAGTCATATGAATCGTTCAATCAGAAATAACCATCGCAACTGCTCGATGAAACTGGAATTTGTTATCATGATATAGAACGCCAATGCAACAAATCACAATGAATGTTTTCATACCATGTACGTTGTCATATTCATTTCTTGAAAACAACTTTTTATGGCTTATGCTAACCAACCGAATTACCTTCAACGCGTTGCCGTCGCGACATAATATCAAACTCATTTATCAACCCCTCTGTCTCATACTATGATTATAATGCGAGGTGGTTGTCTGTGCCTCTCGGAGACATATAAAGCTCGTGTTTATTCACGCGGTCAGCTTTGCCTTAGCCTTGCCATTGGCACTCGACCCGGCTAACAAGGAAAATAACATCGCACACGAAGGGCATATACGTGTCATTACCATGACAAATGATGTTGTTATTTTCTTTGTAAGTGTCAGAGCAGATTCGATAAATGTCGGACTGTAGCAACAGGAAGGCTAACACTTGTTCATTTTGCTTATTGTTGTTATACGCCTTGCCATGGCGAATGCATTCATCACAGCTGAGTAGGCTTTTATATCAAATGAATTCATTAATTTTTCTGGCTTAACTGAGTCACATGTTTGTTTTCTAACGATACCAAATTGCCAAAGAGAATATTCTGTAAAAGTGGTGTAACACTGGGTGTTAATTGCTGTTGAATTTAGAAAATTAAGTTTTCTATTTATGTTGAGACTAGCTAAACAATCGTTGTTTAAAACATGTTAAAATAAATTAAACGTCCAAATGCAACATAACGCATAATGTATCCATCAGACAGCAGCCATTGTTCAGAGTGATGCAGGGTGTTTTGGTTCTAAGCTGGATCGAGTAAATATCGCTGATAGATGGGTGTGTATATTACAGCGTCGCAAAGGATATACTGACGTTTAAATAAATAATTTCGTTTCGAACACGCAGCACATTCGACTGACAGGTATATATATATATATATATATATATATATATATATATATATATATATATATATATATATATATATATATATATATATATATATATATAGATATATATATATATATATATATATATATATATATATATATATATATATATATATATATATATATATATATATATATATATATATCATATATATATATATATATATATATAGGATCGGCCTGCTATGAGGTAACGGCTGTGGCTTCCACGTCAAATAATTAGTCAAAACGTACAGATGCATGTTCTAAGTCGATTCATAGTGCTGGTGACTTATGGCACCAGCCTAGATAACATCTCTCGACGATATATCCATTTCTAACTCGCCGGGATTTTTTTTAAGTTACAGGTTTAACCCACTACCCTAGTAATAAATAATGTACATATATGCATATAAATCAATATATACATATATAAATAATATATAGGTAAATATATATATATGTATATGTATATATGTAGATATATATATATATATATGCTATTATATATATATATATATATATATAATATATGCCAACATCTATGCTATTCATATATATGGTATCATCACGGTATCGCCCACTGAATTAGTGTAAGTGAATAATACATGTGCGCACCAGTTCCCGTGCGAGCAGATCTGTCCCTCTAAATATGAGCATATAATTATATATATATATTAATTAATGCGTGACGATATATATATATATATATATATATATATACTATATATATATAAATGTATAAACGATATAATATATATGTAATATAACTATTCAGTATGCCAATTTGCATGGACACGGTAATCGCCCATATTAGTGTAAGTGAATAATTTGTGCGCACACCAGTTCCCGTGCGAGCAGATCTGCTACCGAAACGACATATAACTTCTATTTGGACTTATACTTTTGAATTCACTGCCTTTTACCAAATACAGCCTCATCGCCTAATCCAACACAATGTCACACAGTTTTAATGAATAAATGGTTTAGGACTATCGTCTTACGATTAATCACATACTCATTAGCAGTACGACGTGTATCTCTTCATTTCCGCCCACTCACAAAGTAGGGACATAATCCGTTGAATATATATAGTCTGTTTTGTCACTAACCAAATGTATTAGATAGGGAGAAACACAGAAGCATCAGCCGGTATAGTACACGAAATAAGTAATCAAAGACAGTAAGTGCAATGTAATAGCAATTTACCATTAGTTGAAAGTGATAGTGATCAAGTGAAGGCAATACCAGAGCTTGATGTAATAAAGAATATTAATCAATATCAGACGAAACAGTCCTTATTGCCAAGGCCAGACCTAATAATCTAATCTCTAGACAACCACTTTTACCATCGCTGCTCGGCCGCTGAAGCCTAATGCATTGCAATTCACGGGTGGGGCGACGATTAAGTTTGGAGAATTAGATGCATTGTGCGCATTTCATGAATTGAAATATATAACATTCAATGCGTCATAACTATGTCACGCAATTGGTTATCATCAGGAGCAATGGAATAGATACGATCGGATTGCGTCACAGCGTGGAGTTTCATAGTTATGATCTTAGGGAAAATATATCGTAGAAAAACAAGCTTTTCTTATTCCTATTAATTGGCTATGAATTATGCATGTAGATGGTTGTGAATGTTGTACATCGTTGTTCGACTTTTCACCCCCGAAGTTACAGCACCAAACCATTTTGAATAAATCCAGTTACTTTAAGGTCAATTGAACGTTATGGATAATATAACGGCATAATGCTGGTGACAACGGTCTTTTGCTACACAATATTGATGCAGTTGGCGTCGCCATTGGATTAGAAATGACCTGGGTATTGCGCTTAAATTGTTAATATGAAGATATCATGCATACTATGCTTGGCAGTTAAGCGTTAAAAGAACAAATAATACATTTGAGTCATAAGCCATTTCACCCGGATAAATCATGCTGAGCAAACAAAGTGAGTATTCTCACGGAAGACATATTCGTTCTGGTTGGCCTAAGTAAGATGTTTAATTGCTCTCGCGACCAGTACGAGTGGAGCATGTCGCCTAACCCCAGCCTCTGAACGTCTGAATTTATTGTTTGGCATATATGGCACTTCTTGTAAGTATACTTAACTTATAAGCATTCACAATCTGATTGATATGTCACAATTCCAAGACACTTCTTACTAAGCTCTATCACCTATCATCATCTGTATCGACAATTGTGTGTTGCTTGACAAGACATTATAATGAAAACTTAATCAACATTGTGTTGGATGCTGTGACCATAGTGAACAAGACTTGCTTCTTGTAGGCCATCTATTGTCATGTGACAAAGTATTGCCCTACATCGGATGAATAGGACTTGTACTGCCAAAGCCACTTCCGGCAGTGTAACATTTCGTCCTGTGAGGTACGACAATCTCACTGGTTACAGGAAATTCACGACCCAGTGGATCAATGGTATCGCGTTGGACCATCTTCCAAATAACAAGTGTTTCGCACCCTAGTGTGGGCGATAGTTGGTGCTGCTTAAGGGAAACTGTTCAAGCATGCAACCATCCTAATCTATCACCCTCGCGGTATGAACTAGTGATAGATGTTAAGGCCAGTTATAGTATCAAGCCATTAAATACATACCAATACCTCTATAGGTCGATTTCACTATGTGACTTGATAGCCCATGTAGTATACTATATATAGAATCCTATATATGGAATGCCCGTAACGGGATGACCCTGGGGCAGTTTTACTATCATGGGTTCCAATTCGACGCTTGATATATGAATTAGGAATAAGGTCACAGGGAATGACCTCCAACCCGCCAAATATGGTACACATGTTGATATTAGTTATTCAATCCAGTACGATAGACTTGACGCTGTTCTCTCAGCAGCATACAAGTAATGTATACCACCACTATCAGTTGATCGACCCCATCGCGACTATGCTTGGGTATTAAGGTCAAAACACATGTGATTATAGACCAAAATAGCAAACTGCATCGATCAAAGTACACAATTCGCTCGCAACCATGGCCCTCTTGGGTACTCATTGGTCGTACTACTTCTTGGATTTTCAGCAATCTGTTAAGTTATTATCACAGCAGGGGACATACATACTAGGCTAATGCCTTCCAAACATTCGCCCGTAAATCAATCAAACGAAGCCGAAAGTATGTTTAGGCAAGTGGAATTGTTTTGATAGCAATATTATAGGAATTGAACACTTGATGAATTTTTAAATACGGTATTATCGCCGATAATATCGCCACATCCTTATCCGCAGATTAAATGGGCTTCTGAATCTGGTTACTAACTCAATACAATAGAGGTCATTGTTGAACCTCAGAAGAGAGGTGCAGAAATCGATGTATTAAAAGAGTTAGATTGTTTACTAGGGTCTGACATATACTCTGCGCGCCAAAAACGTCGATGTTGGCTCAATTCACACAGAGTTATACCCCTACACAGAGCATCACGACAGGCAGGCACGATCAACATATGATTACGACGAGACACGCAGACCAGCCATGACATACAGTCATCTTCTAGTGATATACAAGGTGATTAGACCGCGTGGAGTGTTATTAGTCTGAGATTCATTGTTTCCTCAGCCACTGAACGCAGATAATCAACTCAATGATGTAGAAAATACCAAAAATATAACGCAATAATACTTGCTTGTTTCGAGTGCTACTGCCTTTATTAGTTACTGTCATCATTTATACGTGTCGCCAGTTCAATTCATGTCATGAGGTAAATAGATCGGCCTGTCAAAACTCATCTTTATCACACTTGGCCATGCAGCCGAATATTATTCCGCATACTGATCAACAACACACAAGACCCAGCATCAGCGCAAATACACTGATACGGGTAGGCAATGCGACATTTCGGTATATTTGAACTTGTGGAACCTCAAAAAGGTCCAAATACTGATCAGTATAGAAAGTGAGATGGTAAAACACAGACAATGAATGAGTTTGTGCGCTTCTGTATTGTATGACGTCAAGAGAGAGTCATCTGTCATTGAGGGGGGTTGACAGATTATCATCTGGTAATGGCTTCTTGTCACACTACCACAGCGCAATGATTGATGGCTGAACTGGTGACATACTGCTGTGGCTGTCATGTTGTGAGACAGTGTGCCTTCATATATTAAATATATATGAATATATGGTGAACAACTTGTATTGTGATAAGGCCAGCCCGTGAGGTTGACTTTGACAATGAATAACCATATTGTAGCCATACCGTTGCTCATAACATGGCACATTGATTGAGTTTTCGCAGAGACTGTACGACACCGTTGCTCACAAATTCATATCATATCCTAACTATTAACATCCTACTTACTGTCGAATGATTGAGTGAAGATATGTTGTAGAATACCCTTTGGGTTAATTTGGTTGCCAATTTCGATAGTCTTATCTGGTAAATGATTCCCAATGCGTAATATCCTACTGGTATGTCGCAATAGCTTGACATGCAAAGGTTTAATTCTACAAGCTGAACTTGCCTTCGTATGCCTCGGGATTTTTCTTCTAGATAAGCATTTGGTACGTTCAGTGAATCGGCATACGTAACAAAATGTGTTACAGCTAAGTGGTAATGTTTCGACATTCAGGATAGCCGTATTTAGATAAAACTCCTCACGCTGATTTTGGTATTGCTTTCCGCAATCAAAATTTCTTCAGAAGCGGTCGCATATGAACCGTTTTGATTGACTTCATATTCTTTCATTCCCAATAAGCATATTAATTGTTCTAACTTATGTATTCTGGATGACCGTCAACGCGTCTTGGCCCGTGCTCTCGTATCCTGTCTGAATAAAAGAACGGATCTATATCGCTCATAGCGCGTCCCAATCACGTAGCAGTTCCTTTGTGGTGATGCACAGTACAGGTTGGAGAAGTCAGACAAGTACATGCATTGCTAATGACGGAAACCAGATAAGTAAATGAAATGCAGGTGACGTACCAGAATGTATTTCAACTCCAGAAAAATGCACATTGTCATAAATACGGATGTTACCTGCAACCAACAGAGTATGACGTTTCTAATAACTGTTCATACATGGAATATGGCCTTGACAACAGTATTGCAATATGGGATATTCTGTCGGTTTCTTAGAAGATACATGCAAGGTTGTTGGTCTCGGGGCTGGTTTGAGACCACGTGAATGCAGTAAAGGGTGAGCGTAAATTAGCATAAATTGGATCCTAACCATCTGCTACCATTTCGCTCATCAGCGTTTAGCAGAACCCAGCAGAGATAACAGGTTTTTCTAGCAACAATCGCAATTAACCCAGTGTAATGCCATTCATATCGTACCCTTTATCATTGTAATGTGATCCCATCATCTAATGATCGAATATGCACTGAATGACATTATTGGACTTTATGCCAGTTACGTCTTATTCAATATTTGAGACTAAGTAAGGTAGAATCGAATACGTATTGGCATCAATCTCTTTGCGGATTAGCGCAATCGAATTGGCGGATTCGACCAGCAAACTTCCTTCTGATTTGTCAAAGGCCGAGCAGCACGTCTGTTAATCACACCTGGGTTGATTGTGACAGTGGCATCGATATATGTGATAGATTGAGGCGCATAACCTGTCAAATATCGCAGGTTTGAATGCGCTAATTACTCGGTGCTCTCGTTTAATGGCTCTCCTTCATGTGATGGTCCAATAATGATAATACATGTCATAGGTTTTAGTGTGGAGTTGTAGCGGGAAATTCAGCGGATAGCTGTGACAGGACAAGGTCATGAGACTAGTGTGGGGATAACCATCATCTCGACACATGTTGCAGATTGTAATTAGATAGTCCTAAATGGCGCGGTTTTGTACTTGTATTGCACAAATAGCTGTTCCCATTCAACCCTGAAAATATGTAAGTAGTTCATCATTCACGATCGTCTTTCTGAATTATTATATATCAATGCAATGTGTATGAGATAGCGGTAAGAGTCCGATTTGTTACGTCAATTAGGTACAATCTTTGCCATCGTGAACAATATCCACATCTACAATATTCATACCGCCATTAGCATCGGTATAGCAGTGGAAGACTTATGCTCATGGCTTTTAATTTGTTTTTGCCATTCGACGTCCGGAAGGAAAAGTCTTAAAAGCTCAATATAGCAATGCCAAACATCTGCTATTTATGCATGTTATCTCCTATTTTTAGTAACATAGCGAGGAAAAGTGATAAAATGAGTAAGAGTTACCATGGTTCATATGTTGGATGATACTTGACATATCTACCACTGTTTAGAAATAAATGTACATGACCATCGCTGCGCAAGGTTTTGTGAAGCCACAAGGTACATGCCAGACCATTAACAACGGGTTTGATCAATGCCCTACTCTCAGGTAGCGTATATAAGCAGCGGCGAGTGCAGCGAGCCGTAACAAAATCCATATCGTCTCACACTGGCACAGTAATCTCACCTCATGCATTTCGGGGTGAAGATCTGACTAGTGCCCGTTACTCGGATGATTTCCCATCTGTGAAAGGGAATGCACTCGACCCGGTTGCGCAATGGTATCGCTTTGTATCTTTGTCCAACCAGCGTTAGTTTCACAGCCTTTTCTGGACAACGAGATTCTGCCAAGTAAGCTCTGACGCTTATGCAGAGGATCACAATAATCCTCATCCATCACCGTCGCGATATCACCTCGTTGTTGAAAGTGTCCTAAAACCAAACAATAACCACTACCGAATCGACCCCAAACTGTCCGCTTATGCTCAAGCATATTGTAAGTTAAAGAATACATTACATTATGGTAACAAATATGCATGCTCTATTTCAAGGAGAAAGGTATAGATAAGATTGTCCACTTTTAGATATAACTGATATATTTAAAATGCTATCAGATTATAGTGGAGAAACCTCCCCATAAGGATGCCAATTATCATGGCACCATGCAGTGTGCGAACAGTCAACCTCCATTGACCAACATGCTTTAAGTGTGGCAGCAATATGGCGGCATGATTGCTTACCTTACGCAAGACCTGATCATATTTAGGCAAGAGCAAATACAGGCATTACATTATTCATCTCTACACTGTAACAAACGGAATGGGATGTTGACGCAGGACTTGACACACAAGAGCTGCAAGCCATAAATCAAATATGTGGCTACCTATCGCGCAGTCGGTTCCCCCGAATTGTTTTTCTTTGCAGAGATACATATTCATATATGGATTCTTCATCTACAACTACAATGGTATCAGTACATCTTGGGTATATTGGTATAAGGTTCACATTTCTAACAAAGATTTCCCTAACTGCCGAGTTATAGAGTGATGATAATTATTTGAGGCTTTCACAAATATGCAGTATCGAAGCTGAAACTGTCTCCATCTATATTGTCCACAAAGCTGGTATTCATATTATCCTCAACGGAAAAATTAATATAACAATATCTATTTTTTGATTAATGCTCTCACTCTAGGCTTTCAAATTGATTGGATCACAAGATCCTCCCATCAGAAGACACTTTATCTTTAGTGCACTGGGATGAAAATCAAATTGATAAATCTTTAGAAATCCGGCTAGATGTACATAAAACTAGCTTATTATGGCAGATATTATGACCTATTACAAGCAAATATGCAGGCACATGCATCTGACTAATACTTGCATGGTAAGGCAACCAAACGGTAGTAATTTTGGCCATGATGAAGATCTTTTTAACATTAGGAGAACATTGCAGATTACTGATGCATGTAAAACGGAAGTGCACCAAAAGAGAGGGTCTAAGGGAAATGTGTATTGGCTTCGTAATAAATATGAACCACGCGTCACAGGAAATCAACGATTTCGTGGATATTAACAACGATGGTAAATATTAGCGCTCAGTTGTTAATTGGATTGTGGCTCTGAGATGACGTTCGGTGCATTACCAAATTATATAAAGTTTTAGGTATGACGCCAGTTGTTTGTCAATCAGTAGCCTATATTAATCATGCCGTCTTATTCTGAGTATCGGTTGACGTCAGCTGTAAATATTGCTAGGGTTATGCTCCACACATCACCCGCGTGTTATCATATCGTTTCGGTAGATTATTAATGACTCGTGGTATCAACGACACAGCTAGGCACCGGTTGCCGTTGCGCCTATCGGTATTCTTGTTATTGATAGCAGCAGTCAATGCATTTATTAGTCAATGACTATCAATTGTTAATCTGATTTCTAGTAGAACCTGTAGATTGCGGACTATTGGCAGATGAATATTCGACAGTGGCACTAAATTAATCATACATTTAATGACCCGTTTGCTACAGTAATACTAACGATAATATTGGTGTGATGGTGATAGATTAGGTCAAATGTGATGCCTCGTCAGATCCCCGCAAGTCCCACCCTACAATTCAGTGACAATATGCAAATACAGGAATTTACTATAATCAATGGCACGTGAATGCGCGTTATGATGTTTCCTAGAATGTAATTGATAATTTGCTTTTGTGACAGCAACAGGATGATTGATCAATATAAATATCAGAACCATTTCACATGCTAGCATTAACAATAATGTAAGCCGACAACCGATAATACATGAATGCGTTATGTGATTTATATTTACATTCTCCAAAGTGTAAATACCTACGCCAACCTAATTGTTAGATGCACTGATTTGTTATTTTAATGCAACAAGTTAATAGATATAAATATAGTCTCCATGTGGAGGATGCAATATCTTTTGAAGATAATTACATATTTTACATTTTGCTGTAGCGATAAATAACTGGTCCCCTGCTCACTCATGTCGATAATATGGCTTTGCCAGATTGCATCGAATGATTTCAATAATTAAACAATGTAATCGACCAACATGAAGGCCATCGTGATTAATGCTCTGCCAAATAATCATTGAGTCAATTCAATTACCATCCCCACAATCAATTATTGAAACAGCATCGTCATCGCCTACCTAAGCTCAAAGTATTTCGAAACTATGGCAGGCCAAAAACTGTGCACTATTACGCAGAAATATTATTCTATTGTTCTGTAAACATCAAGGTGGTTTTCATAATAAAAGTTTCTGAATCGATGGGACCTACATATATTTCTGGCAAGCATCCGGTCATTCAGAATTTTATGTACGATTGTGAATGTGCATGGGAGCATGGCGCTGGAAAGGACATGCGCCATTGCCTGTGACTGCAAAGTACTGGTTGCAGTCACTTTTTTAGACATCTCTCTCAAATTAAAAGTGCTCTGGGTGAAATATTTTGATGGCTGATGTTGCTGCGTTAACCACAATCTATTGCTGACACAAATTAAGCATTAATAATAAATGTTTGACAATCAATAGCCACAAATAATAGTAAAAGATCAAGGATGAAAATGTTAGCTCTAACTTTCGGCTTTCATTATTGCCTAACAGCCACACATTATCACTCTGTTGCGATATTATAGCATTCTCACCAGTAGATGCCACTATACCTCGCCGAATATTGGTTAATGGAGCCTACCCGCCATAATGGTTTATATCAGGTAATCACACTGGTTATATAACGTCATCAATTCATTCTTACAACCACATTTTGCCATTCAGAGAGCGGACATTGTGAATAAACTCCACTCACAGAAGTGCCCATAGCGAGAAACAATTTCATCAGATTTTATACCCCATATATCAGTTTATCGAAATTTAAGCGAATCAAATTGTGAGCATTTTATTCGAGGTATAGGCTGATAAGGAAACGTCTTCTTCAATTTACGGTCAGATAAGTATTTAAATTTATTCGTGTTGCTCTGAATTAAAAGAACGTTGAACTATTTGGAAAGGTTTGGAACTCATTTATAATGCACACAAATAAATTTTCCAGTAATTTTTTTTACTGGGCATGTGTACACACTGATGGAGAAGTCTACTTGACTGTGGTGAATGGCGGGATAGATAAAACAATTTTCGATAACTACCATTGGATTCAAT
This sequence comes from Urechis unicinctus, assembly GCA_034190875.2. NCBI lineage: Eukaryota > Metazoa > Annelida > Polychaeta > Xenopneusta > Urechidae > Urechis > Urechis unicinctus. The sequence continues at coordinate 64,465,075 of CM067358.1, read as the reverse complement.
ATTGACCCTATGTTTCGCATAATAATTTTGATATTTAGATAAAATGTTTACAACCATCCATATCCGTAACCCCGGTTCTGTGTAGCAAACACCATGGTTGATTTCTTTTCCAGCTCCAACCATACATTAATTTTATTCGTAATAGAATAACATTTCACTTTCTTGGTCGTCATCACACAGTCAATTTGTAATAACAGTGCAGAAGTGTTTCTCCTGTTCTTTGATTTTAAAAATGGTAAACTTAGTGTCAGTTAGTCACGAGCGTGATGTAGTGAGAAAAATAGTTCATTATTAAGTTTTTGGTATGCGGGGTAGATTATGTGGCATGGTGAATGAGGGACTTGCAATGCCATTTAAAAAGTCACGAGGCTCCACTCCATTTTAATTAACGTAACATGTAGCCGCTGGAATACTGCTGCTGTTTGTTGATAAATTGATTTGCGTGTTTGATGATTGCTTGGCACAAGTTCAGTCACTGTAGGAGATTAATATTTCTGCAAATCATGCACTCTGTTCTACTGCCAATAATCTGCGTCCCATTTTATGTGTATTTTACAAAAATACATAGTAGCGTCCTGTTCAATATAGCAGTCATAAAATGAGTCATCACGACACCCCATTCCGTATCACACTTGCTGAATCCGTCACCATGCTATAATGTTATCCATAAGATATTGTAATGCAACATTTGTTTCAAGCCTTTAGTGGAGTAAAAATACATGACGAAACAACATACGGAATGAGTGCTCGACGTTCAACTCGTAGGACATGGAATTATCCGCTTAACATAAAGTAACAGCGTCTAGGACCAAATATTTACTGAAGCTCATTATGAAATGAATACCGCACGTGTAGGGCATTTTCTATAATCTGCCGACGCAAACCACACAATTGAACACAATATTTTACAGTTTTCTGCTTTGATAATGAATGCATGGTTGTTTTGTTGGTTAAGTCACCGAAGCGCTGTTGTAGTCTAAGGTGAGGCTGTATCGTTCAACATATGCGTTGCCTGTTTACTGCTTTGTTATTCCCAATTGCAGAGACACTCGAGCTTATCTGCATGAATCATTACCGCGTTCATTGTTCAAAGAAACATATCATGCACATATATTCTACTGTCAAATGTACCAGATGGTATCACACAGTGCACAACGTCTCTATTATACATAATTTTATCTGTAGGGAGAAGACCGCAATACCGAGGAAAACGAAAGCCGCTTCTGTGTAGGACTATATGAAAACAGCAGATAACCGGTTTTCGCCTTAGCTTATGTGACATTTCGGTGATCGCTTCAACAGGCATGAGTCAAGCTCTTCCTAATAGTTAACTCGGACAATGAATCACAGCTCTGATGGCTCACTTGTAGCCAGTATCCATATCGTTATTATGCGGCTGAATTCACAAGTACAGCCAAACAATTTGAATATTGCTTGTTGGTGCAAATGAATATCTGAACCATCCTTTCATATCGGTTTCAGGCAATTAACCTACAGCGAAGCTTAAATGGTTAGCAAATGCCTGTAACCTCGAAAAGTTCTGCATCAATGTCAGTTAGTTGATAATAATGAAAACCATAATGGCCATGTATACTCTAAAGAATGTGTCAGAGGGAAGCGATGTAGGTTTATTGATCCGTCGTTCAAACCAAATACACAATCCAGAGCAACAGCAGTGAAGGCAAACAACGAAGGCTTACTTATCGCTCTAAACGTCTGATTTCAGTTTCAATTGTGAGGAATGTCATCTATCAAAACAATACGTCTCTATATTGATCGCATGCATGTAGACATGTGTTTAATAGATTAGGTTTTATTCATATATAAATGATGCTGTGGTTAAAATGTCGCAGTCCTGGACGACTTTGAGAACATTGATACAGCTCAGCGAAATCAAGAACAGTAACAAAACTCGGGCGAAAGACGCTAGGCAAATCAACATTTGTTAATTCTGCAATCAAATCGATGAAGTTTACATCCGGAAAGTAACTGACTAATCTAATCCAGTGCATTATACTTAGCTCATTCGTCCTTGTCAGGAAATGACCTTCACCAGCCATCCTGTGCTACAGTGTAATATAACGAATGTTATCGCAAGAGCTTAGATTATTCCCTGATTAATCAAGCAATATATGGTAAACAAATTCATGGCTTTCGTGATAATGTGAGAGTTATTTATGATGATCTGTTTTGCAACCCATTCAAACTTCATCCATCCATTCATTCCTGCATGTATTAATTACAATGCACGCCGACGCTGCTATTCATGATCATTCAAAGCTGTACGAATATAGTCCCGCGTTTGACTGATGGTGGTTTGTGGAGCAATTGATTCTTAAGATGTGTTAGATGATGCATATCATAGCCGCTCTTTAAGATGGGATATCCAAGAGCATAAATATAAAAATAAAGTGTTTTGCAAAACAATAATGCAAACCGACGTTTTTACTTTTCAAATGCGCTACATGTAGCTTTGCAACCGCATACTGCAATTTGTGATGTACGGTGCACAGCATGTCTGTCATACATACATGGGTTACCTTACATTTGATCGTTAATGCTTCACCGTTTGGAACTCATGATCTAATTTCATAACGTAGTACTTGCTATATCTCTAGGTTATCGCGTGCAGCGTGCGCACTGAACACACTGCGTCGTTTTCACAAGTTTCTGTAGGCAATGGAATTAGATCGTGTCATGCCATAAACTATGTGTGCGTGAGAAAATTGACTTACAATGCTTTGATTCTTTGATAAGTAACGCACTGGCACGATTTTTGGCAGCTCATTCTTAATTGAGCTACTATATAGTGAAGGCAACCATAAATCGAATTGTACCGCCTATTGATTACCCGATTAACAGTGCCGTTATAAGTAAATTATTGATATGTTTTCATTCGCTATTACCACCAAATGTCTGCACAGAAAGTTAGCATCAATAGAACATTATTTGACGCGTGAATTAGAAAAGGTTTGATATTTTTCTTGCCCATGAGCATTTATCGGATAGCACTGGCCTACACATAGGCAGAATAGTAATGTTTGTGTATGGTTTGTCCTAGCTCTGTCACCGATATCATTTGTTGACCTTCATTTAGAATAATATAAACAATATTGGGAAATCGTAACGCCCTTTTGGGCAATGCAGTCGGTTTTAGATTACATTATAAGATACTCCAGTAAACTATACGGCATTTGTTGTCACGTCTGATAAACTTTGATATTATTCGGGACACAAAATTTATATCATCAATGGATTGAAATACAAAGACAGCTATGGAAAGCTGCTCAATTCGTGGTAATCTATCATTAACTTTGATAAAATTGCGTTTAATGGATTGCTGTCAAGATGCAATAAAATGCCAATAAATGAAAATTTCTATGAGAATAACTGAGAAAATTTGCAAGCATAAACAGATTAATACAAATTAATAACATCATGATTTTTTTCTGAAATTGACCTTAGAATAGTACGATCAAACGATTGTTTGTTTAAGTAAGCAGTCAGACATGGCGCTAGGGCAAATTTAACATTGGTACAATATCAAGTATTCCGCGCCGCAGTAACACACCTATATGCAGCCTAAGCTGCATTTCACAGGGGTTAAAAATATATAGTCCGACGTGTACTGGACATTAGTTACAATTAAATGTATGTTTTATTCTTATATATAGTCTATCAGCAGGACGAGGATGTTCCACCTATGATGAAGATTCAGTTGTTTGCTTCTGTCTGCCGAGTATGCGACGTTAACCATAATTAGAAGCCCTACTGATCCATATATGCAATCATATTTTTACAGGTAAGAATGTCATAGTTTGAAGAGTCAAGGCGATGTGATGTTGATGACGAAATTGAAATATATCCTACATTTACGGTGATCTGTTTATTGATCTTAAGAATAAGGTACCGTGAAACACAATATTGACTGGTGTTACACAGACATTTTGTGCCGACCAGTGAAGAGGTAAATGATATTACGACGAGACAGATATGTACACACTCACCTTCCACTAAACACTGAAATATTATCCAAACCCACCAACCCCCCAACTTACAAACCGAACCGATCAACGTGCTAATCTCCCATCCGATACATCGCGAGGATGGTGGAAAGAGCAGGCTGTTTTAATATATTATAAACTAGTGAGCAATGGATAAACAGTTTGAATAGATCATGATAAATCATGCTTAGGACACGTAGAATGTGTGACAGAATGGTGATTAAGACTCTGATTCATTGTCCGGGATAACTTCCAATAGGGGCTTTGCTAACGAATGGGTCATCTTAAAGTCTCAGGGTATCTTCAGAGGAGGTAGCTTTGGTCTGTAGTAGGAAATGAGTTTATCTGCAGTGTAAATGCGGTGTGACTTCGTTGCGCCAGTGTGTAATCCCTGAAAAATGTATTTCGAATTTATATCCTGGGTTCGAATATAATCATATGAGTATTTGATTGATGGAAAAGTAAGGATGCATATTTATCTACATTTATCTCACAATAAGGCTATTAATGGATTCAATCTCTACAGCAATCTCATCATATTCTGCGCCGATCTTCAGCTTTGGCCCACCACCATGCTCCACTGCCAGGTCATACGCGTGCTATAAAAGTATCTTTATTTCATTGTTCGCTATTGAATTCCTTCGTGTTTATATTATGTGCACGGTGATTCCGGGCTTTTGGTGATCATGGCGTCTGATAGATAATTTATGAATTGCAATGTTGTTTTCAGTCAGTGGCATGGCATAATAAGTAAGCTGTAAACATCAATATTCCTCACAGATATCTGTGTATATTCATACAGTAGATATTATTTTTAACGATCGAGCACATGCACAGATGCAGCACAGCCGCCGCACACTTCGTGAAAGTGCTATGTTGACTGTTGTTAAGACTTGAACTTGGTGGAATCCATCCAGACATTGATTCATATCCTTTTAGCTGGTATTCGGCTGATTAGTTTTGACTCAGCCACGGCCCACGCATTACTCGTGTGGCCTATACATACCTCACATCTCTCCCGTGTGATCACTTCCTTGTGGTGTCAATTAAATCAAGACCTCTCGCTATCAGTTATTAACCACACAGCCCAGACGATGAATGGCATAATTATAGTTGCAAATTGTTATTAGTTAAACAATAATCCGTCATGCGACTCTCTTAGTAATACAGCACGGTTATGCAGACTTTGAGGTGCAAGTATAAAGCAGAGGTTCGCAAAACAAATTTGTAATTAAATACATGGCTGATTAGTTAGGCACATTATGCTATCAATGCTTACAATTAAGGGGTAAAAAATATGCAAAACAGATAATTCATGTAGTTATCCGAAAATTCCACTGTTAAATCTGAATATGAAAGGTACAGAACCTTCCAAGATGGATTTCCAATAAATGTTGCCTTAATCGGGGGACGCTCATTACCAATAAAGGGTACGGAATGCATTACTCTTGCAGTACATTGATAAGCACATTGGTTAACGATAGGCAAGTGCATAAGTGATAGGCAAAAAAGGAGAAAACAAGTTCATTCGATGATTACCTGAAAAACTAAATTGTTATGGTTTGTTAGAACAATGCCATGCTGTTTATGCTGTTTTTGAAACACGACCTAAAATAGGATATATTGATTTCCTTGTATGTCACTGTGTTGACAATATGGCGTAGACATAATGTTATTGGCATTTTATTGTTGCGTGCAATAAGCTACCATCTTTCATCGATATATATATTCGATTTCTTTTGCACAGCCATGATGTGACAAGAGGTCATTACTTTAAGATGATCTGCTTATTCTTAATAACAAAATACCCTTACATCACGCCATGCTAATCCTCTTTCGCTGTCTTTGGTTATTCCGCAGTGAACACGTTGCATTGAATACGTTGATGAGTAGTTGATGCTGCCATCCTATCGCGATGGTGAACTAGAGGTTTTTGCGCATGAGCTGTATATTATAACCGCCACAAATGTTTCCTTTTTTGTAAAGACCGTAAACGGACCTCATAAAGAGGTGATCTCTAGATACGTTAACCGTAATTTAATTCATCTCCGCAAAGTTATTAGGTCGATGCCAATGTCTGGGTATAATTGCCCTATTAGGCTACGTGACAGATACCAGTCATCAAATGATTCAGCCTATGCTGCCTTTCACACTCTGCCTGTGAGTCATTTGTAGTCGACCAACGATACTGAAACTCTGTAACACACCGTCCCAGATGGCCTTAATTTGCTTCGATATTCATGTTAGCCCTTTAGCAACTGCCTTCATAATAGATTGTGCTACAGAATTCAAGAAAGGAATTGATGTTGAATATTGTCTGAATACCACTGAAGAGAGCGTTAATGTCATGCCAGGTGCATTCTGTTTTATTGAAGACAACAGCAAGTATATCCCTTGTTTTCCCCCTATTTTTAAGAAATGCTCTGCTGAAAATTGGCATTAATATTGGTGACACTTAAGATAGGTAGTTCATTGTGCAACATAATCAACTGTTTCTCGGATGGCGCAAGTAGTATTTTACTACACACACACACACACACACACACACACACACACACACACACACACACACACACACACACACACACACACACACACACACACACACACACACACACACACACACACACACACACACACACACACACTCAATTACTGCTTCAGCAAATATCACATGCTAGAGGATAAGCGGTGTATTAGTCGACCAACGACCAGATTCACATCAGCAAGCTTGCTTTCAGTGGTCGACACCCTGACCACAACTCAACAGAGGACCACCAACGCATCCAGTAGATATGAAAATTAATAAATTGCATTAACGTTTACAGGCTGTTAATGGCGGCAAGGTACCAATGCGTACTTTATGTCTAGCGGTGCCTGCTATTTGTTGGAGGAAAAGCTTTCGGCCATATAAATCAAATGCAAACAAATGCAATCGGCTTCTTAGACGGCATGGCGCCATCTAGAAGACGGCTTCAGTCAATAACTCCGCTCACTCTGGTGACTCGAGCGATTAACAATTTTATCCAGCCATTATCTGTGTCCCTTGTCCTTATTCAACTTACTCTCTATTGTGTTTTAAATTTTAGTTGTCTTATCATCAAGACGAATTCAACTAGTCTCACGCCATTGCCCCGGAGAACACGGGAATCTCCACTAAAACCTTGTTGTCGAGAGCCTTGATGCGCGTCAACTATATAGTCTTGAAGGTATTAAGGTATGCATTGTGCGCATTTGATGAACCACATTATGGTTTTTAACGCGTCCTTACTATTATGAAATGGTGTCAGCAAGTTGTTTTATTTGGTAGTATTATCATGATAGCTAACATTGGAATAAACGAATATTGGTCCACATATAGCAAATCGGTACAAAATAATCTGTTGTGCGATATCTACAGTAAACACTCTTTGGATCATTGGTTACAGGACGGGTTACTGCGATTATGGTAGTAATAAAAAGTATGGCTATGCTTTGCTATTATTAGGTCTTGGTGCCCTTTATTCGAATTTAATACGTGCACTATGCAATTGCAGTATGAAAAAACCGACAGATGATATTTTATGTCAAGGGTTGCTCCCAAAAGAGGTAGGTTACGAAGCAGGATAGCGGTTAAAGTATATCAGCCGCAAGGAGAAAAGACTGGCACCATTAGTCACCATTGATAGATATATTTGATTTCAATATTAATACTGCTTGTTTGGGACTTTTACGCTTACTGTGTCATATGTTGGAAACGATTGCAAAATCTGAATTCAACCTGCATATAATTTCTTGATGTATATATGCATGCGCGACTCATTCTCACATTGTTAACGATTTATACATTGAAAAGCCTGCTATACAAGAAAGCAAATCCAATTAGTACAGGGGCAATTGGTCTCTAGCCAGACGATCTCCTTCTCAAAATAAAACATGGTTAAACACCCAGCAGTGCAAAAAAAAAAATGCAAATCATTTTATTTCACCTATACCTCTTTTTGCCTGTGCAAATCACCTGTCGGTATAAGGTGAAGCCGTCGGGGATGGAGACAAATGTGATTAATAATTAGTAAAACTGGACCGACGTGGGGTGTTGGGGATGTGGTGATAGTTTGGAGTGCCGAAAAATCTAGAGTTTGCATTTAAGATGATATAATAGATTGCCAATGCTGATTTCACGTTTACAATGGAATATATGCGTCAACCATTGCACATTAATTCGTGATATGATTAATTGTTTAATCATACACTAGCCTTATAGTTACATGTATCTACATTATTTGTATTGCAGTAGTGGCTTCTATCATGTCGCCTACTCACCCATGCCAAAAATACAGCCCCAGCAGATCGCGGCGAGGATTGGGATAGTTGTTCAATGGCCAAAACGGCCAGAGTGATTGATGCTATGCTAACTAGTGATTTAGTAAATTTGGCCTCCCACAATCCATTATAGGCAGAACCTCGTCAGCTTCTGCCTCAGCCTAAAGCATTCGGAAACTATGGCAAGCAAGAATGATTAAATATTACGCTATTGTAACAAAAATATAACTAGTTTTCGCTGTCAAATTGATGACATTGTAATTAGTTGATAAATCTGTGCAAATATGAATCATTATCACAGCTCTAACTAACTGTTTTATTTGATTGGATTGAATTCTATATTAATAAATTCGCTGTATGTTTGTTGAATTCGTCACAACAGTTGACAACTCATTCGTATCTCAATAACTATTATGTGAAGGCAACCATCAATCATCTTAAACACGAAGACCACTGCTGCAACTGCAAATTACGCAAAAATACTGCTTAAATTCCTTGGGATAGAGAGTTTGTGTCACGACCAGTGCTTTTACATTTAACCCACAATGGATAAACAAATACACCTCTCGTTGTTACCCACATCATTTTATTATTTAGTAAAAACACTGCACAAAAACTACATGTGTTTTGGCAATACTAAGGATGGACAGAAGAAAAGGTTACGCGAGATCATTTATCATGTTATTGTCAAAATTCAAGAAGCTCTTTCGAATATCTGTATGATCACATGCTATTGCATGGACGTTATTATAACAGGCTAGAATTAAACCAGCCAATTATCGATCAGGGGTCCAAAACTTCTGCTAAACCAAGAACTGTAACCGTCCCTAGTGGATATATATACATTCCACCGACAATGCTCTTCAACCGATGGGTTAATTGCATACCATTCTATAGACTGTTAGTGTTAACAATATGCAATACAATAACAGAGGTCAGACGAAGGCGATTGTCAGCCTGCCCACGAATCATTGAGAATCTTTTGGGAAGATTTTGTCATTGTAGCTGCTCACGTACTATGTTCTTGTTTATGTTTAATCCAGAAACCGTAATAATGTGTTTGTCTGTTTTCAAAATACATATACTATGCTTTATCGTTGTACATACGCGCAAAAAGTAGACGTGACAATGGTGAATGGTGTGAGACACTGATCAATTTGCCTTGCAACAGTCCGACAACTGCAACAAAGAAACTATGCAACAGGTCACATTGTTCACCCTAAAACACGCAGAGTACATTTTTATATTCATAGCAAATATAGAACAACTTTTTCCCAATCCTAGTTCTTGAAACTATGTAGCACGCAATATGGTTCATTTATCTGACCCCCCCCCCCCCCACCCCACTCCGCACCCTCTAGAGATGAAATATCTCCTGATGGCCTGAGATGCGATAAGCAAAACAAATATATGTTATGAGTACTTTATTTACAATGTTTGTTCAAAATCTTTCGTCATCTTTGAACAGTAATTCATAAACAAAATAAATTCGTTTTGTTGCACCTGATGCATGAACACGATGCCAGTGACGTAATAAGGCAAAACGAGTTTTTAGAGATGATTAATTAGATAAAATTTCAAATTAATACCAGATATTTACGTGTGTCACGTAGTGAGGAAATGTTTACGAGAGTATCCAATGAGTTCTTTTGCGATGGATGACAGATTATATTGCATGATGAATTAGCGGCTTGTAAGCTTATAGAAAAACGTCACGAGCCGCCACTCCTGTGCAAGTAACATTGTAATTGGTTGCTGGACTTCTGCAGCTGAGCAAGGAATATGAATGGATTGAATCGCATGTTTTATGATTGCTTACCAAAGAGGACGCCGGGGATTAATATTTTCAGCAAATCACGCATTGCATTCCAGAATCGCGCACCGGGTGGACTGCCTCTTGTGTTCTGTCACACTTTTTGCTACAAACACAAATAACACAATGGACTGTTAATTAATTCGTGTTTATCGATGTTTTGTTAAAAATGCACACACATCTAGCATTTTATCGTGAATGCATTACGGATTTACCACTTCAATGTTTTACGTATTTACTAACGTCATTCCAGCCATATATTTTGTGTGTAGTTGTCTTTAAGACTGTCAATTTGTTTTCCTTAAACACAACGATACCATCCGATTTCTCACATATACCTATTATGACGCCCGCCATACCACTTCTTTTTGGACACATTTTGGTAATATAAATAACATACGTATGTTGAAAGAGAATACACTCACAACATCGTCTTGATGTTTTACTAGAGGCGATACCCTTAGAAGACAACGTTATAGCAATATAACTTATATCACCTCTGTGAATTAGGTGTACCAAGTATACGTTTATACAAGTTCGTTCAAGTATTCATAATAACAGGGGATTGTCTTTCTATAGGTTAGCAAAATAATCTCCTCAGCATTTACTTAGTGCAAAGTCGCTTGGTTGGTGTTACGTTGGAAATCTCTGCATTACATTTCAGTCTTAAGTACTGGCAATCAAATATTAATGTAATCTGCTTGGGAAAATCTGCCTACCCTATGTATTTATGGGAGACTTCGGAGAACAAGATTATGTTTGTATCTCTTCTTGTTCACCGCCAGCTCAAATATGCAATGACGGGGGCCAAAATGACTCGCAACTACAATAATATTGCTCATTTAGGCCTAAACTTACGTAAAGTAAACATGCTACAGACTAAATTAAAACTTATAAAAACGCCACAATGCTGGCCATTGACAAACAATATGCCACAAGGTAATCCTGACCAGGGGTATGTCACGGGGAGATCATCATTGTTTTTGTCATCTTAGCGTGAATAAGGTCGCACCAAATATCAGATGTCGCCATTGATGTAATTAAATTATCTTAAACAATTTGTTGCGCAGCAGGTTATTACATATGCAATAACACAATGCAGTCAATTAATGGTTATTAGGCGCTGTTATGAGCTGATAACCACATTACTCTCATATTATATAAACGGCAGAAGGTCTTGTTAGATTCTGCTTCCGAAGCAGTGTCGGTACTGACAATTTGCACTAAAGTGGTGCCAGAGGTGAGAAGACGGAGCGAGATAAAGTCGTTGGTGCTTCTACTTTGACAAATGTAAACAATATGCTGCAATAGCCGTGCAATTATTGCATCTGGTCTCAAAAACACAACAGTCTTATATACCACTAATAATTTTTGAAAATAAGAATTCAATTCCAGCCTCGAACAATAAAGATGCGTGACCAAATTTGATAAAATACTGATCAGCTTTGCATGCTAGATATATACAACTGTTGATGTTATTGATTTAAATAATATTCGTATCTATATGTAAATTTCAATTCCAGTTTGTTCGTGATGTTCAGTGGAGATCAAATGAAGCATCTACATATGAAAGCTTTCAGTCGACTGAACGTGGTCAACGAAGCAACTAAGGCCATCAGAAAATGTCATTCCCCATTTGTACGAAAATAACTTGTTATATATACTGATTAAATGGGCCTTATCGGCATACTCTACAATCCACTAGCATCAATGAATGCCGTTAAAAATTGATGATCATCTACCTGGCAGATAATTGTTGTTGGCTGTCATGATCACTCGTGCATAGAGAATATACCGTTTTACCTATTACATAAATAGAAATGCACTGTTGAATAACGGATCAGACGTTTGGATGCTAGGACCTATGACTAGCTTACCAAGAAGTCGATTGAGCTAACATACGAGGAACGCCCGTATTCTTAACACAAGAGATGAATTAGGGAGAACCGTATTTTATTTTGATTTCCATTAAACCAAGCTCGAAATTACGATAATTTCTGCCGTATCAACAAAAGAAATGAAAGCCATTGCGAGACAGTAACTTCTCCAAACATATTAGACAACTAATAATTTTTGGTAATATATTTAAAGCGCAATTGGGTATTCATTAACGGGGAGTGTTACACTGTTTTGTTGATGATAGACCCTGAACACCCCTTATATTCAGCACTGTTTAAATGAAGAATGCACATTTAATCCTCGTTATGAATTCAATGCCCCCCGGTTGTTTGGTATTGTCTCTAAGGTCATAAGCCATATGTAGCGAGGCTTAGATGAGCACGATAAGCTCGAGTGCGAATGTAGCAGAACGACACCATTTAATTAACGAACGTCATTTAACCATTTATGTTACGAGCACTAAACCATTTTAACCAATATATCGCAGTGAACTTTGCCTGTTAAGACGGTAATAATCATTATACATCCCTATCACAGAGAGACATTCATATTCGTTCTGCAGCACACATTATTCCAAATGATGTCAGTCGATCACCCACACCTGGATAAGATTTGAGCACATTTGATATGTTGCTTAAAAGTTACGTTTCACAGGCAAGGGGAAACGATTAACCCATATTGGTACATGTTAGAGCGCCGTACACTATCTGCGAGTATACTTGATCTGATCAATGCTTAGCACCCGCAAAAGATTATATTCAGTTGCAGAATTATTTATCCATTGTATTTATCCATTGTTTGTGAAAATTATCCAAGGTCCAGGTACGCACACTCGTACTCAGTGCACAAAACAGCCTCATTTGCGATGATGAACAATGCAAGTAACACCGCCCTCATTCACAGCCAGACCCTCATACATTTCACAAGAATTCCAGGACCCCCAAACTAGCAAAGCAATCACAATTAATCTCTTTTAAGATCTTCTAAATTACGTGTCGTATTCTCAAATCCCTTTGAGGCAAAAAGAATGTATTGCAATCTAGCCATAGCCCTCACACAATTAACATTCCTATCTATCTACTTCCAACCCCCTTTATTCCCAAAACGTATCAAAATTACAGGTAATTAACATCAGACCCTTTGATCACTAGTCTAAACCTTATCACTATTCAATCTCAAGCCCTTTTATGTTTAGTTAGTAATTGTGGCAATGTCCAGGGCGGGCAGATACCAGTAGACATCCAATCAGAATGCGCCACCTATGTCTAGCCCACATTTTGCCCTATAAATACAAACACAAACCTCATATATCGCACGCATCTAGAACTTCGTCTTTCATAACAACATTTTCTAGTAAAGACCATCCATAGATCCTCAGAGCGTGCCGATCTGCAAGTTCGTAAATAAAGGATTATATCTATAGTTCGACGTATCAGTTACTTGCTACATCTCTCGCAAGTCATCGTAAAATCCCCGACGGTCCAACAAGTCAGATGATTCGATAAACGGACTAATCGACCACTACCCTGGCAAATTGTAACCAGGGTTCTATGAATCAACTTTCTCCCTACGTTATCAGTTATATTACATGCGGGGTGGTTTGAAGTTCTCGGAGACAGCCGGTGTTTATTCACGTGGTCTGTTTTGTTTTTCTCAAACCTATTGCAAAACTTCGGCTAGCAAGGTAGTGGTTGAATAGCCCCGTACATTCTCGATTTAGTCAAATGCAGTGTCGAACGTGAATGGAATTTCACAGTTGTCAACATATGTGAATTCGAAAAGAAAGAATGAAAGCGGCGTGTCAAATAGAAATCAAAATCAGGAGTATATTTGCATTTCACTATACCGCTGCATTTGCTTATTTCAATCATACTTTCCATATAGCAGTTGATTAGTTCTGTGTTTATCAGACATCGCACATATTAGACACGACTCATATGAAGATGTGACATTGACCAATATGGCCAAATTGTTAATGTTATCTCTTCTAATATTCTCCGTCATATCACTTACTACAAATTAATCTTTTCAGTGTTTAACAAAACATTTCCAAGTCATGCTATATCAACCTTGTTACCTTTAGGAGAAATGATTAAACATATGCTAGGTAATACATCACTACTTTCACAAAGCTGTAGATATTTTGGATAACTACACATGGTTGCGAGTTATATATTGATCTTCTGTCATACACTATCATCATCATCGCCATCATCATCATCATCATCATCATCATAATCATAATCATCATTATCATCACCGTTATCACCACCACTATCAATAATTCGGTGAGAAAATGTTTTATCTGCTTATCGCACAGCACGTATGGCGGCTTTGACGAGTGTATAAGATCTTACACATGTCTGTCAAAACGCACTAATGAATATTCAAGACCATAATAAGCCCATAAAAATGAATAGTATCATAAAATATCTGCCTTTCTCCCATAATGTGTATTATTCAGTATTTGTGAACACAAGCACAAAAGTCAATCAATTCAACGACTGCGTTTGGCAGTGTGTGCTTTCAGCTGACTCATGTGTATTCAGCTCTTTGTTGTTTGGGGAAGTTCTGACCAGAGGCTTAAGCGCATGTGTTTGAGAAAATTGAGAACACATAAGCAACCCACATTTGGCGATATGGCGCACTGGGGAAAATGTGGAAGCACTTTCGACACAACCAATAACACCTCGAAGATGGCAACTATATACTGCATCATAAGCAAAACATGTCCAAAAGCAGTTAACTATTGAGTGAGTAAAGCAATTTTATGCAAATGCCATAAATATGCTTCTTTATCGTTTACAATCGATCAACGATTACATATTAGCGCCAACTAAGATGTGACAGATGTCGCTTTCATATGATTTAGTTTCTCCAATCGATTACCTCATATTAGCTCTAAACCTATTCATACATACTGACAGTGATTAAATGTTTCCGCGGGTATCTCTCCTTTGCTTCTCACGTTTGAGGACAATATTTTTAATCACTGATCTTTGGTTATGAGCGACTATATCACACAGGGGCAAAGCCTAATAGGATGGTGGTTACATGACTAGCCAATATATTGCAACTCATGTCGACAATATGGTCGCGCGCTATTTCTTTCATCAGAAGGAATGTCTTTGATCATACAAAAGCTAATGTGGCGAACAGTCTGCATTAGACCAGGATGATGTTCAATGATGCGAGGTGTGTCATGAAAGCCCGGACATATGTGTAAGAAACTCAAAACGTGCACCTGTACAAGTAAGGTTGCTTGGTGTAAACGTGTGTGATTGGATTATTGCAATTATATTTCCATTGTGTGTAGAATATTAGCAAAACCTAAACTGGTAAAATATAGCGTTTCTCATTTTAATCACCAACCCTGTGTATGCCATGCATAACTATACATGAATGTAAACTTTGGTCTTGATTTTATCAGAGCAGAAAAGACCTGCATGCATCAAGAAATGCAAGTCAATAAATGTATTTTTTAATCTATAGGAACTGTAATCTCAGAACGCCAACAATAACCATACTGGCACGACAAGGTAGGATTAATGATTACAACGGATATTTCATCGACGCAAAGCACATTGTGATGACATGCTGCTGAGGTGATTGGTGACTGGTGTGCAAAGTGGCAATTATACAGCTCCAACTTGCAATTATACAGTCGGTGTAACGCAGGGAAAGTCATTGCAACCTGCTGTATGTATGACGTAATGATTACCTCATGCAGCTGACGCATCCTGCTCCCAGAGGTATGGCTATGCAGCGGTGATGATCATATTGTTAAAACGATATTAATATGCTAGTGAACAATGCACACTGTAATGCAACGCCCAGATGCAACACTGCAGCAGAGCAATAGGTTCTGGGCTTAAAATTGCTGTAGATTCGTGAGTTCAGAATAGTAGCAATTAATTTCACCTGGTATTCAAGCGACAAATTGTTTTAAGTTTTACTGGCGGTTTTCTCTAAGTCACGGACAATTTTGATCAAATGCGTACACGCAATTCGTGCTCATGTGCATTGATGGGACTCTAATGGTAATACCCGGATTATGATCCATCAAGCATACTGCATGCATTACCAACAAGCTATGCTACCGAACGTCACATTGAAGCGGGGGGGGTATGGATTCATGCAATATGGGCATAGGTTATAGATGACTCGTAGGTCAGCTTTATGTAAACAACCACATATATAAATCCACAAGCTTCACATCGTGTACATAATAATTGGTTTAGTATTCTGTTATTTTATATTAAGTTATGGCATATATACTCATCATTTCAGCAAAATGTTACTAAAACCATGCATATAATGGTTCTTTGCACTGATCGGAGTATATATTTTATGGGCATAGCAGTTAACATACATGATATATACAATATTATCCAAAAACTATCTGCAAATGATAGCAATGACATTGCATTTAAACAGGTGTTAAATATCCCAATAGGACGATGCGATCTCATATTTCTCACATCCAATGAGCTATTAACCGCCCTCACGTGTTACATCATATCATTGATTGATATAATATGCTATTATGGATAGAACCAATATAATCTCAAATGAGCAATATACCGGCTACTTTTTCCAGCAGCAGCAGCAGCAGCAGCAGCAACAACAACAACAATATCAACACTAGCTTTAACCGATATCGACAAACGAAAGTGGTATAATAAGGTCGTCATTGCAATGACAAGTATATTATATGTCAATAATCGAGTAGTAGCACACATGCCCTTGACAAATGTGCAACAAGAGCTAACTTCCAAATGGAATTAGGATCGTAATTGTAGTGATGCGCGATGTAAACCGATACGGTAATAACTGGTTTGTGATGACCTCGCAATGTCATTGAGCCATTATGTAACAGGCAGCTGTAGATAAGCACTACATTAACGGCGCTGTGGCGTAATTCATATCATTCAGGTAAAACAGAGCGTATAAATTCCAATTAGAGGAATATGAGATGAACCGATCATTTCTTCATGCCATAGTATCCCTGAATAAATCAGCACCTGCCGGTAACCCTGTACATTAAAATATGTTGTTTTCTGTTCTTAAAACTTGTGACCTTTAGGATGTATTTTTGTACACAGCCTGTAATTCATTGTTTTAACTAACTTTAACCGACTGCACTGCGCATCATCACAGCGGGGCTCCTACGCGATCTGGAAGAACAAGCAATAATACACAGGACATGTGGATGCAGACTGTTTAACACAACTCGTCGCTCTGCCTTTGTATCGGTTAAAGAGAAAATATGTACATTTTAAGTCCGTATACTATTAAGAAATAAGAGTTTGTTTCAGATATTGATTGGTCCGTCTCGGATTGAAATTAATCACCATGCTTGAGCAGCTATGGTTGTAAAGCGATCTGGACATTTATCCCTGCGCAGTGACAGATATGACAACTGTCGATGCATTAGTAAAACAATGCCAGCTTGTTTATTGCTACAACTGATGTACAAATATCAAACAACAGTGAGTATATTCTATGTACTGCTCAGTGAGTATAATCTATTTATTGCAAATTGGTGGCCAAACATTATCATCTCTACATATTTGCAAAACATCTTAATATTGGATATATAATTCAGATAAATGATCGTAATACGATAACGAAATGTAGACTATAATGCCGTATAATCATTGTGAACATTACAATGGAAATAATAATGAAACCAAATTAAATGTTGCAAACCAAGATATTTAACTGTAGTTTTCTTTTCCCTCATTGATAGATGATTAATAATGATAAAGGAACAAGCGAAACGTCCCTTGTGAACGTGCATAGTAATACCACGGACGTTTATTGGTCATTTATAAGTCTTTGACGACCACAAATAATTAGAATAATCAGTAGAACGGCCTATTACATTGAATATTATGCCGTGAATACACCAATGTTAATCAGTCAACGTTGTACTACACGTCAATCACAATTTATTTGCATGACAAAGCTCTTAGTGTTGTACAATCCCTATTAAATCTTAGCTATTGGCCTGTTTCTATCAAGGAATGATTTAATGAGCGGGATATTGCCTATTCAAATGCCACACTGATTGAACCATCTGAACCACACAACATCATGAATATGGTTTGATTAATAAGACAGAAAGTAAAAACAAGATACATTTCTGCTGCGTTGTCTGTGTGATTGGTGTAAAATATCTCGCCGCTGCAGCATTCCCAGGACATCACAAAAATCTGTAAAACGACGGTAGTAGATGAATTACAATTGAAATGGGTGAAACACAGTAACTATTTTATTCAAAAAATCCCGAGGCAAGTTTCACCTTTAGTTGCCATGGCATGGCAGCTGTTTGGGTGACAGAGACAGAGAGGTAAGTATGTTTTTGCTCTGAGTTTATACGGCCATTAGTCTCAAACAAGATCTGCCGCAACTGACGCGATCAATAGTAAGTCGATTATAGGTAGTCCCAAAAACAATTATTGGCCCATTTATCGCACAGGATAATATCTATTTTGTTTGGCTTTGCTTCAAATGTGCCGCGATGATGTTATCTGGTAATTGCATCACACGCATGACAGGTACTTAATGAAGTCTACAAGTAATCACACATGTCAATCATTGAGCAGTTACGCTTCGTAAAAAGCAAACCATGCCTCCTGCACCATTTCTATTATCTGAATCTTTGGCAAATATGCATTCTTCTGCAATTGTGAATAATCAAATCAATTATATTGATCTGATATTGCGTTATCCAGGCTGCTGATTACAGATTACTTTCCATGGTCCTTGCCTTCACATATAACACCGTTTACTCAAATTATGCCGTCATATTTGAGTGAATGTCATTAAAGTCGTTTTGCGCAGCTACGGCTATGTACAACTGTCCGTGAGTGTTATTCTGATGTTTGAAAGTATCACCATTCAGTTATGGGACCGCCATGGTCAGAATCACGAGAAACAAGTGAGAAAGGTTATTTACGATCAAGTGCTTGGATTTTGCGGTATAATATAGGTTTGTTTGGAGCACCTGGTGTAGTGAAACATCCATATCTAAACTCTCCTGTGCCAATTACATATATGGAGGCTTCGCATGTATGAACTCACGGTTATAGCTTTTCACCACCTTTAAACAAATTCTACTGACTCATTATAGTTTTGGATTGATTGTAGAAGCAGATGGTCCTGGTCAGCTGATCCGGTACCTGTTAAGTGCCGATTATGTTACCAAGTCAAATTTCATTGAAGGCCTGATAGCAACATACATCATTGTCTTGTCAAATGCAATATAACATGGCAGACATTTGATATAAGTAACTACCCCTCATTTGAGGCGATCAAAAAGTGGACCCACACTACTTATTTTAGTTGGTTCAGATGACGTGTGACAAAGGTAGTAATTATTACACGAAAGCGTCTCTCTGCAGAATGCATTCTCTTCACCCAACGGGTTTTGTAGATGTCAGGTGAATATAATAAGTAAGTTTTTTGGCGGTCGGTTTGGATGGGTGGGGGTGGTGCAATCATTCTTCCATTATCAAATGCAACCATTTACTCGAGGTATGTTTGCAGATTAACGAAATTGTACACGATAGAAGGCACGGCTATCATATACTAACCCATCTCCCTCTGAATCAAGTACTCTCCAACCTATTCCCCATTTCCAAAAAACCCCAAACTAACTTATATTTTCAAAGCCAGTTACAAAAAATCACTCATTGTATTGCTCTTGCAAGGGGTATTATTTACAATATTCACCCTGAACAGATTTCAGCGCACTAAATGCGTCAAATGTATGTCTACAAAAGACAAATACGTCAGATTTTCAAAAGTCAATTAAGGTTCCTTGTAATAGGCCTCCCGCTATCTGCAGATTGAATCTGTTGCGACCTACCGTCAAATAATGTTCGCATGGTGATTCCATTTACGGGCGTTACTATCCCAATACTGAGAATGCGACTTGTTGAGCAGTTCTGCTAGACGAACAGATATTGTCGTCAGACCTTCGTCTTTTCGACGTAGTTTACACTTCTATAATCATTAGCTGTTAATAAATGACAGTCGAAATCACTCGACTTTTAGTATTCGGCATTGTCCGCGCAACGTGCTTTCCTCACTTACCATGTAGTGATGAACGTTGGATTTGTTGCCAATTCAGGAGTTCGAGGTTATGACCGTGGAAGGGATTGGCATAGCCATAACCATTCCTGCACGCTTGATTGACTGGAAATGGCAATCGTAACTTCTTGTATCTCATGGTTCCGTATTAGGATGTAGCCCTCGAATGACGCCAAAAGGATGAAATGTAGTCGTGATTAAGCGTAAAGAGAAAAACCTCAATAACACACTCATAATCGAGGAAGAATTTGGATTGGTATGGAATACCGCACCAAGTATTTTGGATTGGTATGGAATACCGCACCAAGTATTTTGGATTGGTATGGAATACCGCACCAAGTATTTTGGATTGGTATGGAATACCGCACCAAGTGTTTTGGATTGGTATGGAATACCGCACCAAGTATTTTGGATTGGTATGGAATACCGCACCAAGTATTTTGGATTGGTATGGAATACCGCACCAAGTATTTTGGATTGGTATGGAATACCGCACCAAGTATTTTGGATGAAGAGCACTCACAGTGAAACTTTCAATGCGTCAATGGCATCCTAGTCTCGTGCATTCTATTGCTGATTGTGCTCGTCGTGATTTTCATGGCAGAATGGCAGATGTTCTGGTTAGTATCTATTCTGCGGCATTTTATTGATGCCAACTGGATGCATTGCGTTGCGATTTCTGTTCGATCTTTCTTCATGTCTGGCAATAACCAATACATGCACAATGGCCCTTAAATACATGCATTGCATGCGAAAGTTAACGTTGCTCTGCGGATACTGTTCATGCAGTAAAAAGCAGGCATAGGTAGAAAATGAACTTCGTTTTCAACTTTTGCTAGTATTGTTTCCCACGAAATCTGTGTTCTATTTGTATTATTTCATCAGCTAAAGTTATTTTGGATTAATCGGGTTAAACATATCCTGAACATTGCTTTCATCAGTCTAGTGTTGATTTGGCAATTGTTTGAGATTGATCACTTTTTGGGCCATTCTTCATAGATCCGCATCTGTATAAGACACAAAGACACCAGAATCCTGCAGCATACCAGTCATTCCAGTAAATCTTTAGTTAAGCTATCCGTCATGGCGCTGTCGGTAGTATGACCAGAATCCATTTCTGAAGGATAATCCACCAATCCTAAATGACTGATGAGCCTCGCATCACACCACAGAAGGAAGATGCACACCCTTGGTCCGTTACTTTTGTTATCCATTTCTATATTGATCAGAATGTTGGCTGTTGCAAGCAAACGCAAGTTATATCCCAGTAAGTGTATTGAACGTTGCACTGAAGGCAATGTGCAATGTGCTTTCTTCACATTAGGTTTTAGTTATACATCTGCTGTAATGATCCTTGTGGTGGTGACGATCTGTCGTGTGTTTGATTATTTATTATGCGGAATAACATAGCCAAGTGATGTACAAACCTGTCTACTTATCTCATGCTATAATCTGAGCTTGCGACGCATATTGCAATGATGCTAATCAAAATGGACAGTTAGACTGTCGCACTCGTGGCAATGAAGTGTTAGGGTGTTGATTTCGCGGCATCTGCCACTTCACTGAGAAAACAACGCCTCACGGCCCAGACGAATCTCTACATAACGCTACCCGGGTAGAATCAACAGTGACGTTTACACAACCGCAACCCCTGTTGAATTATAATATTCTTTGATAGAGGTATTCCGATGTCTCTCCGGTTAAGATCAAAAATTAACGATGCCGTAATATAATAGCTTGTTTTTATTCACCCGGTTGTGAGTTCAAACTATCAGGTTGTTTTGACAATTCAAGATGCTTTGACATGATTTGAGTGTTTCGATGTTAGGACAATTCATTTGTGCGCGACCACCCGTACCAAAGCTCTCTAAGGTAATTTGCGACACTGCTCACGCCATCACAAGATTGACGTTGGCATTGATATCAGCCGTATCACCGATGGCAGCGGTGAAGGCTATTGGTGGCGGGCTGGGTCGTAGATATGACAACGTGGCAATATATAGTAAAAACTAATGGAGTATGTAGGTGGCCGTATCATGGTGTTTGTGCTATTTTTGAGGCTTTTAATTCAATTGCATCTGAGGCGAGCATAAGGAATACTAACACTCGATGAATACTCAGGTGCATGAATCATAACTTTCTGCAAACAGTTGCTAGGTACTCGTTTGCTGTGATGAAGGTGATTGATTGGATAACACAAAAATTCTGGTCAATTTGCCACATCATTTCAAATAGCATCCTGCCAAAATACTGCTAAATACAAAATGTTAGAGACCAGTGCGAATGAAAGGAGACACGAACTGTTTCGGCAAAATGTGGTTCCTTAAACGTGGCATACTCTACACTGGATATTAGAACTTTTTTTCTTAAGTATTTCACTAGTCCGTGGTGGCCTTACTATTGGCGGGATCGCCAACTCCAATAAACATTTGATTATTAATTGGGGGCAAAACGATTCTCTTCCGCGTAATGCGAGCTGCAGGTCACTGCAAATGTGATTCTCAGTGCAGATTTTATCACCACCAGCGCTGACAGTAGGAGATGCCCACCACATCACTATAGACCGTTTGTACTATCACCATGCTTTTATATTCAACGTTCAGAGACAGTTATTGCATCTAGTACTAGAATTAATCCGTAGTTCGATATTAACCCCTCTTCGCGCCAAATGCATTTGAGTTTCAAAATATGAGCTGTAGTTTGTGTATCGCTGATGACAATTGCAAACAAACTAGGTGGATTGTAAGGAAGTAACAGATTTGCGTTTCGTGTCCATGGCAAAGTGCCACATAATCCAATTATACATCTGTCAAAAAGCTGATAACCATTGTTGTGCTCCTCGTATATTGCTAGAATTTCATTTATTACTGCATGCCCATTTATTCAGTTTAATGCATCTAGATGCCATGTAATGAATATTTCATTGATATCCTATCGTTACTATAATCTCCAATTGATAACATAGTCACGAGGCTATTATCCTTCAAACCGACTGTATTTATAAGATAAAAAAACATTACTGTGTACGAATACACAATTTAGACTTACGATTCCAGAATTTCAACTCTTATCTACAATGTAATGCTAACTAGGTCGGTGATAAAAAATATTGGTATCTAGAGGCGAAGTTTATAAACAAATACTTTGTCAAATATATAGCTGATACAGGACAGTCAATGTAAACACAAACAGTCTTGCTAGAGATTGTTTGAACACGGTACGACGCGGGATAGGGCTTGCTGTCTATAAGGCCTTAGTAAAATGGTCCATTCAGGGGGAGCAGATACGTTCTAATAGGAATAGCACAAGATAACGTACATCACAAAGGGTACAACTCTAATAAGCGAAATATTGTAGGGTGCAATGCCGTGATGACTGACCGTCTGACTGACAGATAGAATAGAAAGTTACCATATAGTTGTTTTGCTATTAAGATAAAATGTTGGACGCACGTGTATACGAAGTAGCAATCAACCGTTACCATGCAGCTGTAGTCGTGCAAAAACTATAGGAGCAGCTCACCGGATACCGAGAGACAAATCTGATAAAAAGTCCATGATTGCAATAAGGATTGATCTCATAAATTGACAGAATGCATGGTAAAAAAACCACCGAACATGCAATTCAATCCATCAACAGCTCAGCTGCAGTATGCCATGAACAAATTGCTACCTTAATTGCAATGAAGTAGCAGCCTGTGGTAGTTTGCAATGGTATTGCAAGGCTCTAATTCAATATAAAATACAATTTTCTTCTCATCGCAAAATCATAATGCCGAGGTGTTCTCAAAAATGTATCTTGATTCGTTTTAATGATTGTTATAATCATAGAACGCGGACATACTTCTCTCAATCAAAATTGACTGGAAATTGTTCAACAAATTTGCAACCCATCATCAAGTAATGGCTCATTGCATCGGATATTTTGGTGTGTGTGTGTGTGTGTGTGTGTGTGTGTGTGTGTGTGTGTGTGTGTGTGTGTGTGTGTGTGTGTGTGTGTGTGTGTGTGTGTGTGTGTGTGTGTGTGTGTGTGTGTGTGTGTGTGTGTGTGTGTGTGAAGGAGAGAGAGCAAGAGAGAGTGAGAGAGAGAGATAGATAGATAGAGATAGAGGAAGAGAGATAGAGAGAGCGAGAGAGAGAGAGAGAGAGGGAGAGAGATAGAAAGAGAGTGGGGAGAGAGAGAGAGAGAGAGAGGGAGAATTTTTGCCCATTTGTGTGGTAAGAGAGCCAGCAGTGGGCAAATTAAATGTTGTCAGATTGTTACAAATTGTGATGGTCAATTTCATACCCTATCTTGGCGAATGAATCGATGCCTTCTTGTTTCGAATACTAGTCTGTTGATTCAAGATGATATTTATGCTGTATAAACGGAATACGTTGGCGAAGTAAGTCGTTCGAAACTACAGCATGAAAAGAGCCTACCCAAAATCGTCTGCTTCCGAACGGCGCCATGCAGGCTGAAAACGGCTTGCATTAGTTCGCACCTAATTGAAATGTTCGACAACGCTTCCGCCAAGCATTGGCAGCCATGTTGTTACTTGTTGCGCACATTGGTGCCTTTCCATCATTACAAGTCTGATGGAGATCCTAGGGATGTTTGTAAATACTTAAACCAAATAAAGCACACCTGTCATGACATTGGCTCGCCCTACAACGACATTAAGCCATTATTCGCACAAGTGTTAATAATTCTACCTCTTTCGTGCTGCTGTCATGGGGCCCAAACATTAATGCTAAAGCGTGTCATTTGCTAGGTCCGCACAATGATTCCAACTAATTTAGACAACGTGGTCAACTACTGACAGTGAGAGGTGGTCATAAAAATTACACTGGATAGCAATAATGATGGGAAGGATATTTTGAGAACATAGAAAGCCACATGCACGTTTTTATTGGGGCAGAAGACACTCACTCGAATGTCAGTTTAAAAGATGTAATTCCGTGCGTGAATGCGTTATAACAATTATTGTCATTGCAATAGTTTCATTATGATTACAGGCTATTTGCTTTGTCTCTATTGTATTAAAAAAATTTACGTACTGCTTCGATATGCTGTGCTTTCTTAGAAAATAAATATAACGATGTCTTGATCCCAAGTTACTAGCAATATAATGCTAACAGCGTTATGGGGTTATGGGATTGGATAATTGCTCATTGTAACCAAAAGTAAATTTACAAACAATTGCCTCGCATTCTACCACAGAGTTTATAGCTGTGCTAAGAGGGATCACTTTGAGTGGCGCTGCAGTGATCGTTTTCGACATGTTTCCATACATAATACTTCTACATTAAAACCTGAAGCATGACCAATCTTTCAATGTCAGAAAAACGCAATGACAGGTGACGTTGATCCTAAAAGCCTATTTTTGATGGATAGGTAGCTTCACCAGTTGTTAACGATGAGGTTCTATTGTCCATGTGACTGCGTGGTGGTTCATCATTTTACATGGTATATCTCGCAGCTGCCGAGGATTCAGGTAGTCGCAGCCTTTAATTGATTGTGGAAGGCTGTGATTCAATTGCCTTTATGTTTTGGCCATATAGTCTAACGCTTACCCTGTACCTCTCTCAGGCTTTGCGTAACAAGAACACTTATATACACCAGGGCTAGTTAGGTTTATTGCACATAGAACGAACGTAATTATAGCTGACAATAACACCATAGGCGGCCGACCGTAGCTCCAACTATTCAAATTGAAATGCATAATTGCTAAACCAAATTCGCCAGGGTAAATTGTGGAGATGTCTTTGTTAAAATAAAACATTTACTGTTTAGAACATGATTGCACTATTATTATGTTGGGGTGTAAAATATAGTCTTATCGATTGTATGATGTGAACTGTTGCTGGGCTCGGTCAAGTAACGGCTTACAACGGGCCACAGCCCCTTACAAGGCATGTGACCACAACTTCGTACGGGGAATATTTCTTACTTGCTTCCTACGGGCCATAGCCTCAGGGCCGTACTGGACCCGTAAGCACCTGTAGGTCGCATTTGACTTAGGCATAAGATAGCGTATGAGTATGGGAGTTGCTATTTGGGAGTTGCTGTTGGACGTTATGCTAAAAGTGTGTGGACTCACATTGCCTCGTTAGCTGTCACATTTTATAGAAACACCATTCGTTTACAGCTAGTGTTATAAGTGAGCTTTAAATGAATTGCTATAGGCATATGATTGCTTATTTAATTATATTATTTATCATTCACTGCATAAACCATGCCCAAATGTACTGGCTACGCTAAATAATTACTCACTGTAGCTATGTATAATAATGTCTCTCTACGTTTAATTAAAACGAGCAGCTTAACATATCGGAGAAACACAAGGAATAAGGATGTGTGATTATCGCTGAAACAACGGTGATGCCACTGTTGTTTCAGCTATACCCATCCAACCCTCCAGAATAAATTAACAAGTAGGACCGAGATATTGATTACATACACCAAATATATTCATTTCCAGTGCTAGGGCATGTTCACAACATCAGTAAATGCATTTGAGCTGCATTCCACTCACGAACAGCAACCAATTGTCCGGCCTGAAGGACAGTAAGGAAATGTGGACTATTACACATCATTGTTTGATCAGGCTTGTCGGTGGTGACGTGGGTGATGGTGATGGTGATGATAATGAGCGATAATCTGGTAAGCCATTTGAACTTACAGCACCGCCCCAGCTGCGCGACTTGATTCCTCTTGATGTCTGTACCGATGTGAATTCATTGATTTCGCACACACAATAACCAGTACATTAGAACTGAAAGTGATGGGACAATTCATAGTCAAATGCTTGTATTGTAAGGGATTATGTCCATGAGTTTGGAACACCTGGTGTCGCAAGAAAGCATAGAGGAGGGGTAATTGGCTAAACCGTGTCAAATTCTTAGGTATATGACAGCAAATTCTCATTCAATATCGGATATGTTGCGATATGGCGATGCACATGTACATCCGTAACCTAATGTACCGGCGATGCTGTTAACGAGTTACCTTTTATTTAAAGCCTGATGCCACTGTATCACTGGTATCGTAAATCGTGGTTGTGTGTGTACCGTTATGAAGTATGCATGGCAAATCGAACTGACACTGACAATTGTAATCAACGGACTAAGCCATTCTCACCGTAGAGATCGGTACATCTTACTTTATGGGATTATAATACGACATATTGCTGACGGAAAGTGTAATTACTATTCAAGTTTTCAAAGCTGTGGAAGTGTGTCCACATATGACTAAATGTGGTGCATTGAATAGTGGTTTGTGATATCGTCACAAAGGGCGAAAGCTTGGCTATTGTTCATTGCTTATTTCATATTACCGATACTAGTGACCAGGTTGACCAAAATATGCAAGGTGTTCATATGGCTGAATGTTGATGGTAAACCAGACAAATTGGCGGATGTGCTTACCAACTGAACTGAAAGCGCTGTCTAAGGCAGAAACTCGTTGATTGCTGATCCGCCCAGCATGCGTCGTATTATTATGCCCAAAACGTTAACCAGCTTTGATGGACTGATTGCATGAATGACATATATTTGTTTCTAAATTAGAAGGTTGACTCAGAACATCATGTGATTCACTAACCGATCACACAGTTCCATGACTGACGTTACAATATACGACCTTAAATATAATGTACGTGATTTTCGGTAATACGCAAGACATTGTGGAGCGATGTTATCGGTACGACGGGGTTCGTGTACAAAGATACCCTGATCCGAGATTGATTGATCTCAAAAACATCAGTACATGGTTGATAAAGTGCTTGACATATGTTTTGTAAATGGTTTGGAATTAATCCATTATTGCGGTAACTGTGAAGCATGTGGCTTTGCACGACGGTATAGCAATATATTTCTTGCGTCCATACATTGCAATTCAGTGTGCCTTATTTGCCTCAAACACTAAGACATCTCCAAGTAAATCCTTCGTTTGCTTGACAATTCACAAATAATAACATATTCTTCTTGAAATGTAGATACTAACGGATTACGTTCGATAAGATTCAATGTAACAGCGTATGTACTGAGATACACGGGCAGGCGAATCGACAGGACATTACATTAACGCACGATTCTAGCAACAGGCTAATCCGATACTTAAACGTTATATGTAGTAGCATAGGAAAGCTTTTATACAGGTGTGTGAAATGTGAATGCATTATTAACAGCAGCGCAATAGTTGACCTACTTGAGTAGCTTGTTGTAAAGCAATTATCTGGCGTTTGAATTGGAAAACATCGCACTTTGGTTCACTATTGCTTGTGCTATCAGTGATGCAACAATTTAACTCCAGAAGCAGCATAAGTGTTATGACTAGTTGGCGCGTGTGACTCTCACCATCTGTCACGTTTTTGATGCTGTATTCACGGACGATCACAAAAACACAGGTAACCGTCAATGTATGGCTGGTCGAGGGGTGCGGGGGTTTGAATTACGCGCAATTATAGCGATACATTAATGCTGAAAGACTCTTTGTTCGAGAAATCCCAGGGAGCTTTAATCATTGAGAAAAACCGACAAAGAGCTTTGTAGCTCAATATTTGATCCCTTTCTAGCATAGACCAAGCATATTTGGTTTCACTGATGAGGCTCAACACCAGATATTATTGGTGTGCATTGATATCATACTTGTCACGGAAAGGCTAATAAGCGGTTGATGCATATTTCGTGAGCGCGTGATAGTGGCAGCACGTTTAAGCTTTGTGAGGCGTTAACACCAATGCATCTGTCCATCATTTGAATGAAGCTAACTAGCGTTATTAATATCAGTAGTTGAATCTGTTTAATCAGCTCAATGAAGAACCACATTTAGTTTGCACGAATGACGGAATTAATAAGCATAGTGCCACGCTACAATTATAACCATAGTTATAACCCAATGATATGTAAGGGTTTCAATGCCAGGTCGACTGTTTGGTACATAGATAAGAGAGATCACAGGAGTTTTTACATATTGATTTGCTTGATGAATACTATCAGCTTTTCGAATTGCGATGTATTTCAACATCTAAGAGTTAATAGTCACAGCTGGTGTTAAACCGATCCTGAATGTAGGCCTATGGAATCTTTCAGGGAAGTAGGGCAATACCATCGTGGATAATCCCCGTCGGATTGAGGGATTCTCCTTATCGACCACCCGAGCTTACGCCCCCTACAAAACTTTAGACTGATATTGAATATAGATGCCCATGTCAACAGCAACAAAAAAGTAACAAGGACATAGTCTACTGCCAATAAATACATAATTCTATATGTTATTCTAAAGTATCCAATGTTATCCGCTATGCAATTTGGAAATTACAAATGCAGACAAACACACACAAACACATATATGCACGCAAATACACGCCAAAACACACCCACACACCTATGTAAATGATTCTAAATAAAAAATTACCTGATTTGTCTACACGTCTGCACCTTTGTCCGACGAGCTTACCTTTTCCAGAGTAATATATTGCAAATTTATCAGTGAATATCAATTTACCTGCTTATCCAAGGCAATATAATGTCTCCATTGGTTAAAAGTGATTGTACCCTTACTCGACCTAATCCAGGGAAAATATAGCAAATTCTACTCAATAAACAACAATTTACTTGCTTATCCCAGGCAATATTTTTGCTTCATTACATACTAGTAGCAACATTGATTGGCCCAAATAAGCCACTTCCCGTGTCAGACTGTGGTAAGTGAGGGGATGCTGTGTCTCTTGTTGCAATGAGCCAACACCGCACTACAGTGTATACATCATACTGTTTAAACTGTCAAACATTAAAGGCGAGAAGAAGGTATTTGACGTTGAGCAGTTAACAAGCTCACTTTCAAATCGAATCATAGTTGTCAAAGTAAAGAAAGCAATATAATCCAAATCTTGTTAGATATAATTGGTTTGCTACTTAGCATTGCCACTTAGGATTGCCCAAAACCTTTCAGATTTGCAGAACACATTGGAAGTAGAGCCATTATTCATTGTCTCATCTATCAATGCCATGGGTAAAACGATGAATAGTTTGCTCTGAAACATATCTACACGTCCACAGCATAGAAAGCATGCTTTCTCTGCCTTCTGGAACAAGAATTGCGGTTTCTACAGAATTAAGGGAGATGAATTTTGAGCGTAAACTCGGAAATGCATTGAAGGTTTTTCCGATTTGATGCCAAAGCGGGCCTGTCTGAGTAGGATTGGAGAGAAGAGATTGATTCGAGGCTTTATTCACACGTGGTTTGATGTTATGTATTATTACTCGCCTGGTCTACGCGCATCAACAATTAAGTTTTATTTGATCAGGTTGGATTCTTAAGGCAGCCATGTTATTTTCAACATGGAGTCGATTACTTGCAATTATTAATCCGTCTATACTTTGCTGCCTTATCTGGGACAATGCAATCATTCAATGGTCAGATGTAATTTGTGAATTATTGGTACTTTAGGCTCATGTGCTGTTCTTTACAGTGCGGAGTTGGCGCTCTCATTTTGATATATTTGGCCGAGTGCAATTAATTCATTATTTATGCAACACTCCTGCACGAATCGACGTACCTAGAGAAACAGGCAGCATTGTAAACTGATGATCAGTTCATCCTTAATTATAAATGCCCACCAATCGACGCCTTCATCTCGTGAGTCCAATTTCACAACTGATAAGTATTCCTACCATATCTTTTATGCGTACATATAAACAATACAAAACCTAGCGTATTAATTGCCATTCCGATGGCAAGTTTAGTACGAAGTTCAATTAAGATTCTATTATCATTTATCTCTGATTAATTTTTAATGCTTACCCTGCTATATGATATTAAGTTGTATGGTCACTTTTGACGAAGATTAGCGACGACAAACTAGACTACGCGATGATATGTGAAAAACAAGCGACACTTCTAGAGCCCTTGTGTCGAAGGAATATTCCGCTGTTGATTTCGCTACAGGTGCCAAAATAGTGCATGTTAGGGGCTAGTTTTGTATTTTAAGGCCATGAACAACATAGCACAGCCCTTACTCTATCATGGTGTGAAAACTCGCCACATCGTCTGCAGTTTTTAAAACGATGATATATGGTCTGTATTTCCGGCCGTGAGCATGGTCTTAATATCCTGATAATGTATATCAATGAGTTAAACTGATTGCATAGAGTCGACATGGACGTTTCACAGGGCATGCAAAGTACATTTCATCCCTCAGTGCGTAGCCGAATGATTTGCATTTTCACGGTGAATGATCTCATATAAAACATGGTTTGGCCATATTTACTCCGTGGCCGTTGCCAATACTCATTTTGATTATCTTACAAGCATGCGTCATTTTGGGATCAATTACCAACATCGGATTTCAAAGGTCATTTACTGCCTCAGATGAGCGGTAGCGTTTAATGATGAAACAGTTACTAATCACCTATTATGTGTCGGTGTCGAACGCAGAGGCGTCCGTTGGAGACAACTTGGTAATGAAGCGTCGACAACCCTTCTTCCTTAATGGATTATGCTCATGTTGCAGTACCATCACAGCTAATTCGCAAATTCACTGAAATAGCATCATGCTATTGAAGGATGAGTCAATGTTATGGCACGTAGATGCTAACATATTGAAGAATGTTCCTGAGACAACATACCCTAACATCGTACATGTCCATGCTATTTAATTAAACATTTACATTGCTTGGCTTCAAGAAAACGTCAAGTAAGGAAAGAGAATAAGTAACGCACACACGTTTTTGCATGCACGAGTATTGCAGGTGCGCGATGAAAATGTTACAATGAATTTTGAAAGCGCTGCTGTGCTAGTAAAAGAACCTAGGTTCACATTGTATCATAATTAGACGCACAGAATCAGAAATCCCTCAAGGGCTTATGTAATCTTTAACTCACCAACCGACGACACATCCCCTACCTGAAGTGAAACTTTATATTCATTCTTTTTAAGACAAGGCAGGTGTTAATCTTTTCTACTTCGATAACATTATATTGGTTTTTTATATAAAGGAATAGTTGATCATTAGTAGATTAGTGCTTCGTTTACAATCCTATACACGTGATTTTTAATGCATATGGATATTGTGATCTCATATAAAAGTTTGAATGCTATAATGATAATAAAGGACCATTCATAACAACCTAACCTTATTTTTACTTAAAAACCCCCGTAGTTGTTAGGCTTAATCTGTTTGGGTTTTTTTGCGAAAATATACTTGCGTTTATTTTCAATTTAGGCTATATATAAGTGTGCACTGTGTCCGCATGAAATGCGAAAAATAATTGTCGTGGTTTTTAATTTACAGCAGGTCTGCATCTAAATTGCTGGCCAACTACCATCGTATGTTTTAAAGA
The DNA here is from genome assembly GCA_034190875.2 of Urechis unicinctus. Lineage (NCBI taxonomy): Eukaryota > Metazoa > Annelida > Polychaeta > Xenopneusta > Urechidae > Urechis > Urechis unicinctus. Next base: position 64,432,630 of record CM067358.1, on the reverse strand, counting down.
ACACATATAGTCATGTCAATGTTTGCAAAGAACAGCTATGCTTCCAAACTGTTTGTAATAGGCGTTTAGATGATCGCTGAATCGGATTTGGTTGGTAGACGACCGATGCGCACATGATATTGTCATCATTCTTCTGCCGGAAGAATACACTTTAGTCTATGCAATTTATAATTATGATTTACAATTCGAAGCATTGTGGCCGTAAAAGTACAACACTCAGACAATCGGATTGATCAATACTTAATCATGGAAAACGCTTCTCGCTGACGTGTATGCATCAAATCTCATAATGTTAGTTTTACTCGGATGGATAAATACATCGACTCAGGCCCCCCGACTTGGTTTCTAGTTCAACACTAAATGCCAATGGAAGGGACTCGCTTCTGGCCAGGCTCTTTGACTCTTGTCGCCTTCTCTTGAATGTGAAGGATAATCGCTACCTTTGGGGTTGTACGAAACTTCAACAAGAACTACCCTTTAAGATAATCATTGTACTCAAAGTGGTCATAACACATGGGAGCAAACATATCATTTGGTTTCGGTTCAATCTTCAGAGTATAAGGCCATTGCTGTAACATTTTTTCTTGCACGAGACCGTAAAACAATATTGACTGACGTTGCTTGAGGAAGATTTTGCAGATAGGCGCAATTGAGTAAATACCGACATTTTCATGCCATTGTTACGGTAGACGCCACGACATCGATGCAAGCCACTGGCACGAAGGATACTTTCTAACGGATTAAGTCACTGCTGGTGAACTCTGGGAGAATGATTGCTAATGGCGCCGTACACGCCATCAAATTGCGATGTTTGAAGAGAAATAATGAGCTTGACAAATGGCGTATTATAGCATCTTCGGCTTTTACACTATCGATAAAGGTATTGCCAAACCTATTCTAAGTAGAAACGCCGTCTTTTAGCAACACTGTAGCATTGCATTTTAGTAATGTTTATGTCAGATGATACTTGTCTTTCAATTAGTCCTAAATGGTATTTTAAGCATTCGAGAAGAGTAAGATTAAGACTTTTGTTGCAAACACTGGAGTCCACAATATCAAAGCATCTTACTGCCTACATGAATACATCTACCTGTATTTGACAAGGTAAGCTATGTTTACTCACTTACATTACATACATACCCGCGGTATCATATTTACATTACCCATTGTTTAGTGATGCAATCAGGAATATCGCAATGTTATACACGCAAAGTATTGCAAATCATCGAGGAGCTCCGGATCGGTTAAATGTTGACCATGTTGTTCACACAGACCTATTACCTACAGTAATCAAACGCTCTACATGGAAAATAATCCATCGTCAAGATGTTGAGTGTCAAGTGTTGGTTCAGTGTATCACTACTCTATTGATTAATTGATACATTAGATTAACAGACCAGTCTGTCATCCAGATTCATTTGATAACCAGATGATCACTGATGGTCAATGCATGATATTCAGTGTCTATCCTTATTTCTGACATTCGGATGCCACATATACGATAACATATATGTGCATGTTTCAGTTCGTGTTGGTGCACTTCACCATTCACCAATGGTGGTTCATCTGAAAATGCACACAGCGTAACCTGATCGTGCCGATGATACGACATAAAATGGCATATCGGAATATTTGATTCAGAGGCGCGCTCTTATATATTTTCAATCGATGTGGCAGCTGCGGTTTGGCAATCCACTTTGCCCTATGGTACATTCAATACACAATCAAATTTTTGCTAGGCAGATTAATCGTTCTGTCTGACATAACCATCGCAACTGCTCGTTAAGAATGGAATTTGTTATCGTGCCAATGCAAATATTCACATTAAAAATTTCATAGCATCAAAGGTGTCATATGCATATGGCGTACACTAACCAACCGAATTAGCTACATGGCGTTGCTGTCGCGACATAATATCAGGCTCAAAATTCTCATTTATCAACCCCTCTAACTCAATCTATAGATATAACGCGAGGTAGTAGTCTGAGCCTCTCGGAGACACATTCAGCCCGTGCTTCTTCACTCGGTCAGCTTTGCCTTAGCCTTGCCATTTGTACTCAACCCGGCTAACAACGAGCATACCATCGCACATGAAGAGCATATGCGTGTCATTACCATGACACATGATATTGTGATTATCATTGTAAGTTTCAGCGCAGATTCAATTAATGTAGCACTGTAGCAACAGGAAGGCTAACACTTGTTCATTTTGCTTATTGTTGCTATACGTCTTGTCATCTTGTCATGGCGAATTCATTAATTACAGCAAAATCCTGTCTACGATGAGTTAGCTTTTACATCAAGTGAATCCAATAATTTATCTGGCTAAACTTCGTCACATATTTGTTCTCAAAAGAGAATATTCTATAAATACTTCGGCAGTACCCTTGTATTGCATACATTCGCTCAACCCAAAACCTGTCGACGTTATGACTAATGTATCCATTAAGCAGCAGCCATTGTTCAGAGAGATGCGGGGCGTTTTGGTTCTAGGCTTGATCGAGTAAATATCGCTGATAGATCGATGTGTATTTGACAGCATTGCATCGTATACACTGATGTCTAAAATAAAATATTTTCTTTTCGAACAAGCATAATATTCGACTCACATATACATGTTTATGTGTATTTATATGTTATATGTACATATATATATATATATATATATATATATATATATATATATATATATATATATATATATATATATATATATATATATATATATATATATATATATATATATATATATATATATATCTATATATATGTATAAATTATATATGTAAATTATAATATATATATATATGTTTATATATATGCATATATATGTATATATACGTATGTTTAACAATATGAATTTATATACACATATGCATATATATATTCATATATATATATATGTATATATATATACATATAAACATATGTATATACATGCATATATGTATATATATATGTACGTTCATATATATATCGTCATTTGTATATAAATATATATATCGTCATCGATAAATATATATATATATTGTATATATATATATATATATTTATATATATATCATATATATATATATATATATATATATATATATATATATATATATATATATATATATATATATATATATATATATATATATATGTGTGTGTGTGTGTGTGTGTGTGTGTGTGTGTGTGTGTGGTCTACACGACAAAACGTATCGTCACACATGGAGGTGAGCATTAAGTGTTTCCCATGGCAGTCTTGGTGCATTCGGATTAGCACTATTGGATGACGCATAATTGCTATTGTTATTCTAACCCCGGGAATCCGGGTTTGTCATATACCTAAGTCGCCATTAATGGTCTTCTGAGCGGTACAGACTATACTGTACTGTCGTATAACAATACCATTGAAGTTAAATGGCATCGATTGCTTGTATAGAGGCAAAATTGTCTTTTTAATGTTGAGGGTTTGCGACATCAATGTAGTTTCTGTTAGTGGTTTAAGCGAAATTTTTGGTTTGCTTGACAGGTCTATTGACATTTTATTGTTTCTATTCGCGCTGTGAAGAACTGATTAAACCTTTTTATAGGCATGGTGAATGGACTTAATATAGAATACCCAATCCCTATTGAGCCAGATTTTTTATTTTAAATTCAATGTGACTTTACACTTGAATGCTGCGTCATAATATTACTCATATTTTAAACTTGTATATATATATATATATCTAAATATATATATATATATATATATATATATATATATATATATATATATGTATATATATATATATGTATATATATATAAATATATATAAATATATATATAGTTATATAATTATGTATATATATTATTTATATATATGTATATATATTTATATATATATATAAATATATATATGTATGTATATGTATTTATATACATGTATAGATGTAGGAGTGCATTTATATATCTATATATACATATAAATGCTTAAAAGTGTATTAAGTGTATTTATATATGTATATATATATATGCATATACGTACATGATTATATATATAAACATATATATCTAGATATATATATATATCATTATATGTATATATATACATATATATAAGATATATATATATATGTATATATATATATATAATTATATCTATATACATGTATATATTTATATATCTTTATATATATATATACATATATATATATATATATATATACATATATATATATGTATATATATAAATATATTTATATATATAGATTTAGATAAAGTATATGATATATATGTATATATACATATATATATATTATTATATATATATAAACATATATATTTAGATAAATATATATATATATATATATATATGTATATAGATATATTTTTAGATGTATATATATATGTATACATGTTTCTATAGTTATATAGATATATATATATATATAAATATATATATATATATATATATATATATATATTTATATATATATATATATATATATATATATATATATATATATATATATATATATATATATATATATATATATATATATATATATATATATATATATATATATATATATATATATATATATATATATATATATATATATATATATATATATATATATATATATATTATTGGGCCAATAAGTGTTTCTCGCGTGTTTTCGTATCAAACACTGATTGATCAATGTAAGATATTTAAGTGGGTAAACGTTTCTGAAAAATTGCAATTCGTACAGACATTGTACACTACTTCGGCAGCGCATATTAATGGATCGACGCGCATGTTTGATGATTGTTTACAAAGGGTTCAATCAATACTGGAGAAGTTTGTGCTGCAAATCATGCATGGCATTGGAATCATCACTTCGCATACGGTGATTTATGCATAACTGCTGCTGCGCGACCAGAAAAGTGATGGCATCATCATACTGTGAACAGTGTGTTGGTACATGCATATATTAATTGAAATAAATCCTGGCCTGGTTTGTAAACATTACCGTCAGTAAACGTGCAATTAGGTTATTTTTCTCAGGTAACAATCTCGTTGGAGCTCTTTCCATAGGAGCTTATATACTTCCCCTAAAATGAAAACTGTCGATAGACCGGACGGCCCACGCATCAATATCCAGTCGTTTATGCAAACTTCTTGGGTAACTGTTTTGGCCGATTTTACTTGCACAATATCACATTAATGACTTGTCTAGGTATTCCCTGATGGCAACAGCTATAGTTATTCGTTGTTGTGAGTTTTTCGCGGTAAAATTATACCATTTTTATTATGTGGTGTGTTTATGTGTTATGTTAGAATAATACCTAGGTGTATGCTGAATTGGATATAGGATGTTCCGGGCTGGTCCGTTAATAATATGCATGGCTCTCACCTCTTGATGAAAGTTCAGATAGTAAATCAATACGGTCAACATTGACTAAGACTATATATAATTGGAATTATACAGTACCTTTGGCATTTTATTTAAGACAAGGCATCAATCAATTATACTCAAGAAAAGCTATTAGTCCATCCATATGTATCATATTGCATTATATATGGGGAATCGCGTCCTAAAATGCTAGTTGATAGCATCCCAACTCTTTTGAAGTGGTGGTGCGTAATTAACTAGGTGGTTTTCTCAAGCAAAAGTAGGTTTGTTATTCAAATGCATATAAATGTTGCGTGCTCATATATATCTGCAAATTGTACATTGGAGGTTCAAGTCATTTTATAAATAAGTCGGACAATCTATCTCTGCTCTAGATAAAGAAAACACACAATTTCGCATCGTTATGAAGTAAAGATTCTTGCATCAATATATGTCAACAATCAAACAGTCTATGATTATGGTCTACATTTAATTGTAAACGATATCAAATATACTACTGCGCCGAAATCCTACGATGCAGTTGTAGCTTTATACAAATGAAAAAATGAAACGTCCCTACTATCTTGCAGGGGTCAAAGGTATGCTATTAAAGAGAGTTATATTAGGTATGATGGGTGTGGGAAATGACTCCCTCATCGACAGAGATGTGTTTTATCACAAGGAAGGGTGTCCGCCAAACGCTTGTCGACGTTTAATGATATTTTACGAGCTAATATTCACCTGTTGCCTTTAACTCAAATCATAGACACCGGCATGGCTGGAATCGATTGAGCAATTTTGGCTTAAATAGCGCCCGGTTTTCTGTTCCATTATGGTTAAATTTCTCCAAATTTTAACTGCTTTATCGTGTGCCTTGAAAAAATGTCAATTATTGAAGCATATTCTTAACTCATCGTGAATAACATCTTTGCTGAACCCAAAAAGAATGAGGTGGTCAGGTTTGTGGTTTTAATATACCGCATGTATGTATCGGAGTCGCAGGCAAAATGTCATCATGATTAATGAAAGATTTGCGGACCCAAACATGCAAATATCATTTCCGGTATACGTGACAATAACAGCAATTGCAAGTCGATCGCTTTTTGATTTACATGATCTAAGTTCATGATACAACTTGCCCATGTGAGAGCCCTGAACGTGTGATCCTGGGTTTTTTTAATGTATATTTAACGACCACTAGATGTTGATTGCAGCCCCGGCAACAAATCATTACCGTGCCACTGAGAAGACAATTATGCAGCCTAATCATCATTACATAGCAATTGTGTGTTGTTCCAAACAATTATCATTACCATGCTCAACGTACACAAGCAATTGGATGATGAACACACATTGAGAAGGACAATTCAAGATTGCCAATATGGCCGCGGCGTGACGGATAAACAGCTTATCTCGTGTATCCATATGGGCTTCAGTTATCAACTGGCAGCCAATTTACCTCGACTGCGAGCCCTCTGTGGCTTTTACTAAATCATGATGTCATTTAATCAGCTGGAGTGCTTGCGGTGAAACACTAGGCTCTGCGACACTAGTTTTAGCCTTTTTCGGCCGGAAAGTATCTCCACTGTAGGTAAACAGACTGTGAATTAAATGAATGCTCGCAAACACAGTTAATGTGTCGCCAACGGATTTTCAAAGTATCCTTAACTAGTAAAACGAATTACTGCGGCATAAAGTAGCATGATATGAGCAACCACAAAGTAGTGTGAGCTTAATTAGTTATATCCAGAGTGTATGTAGAATAGTGAATACGCATAGTAACATGCTTCTGGAAGTAATATGCGCCATTACAACATAGATTAAGTTGACGTACCCTCATATCCCATATTGGCAATACAAATGTGAATCATTAAAGATCAGTGTAAATGAGAAGATGAATATTGTACCTCAATTACCGACAATTTGACTCACTGCTAACGTCAAGAATGATAACGGAATAATATGCTTAAGCAGTTTGGTTAACTGCTTGCCATTAGAAGCTGTGACTTAATTTCGCAACGATTTGTCGAGCAAATTAAAGTAGCAGAGGTTTGTTAACATGCATTAAACGTAGAATCTAACATCTGAGCGCTGCTAAGAAGTTAGTCGGATCATGGTATGTTACCTGACAGGTGTGCCCGACAATTATTGATTGATTTGTTAATTATGCACTTGCACTACCTTGGATCCATCGCAATATCTGGCTGCTCATTCGTAATTTAACAACCAAATCGTGAAGACTGCAACCAATCACCTTGACCAATGAAAATATATCAACCCCACCTATCGATCGCCAGCTTCAATAACATTGCCGTCATTAGTTGGCTATTGATTTGTATTGTTTTGTTATTAATTAATTCTCGTATGGATAGAAAGCATTAGTAACGAATTTCTATGTTGCCCTGTGAATAAGAAAATGTATGATAATATTTGTTCTGTGGCAGAATAGTGCTTGCCTACACACAAACACATCTGCTTTCAAACACGTTTTAAGTATAATCAGTCATAGCTACATAGACCATAAAACTAATGGACTTTTGAATAATATCGTCTGCTTAAAAATGATCACCTGAAATCATCATAGTCAGTTGGGCCCTGCAATCAATTTCACATTTATAGGTTTGATATTCAAGTCAGTGAAATGGTGTTTCACCTTTGGCTTGTCTCAAATATATGATCTTATTAATTGATTTCAATATAAAAGCAGCTCAGAGTTGAAGCTGGATTCATCACATGAACGAGTGAAGACAGGACAGTCTGTACGTGAATGGGAAAGGAGCAAGACCCGACAGGTAGTTACAATAGTTAGTCACCGAGATAATAACGCGCAGTTTCAAAATACTATCGCACAGTAGTAACAAATTTACAGGCAGTATGTGCGCAGCGTGAATATGAATACGAACATGAATATAATGAAGGCTACTTTTGTGGTCTATTAACTGTAAGAAGATGCTATGGAAATGCTGCAGGGGCAGATTTCTTTTGAGCCATCACGAAGAGCCTCCTTCCAGATATTTGCTTCTGATTTTCCTAGTATGTAAGCCTCTCTTACGATTCCATTGCTGAAAATCAAAGTTAATTACCATAAGTAGTTTAACCTGGTATACCATATTGACAATGACATTCTAACAAAAGATATTGCACTAAAGGCCTGCACGCAGCTAAAATACTGTGCAATACTATATGCTGAAAGCGCCTTATTTTCATTTTGTTCTCGCATGTAACTGGAAATCATAGGAGTTGTATAAAAGTTATATGAGCATAGCAACGACCATGAACATTCCTCCGAAAACTATTTTGATGAAACGCAACATAATGTAACTGTTCTCTATCACGACGAAAATGATGAGTAAGCCTATATTGTTTTATGACAATCGCTTCCGTGGGAAATTATTCATTAGAGTAGGACACGCTTTATATAGTTTGCCAAACCGCTGAATGTTCGCAATGAGCCAACTGCATGCGTGCGCATCATTGGAATAGGAACCGCGATGGCCCGATTGTCGTATTAGAAAACACATGGTTGGGTTAAGCGAATTGATAAACGGCCTCGTGCTGTCAGATGAATGGATTTTGAATATGACAGGCTAACTCTCTTGCCGTTGAATGCAGTTAATCCTACACGAAACAAACTATATGAGATCGCAACCCAATTATTCCAAATGTTTCCGTAGTCATGTGTTGTGTTTGATGATCGTTTTTTTTAACATTTACATGCGAATTTACGATGTCACTGTAGCGAATGATAAAATCGTCGCATTCCCACCCAGGTATCTGTATGGGGACAGATAATTTCATGGATAATTAACGGATACACCATGCTAGCGTACGACAGTCAACTAAGGGGGTTGGTTCCTTTCCGCCAATGAGTGTCTGCGCAAAATTTCATATTCAAATGATCCGACGGAATAACGCACTTTCCAGCAATCAATGGATCAATATATTCAATTTACTCCCCTCCCCCCTGCTTTATATACTAATTAATAGGTCAGCTTATATTTTGAAAGTGTACGACTCATCAATCCTCCTACATCTTCATCGCATTTTTGGTGGGCATCGTTGTAGTTACAACGTGTTACTGATAGGTACTACAATAAATTTCATGCCAAAGTTGCCGCAACGAGTGTTTGATTCAAATTATTGACTACTGGACCGATGGAGCAGACATTTAAATTTGTGTGACGAACTCTCATAGTAAGTTATGCAACATGAGTGATTTCTCACCTCTAAATCGGCCAAAACAAAGTCTGGTTTTCCGAGATACATAAACAAAGCAAGGATAAAATGTCATGTAAGTATTATTAGTCATGTTTAGGACATGCATACATGGAACAAGAATTGGTATCAGACTGTGATTCATTGACCTAGTTTCCACTTCGAAAATTTTGGGAATGCATTCACGCATCAAATCTCATGTTATAAACTCGTATACGTTATCAATCATGCCTTTCATGCTATCCATGCGGCTCAAAACAATTCACTGACCACATCTCCCTCGTAATCAATATCAAGCAATTGCGAGACTGCGATTGGTGAACCTGGTGAACCATCGTGTAAACCAGGCAGAAATATGCAGCAGAGCAAACGTTATGGCGCTCTTCAGAAGCCGATTATCAAAAAACAACTTGTGATTAATGTCACGGTGAGTTATCGAGGCACTCATGGGAATATGGTTTATGTATATACAGATGAAATGGAATGGCCAATATTTACAGCAAATATAACCTGTATTCACCAACAAAGAGATCGTAAGCTAGATATCCAGAACAAACAGCTACGACCGTTCCTAACCCCATGGTTACAGCAGCCCTACAGCACAAACTACAATGATCAATTATTTGATGATGGATCCCAAAAGATCGAAAATTCAAGTAGATTAATTACATTCTCTCGAATGACAGCAATTATATACGCAATATTGGTAATTCATGTGCGTCTTGCCTTCGGAAAACTTTTATGAAAATACCCATTTGTTATGAGTTTGCGATGCATGAATATCTTTGCAAAATGTGACGGACCGCCACTCTAATGCAATTAGTATAGAAATTGGTTACTGGGCGACTGCAGCTGCTCGAAGTATGATGATGGATTGCATTGCATGTTCGAACATGAGATTAATCCTAACTACAAATCACGCACTCTATTCCAGATTCATCCCAGTGTATCCGGTGAACTACCATTGCCTCTGCATGCTTTACACTAATAGCCAAACAGTTGTTGACTGCTACATGGGCATTTTCTGATGTGAAATACACAGGTCCAGCATTTCTACTTGATCGCATAAAACTATATGTTAATGTGCTATTCAGTATGATAACGTGCTATTCAGTATGATTCATCACGGTATCGCCCACTGAATTAGGTAACTTATTGTAAGCAAATAATACATGTGTGCAACTGTTCCCGTGGGAGCTGATCTGTCCCTCTGAATTGAGCACTTAAATTAATGCGTGACGAGCAGTACAGCGATGTCTGTCCAATGAATCCAGAACCGATCGTGAACTGTTTGTCAGACTTTTGTATCACACCGTTTTATTGGAACGACATATAACTTCAATTTGGACTCCAACTTTTGACTCATTCGAATTGACTGCCTTGTACCAAATAGAGCCTCATCCAGCAATGCCGTAAAGTTGTACTGACTAAATGGTTTGGGACTATCGTCTCAAAACTAATCCCATAAGCAGTACTACGTGCCTCTTTTTATTTCGCCCACTGACAAAGTATAGACATAATCCGCTCAATATATACTGTCTGTTTTGTCACTAACGAGATGTATTACATAGGGAGAAACACAGAAGTATCACCCGATTTAGTGCACGAAATAAGTAATCACGTAAAGACAGTAAGTGCAATGTAATAGCAATTTACCATTAGTTAAGAGGCATAGTGGTCAATTGAAGGCAATACCAGAGCTTGATGTTATAAAGAATATAAATCAATATCAGACGATTGGCACAGAGGAAATAGGCATTAGTGCCAAGGCCTGACCTAATAACCTAATCTCTAGACAACCACCTTTATCCATGCATTGCAATTCAGTTTTTGGAGAATTAGATGTATTCTGCGCATTTGATGAATTGAAATATAACGTTCAATGCAACATAACCATATCACGTCAAAGGCCATCATCAGAAGCACTGGCATAGCCGCGATCAGATAGCGTCACCGATAATGTAACTGCATAATGCTAGTGACAACGGTCTCTTGCTACACAATATTGAAGCAGTTGGCGCCGCCATTGGATCGGGAATGACCTGGGTATTGCGCTTAAATTGTAAATATGATGATATCATGCATGCTATGCTTGGCAGTTAAGCGTTAAAAGAACAATTAATACATTTGAGTCATACGCCATTTAAACCGGATAAATCATGCTGAGCAAATAAAGTGAGTATTCTCACTGGACTAGCGAAATGATTATGCAGCAGATTTAACTATTCATGTGTAGTTTTCTGAACATAGTATTGATAATGATGCTAGTGTTACACAATGCTCCTCTTAAATTATTAAACAAAACGTCACCTACTTCGCTTCTTAGTTGCAAAGCACCCTTATCCGCCGAGTCGAATATATTTATGACCTCTTGTTACTGATCGTCGCTATCTTATCAGCTATTAATAAATAGAAAATCGCTTTCAATCACTTGAAAATGGCTGTGGTTGTATGGCTATTAAAGTTGGATACGCGCATGGCACATATACTGAAACAGGCGTTGCCACACTATCTAAGAAACTGCAAAGGAAACAGAATGATGAATCGATTTCAATATCCAGTGATTGACATACGGATGATTATAATCATTCGCCGCTGCGTAAACCTGCTGCATAAATACAAGCAAGCCAAATGCGTGTCCATTAAGGATCGAGAACACATTTTCGGTCTGGCTGGGCTAAGTAAGATGTTAAATTGCTCGCGACCAGTATGAGCGGAGCATGTTGCCTAACCCCAGCCTCTAGTAGTCTTAGACCCAGTGGTGGTGTATGCATCGCCAAACGACGTCATGTGACAAAACCAAAACTTTTCGAGTTCGCAGATTCCATTCTTTGTAGCAAATAAAAAGCAATAATCAGTTACATATAATGCTGTTCTGCAGAATAAGCTTAGAGTTTAATTATGAAATGACATAGACAAAAACGAGGGATGTGATTTTGTAATATGTGAGAGAGCATTTACGCTTTTTGCAATATCATATCGTTAAGAGTAAAATTAAGCTATTGTTGTGCTCCATCGATGGCCCTCAAACTTCAAATGGAATGCATTTTATTTGTATCGTAACAAATGCGCCTTGGATACAATCGCTGTCCATTTAAGCCATCCCGAAGTCCAAATTGCAAGACACTCCTTGCTAGGCGCTATAACCTATCGTCATTAGCATCGATAATAGTTTGCTGCTTGACAGGACATTATAATGAAAACCTCACACGCAATCAACTTTGTGATGGATGTTTAGTGGCTTGTGACTGTAGTGAACAATACTTAAGCTTACTTCTTGTAGGCCATCTATTGTCATAAGACACAAAGTATTGCCCTATATCGTATGAAGAGGACTTGTACTGCCAAAGCCACTTCCGGTCTTGTAACACTTCGTCTTGTTAGGTGTGACAATCTCACTGGTTACCGGAAGTTCCCGACCCAGTGGATCACTGGTATCGCGTTAGACCACCTTCCAAATAGCATGTGTTTTCTCACCCTAGTGTGGGCGATAGGTTGGTCGCTTAAGGGGAACTGTTCAAGCATCGCAACCATCCTCATCTATCACCCTCGCGGTATGAACTCGTGAGGGATGTTAAGGCCAGTATTGTTTTTCTTTGTTAGATCGCGGGTACATACTGCTGTGGCTGTCATCTTGCGAGGCAGTGTGACTTCTTATATTAGATAAATATGAATGCATGGTGAACAACTTGTATTGTGATAAGGCCGGCCCGTGAAGTTGACTTTGACAATTAATCACCATATTGTAGCCATACCGTTGCTCATAACATGGCACATTGATTGAGTTTTCCCAGAGACTGTACGGCAACGTTGCCCACAAATTCATATCATATCCTAACGATTTACATCCTACTTACTGTCGAATGATTGAGTGAAGATATGTTGTAGAATACCCTTTGGGTTAATTTGATTGCCAATTTTGATAGTCTTATCTGGTAAATGATTCCCAATGCGTATAATACATAACTGGTAGGTCGCAATACCTTGACATGCAAATGTTTCATTCTACAGATACCTACGGTTTTTACCAACAAGCTGAACTTGCCTCAGTATGCCTCGGTATTGATCTTCTAGATATGCATTGTGTACGTTCAGTGAATCTGCATACGTAACAAAATGTTTTCAGCTAAATGGCAATGTTTCGACATATTCAGGATAGCCCTATTTAGATAAAACTCCTCACACTGATCTTAGTATTGCCTCCGCAATACAAATGTCGAACGTTTGAGGCGTTTCTTCAGTTTTGATTGACTTCATATTCTTTCATTCCCAATTAGCCTATTTATTGTTCTAACTCAAGTATTTTGATTGCCCGTCTATGCGTCTGTGTCTGATCTATCGTATCCTGTTGGAATAAAAGAACGGATCTATTTCGCTCATAGCGCGTCCCAATCACGTAGCAGTTCCTTTGTGGTGATGCACAGTACTGGTTGGAGAAGTCAGATAAGTACATGCATTGCGGATGACGGAAACCAGATAACTAAATGAAATGCAGGTGACGTACAAGAATGTATTTCGCCTCCAGAAAAATGCACATTGTCATAAATACGGATGTTACCTGCAACCAACAAAGTATGACGTTTCTAATAACTGTTCATACATTGAATATGGCCTTGACAACAGCCATGTAATTAGGGATATTCTGTCGGTTCTTTAGAAGATACAGGCAAGGTTGTTGGTCTCGTGAATGTAATGAAAGGTGAGCGTATATATATATATATTAGCATAAATTGGTTCCTAACCATCTGCTACCATTTCGCTCGTCAGCACCTAACCATTGATGAATGAGTACATTAATAGCTAAGGCAGCATCTCTTTGCATCTCGCAATTATCAATTTTCAGGTATAATAGTGATATTGTTAGCTGCTGTGCAGAAATTACGACACACGATTATCAATTTCGCAAAGAGAATAACGGCATAACTTGCTGCTCTGCGCTTACTTGTGTGATCTACTATAGGTCAAGGTGAAAGCGAATGCTTCGAAGCAAAGAGACGTCAGATAGATAGATGCATATGACACTGGTCAAATGATAATTGCAACACCTATTGTTTGAAAGGAATGCAGTACACACCGAAATCTCTGAAAAGGGTGCTGTTTACCGTGTTTGCTCACCGTGTTTGTCTATCTTGCCAAGCCGAGTCATGCTACCTACTTATTCAGCATGTTTGCCTAACGTACTAATTATCTGTGCCTATCGGAATAGTTCATCAAAATTAATAGTTAATGGTGTTGACTTGCCCCTTCAACCACATCGATAAAACCTTCTGTTGCATGTAATGCTTATGTCACCAATATTTTGAATCTTTCTCGACTCAGATGCCAGTTTGTCCACCTATCATCTTAACGTTAAATTCACCATCGCTAATACGTATCGTTCAACATGATATCATGGCATAGGTCGTTTGGCAGAACACTGCAGAGATAACGGGTTTTTTCGATTTTAATGTGATTCCATCATCTAATGGTCGAATGTGCACCGAATGACATTATTGGACTACGTGTCAGATACGTCTTATTCATTATTTGAGACTAAGTAAGGTAGAATCTAATACGTACTGGTATCAATCTATTTGCGGATTCGCGAAATCGTTTTTGCGGATTCAACCAGCAAAATTCCTTGTGTCTTTGTCATTATTTGATATGCGTTAGGCCGGGCAGCACTTTATGACACCTCTATTATTCACACCTGGCTCGATTATGACTGTGGCATCGATATTAGTGTTAGATTGAAGCGCATAACCTTTCAAATACCGCATGTGTTAATGAGCCAATTACTGGCTCTACATCATGCGATGACACAAAAATGATAATACATTTCATAGGTTTCAGTTGGTAAGCACCTCCGCCAATTTGTCTGGTTTACCATCAACATTCAGCAATATCAAGTCGTCAGTGTACACGTCGTGAACACTTCGCATGAACGGCACTCATTACACCAAAAACAAAGGTAATTATCATTATCGTTGTTGCATTTGCTTATCAACTGTGATTCTGTAAAGGTCCGATTTCATAAAGTCCCATGTTTTCTATATGGCTGTTTTTGTTTACTTGGTATAACAGCCGTATATATGGGGTTTTTGCTTTGCAATATATCCTTTATTTGCATATTGTTGTCAACCTGGTCACTAGTATAGGTAATATCATATAAGCAATGTACAATAGCCAAGCTTCCGCACTTTGTGATGATACTACAAACCTCTATTCAATGCACCACAATTAGTTATATGTGGACACTTCCACATCTATGAAACTTTGAATAGCAATTACATTTTCCGTCGGCAATATGTCGTATTATAATCCTTTAAAGTAAGATGTATCTATATCACTGGCGAGAATGGCTTAGTCCGTTGAGAACATTTGTCAGTGTCAGTTCGATTTGCCATGCATACGCCATAATGGTACACACACAACCACGATTTAAGATAACTGTGATACCTTGGCATTAGCCTTCTTAATAAAAGGCAACTCATTAACAGCATCGCCGGTACATAGTGTTTCTATACGATGTGACAGCTAATGAGGCAATATCAGTTCCCACACATTTACCATCACGTCCAACAGCAACTCCCAAATAGCAACTCAGATACTCGTACGCTATCTTATGCCTAAGTCACATGTGGCCTACATGTGCTTACGGGCCCCGTACGGTATTGAGGCTGTGGCCCGTAGGAAGCCCGTAAGAAATCATCCCCCGTACAAAGCTGTGGTCACATGCCTTGAGGACGGTAAGAGGCTGTGGCCCGAGAGAAGCCCGTTACTTGACCTCGCACAGCGACAGTTGACATCATGCATCGATTAGACTCTATTTCACCCCCCAACATAATAATAGTGCAATCATGTTCTAAACAGTAAATATTTTATTTTAAAGACATCTCCACAATTTACTTGGGCGAATTTTAGTTTAGCAATTATGAATTTCAGTTTGAATAGTAGGAGCTGCGGTAGGCCGCCTAGGGTATTATTGTCATCTATTATTACGTTAGTTCTATGTGCAATAAACCTAACTAGCCCTGATGCATTAAATTGCTAAACCACTGTGATTAAGTGTTCTTGTAACACAAAGCCTGAGAGAGGGACCGAGCAAGTCTTGAGGCTATGTGGCCGAGACATGCAGGCAATTGAATCACAGCCTACCACAATCAATTATTGCAATACTTCGGCTGGGCCTTCCTGAACCCTTATAAGCTGCGAGCTATACCATGTAAAATGATGAACCACCACGCAGTCCTGTGGACAATAGAACATCATGGTTCACAACTGGTGAAGCTACCTTGTCGTTCCAAATAGGCTTTTAGAATCAACGTCACTTGTCATCGGTTTTTCTGACATTGATTGATCATGCTTCAGGTTTTTATGTAGAAGTAGCATGCACGGAAGCATGCCGAGGGAAACGATATGCACCATTACCTGTGAATTTGACACCATTTACTATAGATGGCATAAGTGTTTGGGTTGACAATAAATTATGTACTTTTCGCAAAGTTGGGAGTACAATTCATCACATTTACAGACACTGTTTAGGCAGTTTAGCAATGATTTCGATTAAAATGCGGGTTAATGACTTTTTATTTTGATGCATCCAAAAATAAAAACAACAGCCATACCATAAACTGTGATGATTTGCAAACAGAGACAAAGTCACGAATCATCATTTTTACACTAACTTGAAATTATCGCACATTTGTTCCACTGATACAAGAATGCTCGAAGTACTAGATGCCATGGGAAGTAAAACCAGTCAGTCATTACACTGAGATAATTAAGTTCCGATGAAATGTATCCTCAGTCTATTCTGGGTATGCTGCAGGGACAAAATGTTGTCCACCCATCATGAAGAACCTCTATGCTCTTTTTATAGTGACATGTTCGATATATATCTTATGAATAAGCTTCCATTTAGGAATTGTTTCATGACTATTGCTGGTATAACTCCGCCGTTATCTGAGGGTACACAAACTTGATGAACGTCGAATCAAAGACTTAATAGCTTCGCTAAGAGCGCGATCTCAAGACTTTCGCCCGAGGATATATTTGAAGACGCCACCTGTTAGACGGAGCGTTTTGCCATAGCATATTGTCATGGCGTCTCTTAAAACCATGTGCAATTCTCTTTTTGACTCTAAGCTATTGTCTTCTTGGCCAATGCGATGACTCAGACTTTGGAATAACAGTCCCATTCACTTTTGTTGATTTCATAGTATCGTCGCCCGTTGACGGGGATGTGTTTCGTATAATTTTATAATCGTCACACAGCTTAGGTCCTTGCTCAAGAGCTACACATGCCCTTGACATGCTACAAAATGTAACGTCGGCCCTGAGCCATTTCCGTTGCTCCAGACAGTTATTGACAGCCACAAAATTACCAACCACATTAGGGACATGTAAGATCGAGGGCGAACTGTTTTTGGCAGGAGTTACCCATAAGCTTATTGCGCGACGTGTTTTTGGCATAAGCGAGGCACTGCGAAACAGTTCCCGCTCTCATCAATTGCAATGTCATCAGCCCAGTAGTCCCATGAGCTTTGGTTTGTGTCACGGTAGCGCCACCCTAAGATTGCATAGTATTATGATTAGGGAAGCGATCACTACAGGACCACTCGAGGTGATCCCTCTTAGCATAGCTATAAACCCTTTGGTAGAAATGCGAGGCAATTATTTGTAAATTCACTTTTGGTTACACTGAACCATTATCAAAGCCCACCAAACCCGATTATGCTGTTAGCATTTTATTGCTGGTATCTTGGGATACATATCTTTGACACTGAAGCGTTAACAAAGTAATATGTTGGCTTCATCGGAGATCAGCGAGGGCTATAAATTACCAAATTATATGAAATCTAATTAATAAAATATCTTTGCCCAGCCAGTGGTACTGTCGATTTATCACAACCGTCAAGGTATAATATAAGACAGTACGCCGTATACCCTTTGATAACACCGTGGCTTTAGTTTGAAGTTTCAACGACAAGAATTGGTAAACTGCATTCACGCATAGAAATCACATAATTTAAACTGTCATTTGAGTGAGTGTCGCATACCTCCATCAAATGTACGCGATCTCCATGTGGCTTTATATTTTCCTTATCATTATTGCCAACCAGTCTAGATTACATAAAGAACCTCTCACTGTCGGTTGTTGACCACGTGGTCTAAATTAGTAGTAATCCTTGTGCGGACCTTAGCAAATGATACGCATTAGCATTAAAAATTGGGCACCATGAAAGCTGCACGAAAGCATGAATATCATCTTTGATCAACAGACTAGACAAGTGTTTGAAAGGGCAAACGACAGAAGTCATCGATTCATTCGCCAAGCTAGGGTATGAAGTTGTCCGTCACAATTTGTAACAAATATCTGAAACATTTTACTTATCCACTGCTGGCACTCTTACCACACAAATGCGCACAAATTCTCTCTCTCTCTCTCTCTCTCTCTCTCTCTCTCTCTCTCTCTCTCTCTCTCTCTCTCTCTTCTCTCTCTCTCTCTCATTTTTGAGAACACCTCAGCATTATGTTTCTGCGATGCATAGTAGATCGTATTGCATATTGAATGAGACCCTTGCAATACCATTGAAAAATCCCACAGGCCGCTACTGCATTGCTATTAATGTAGAAATTTGTTCCTGGCATACTGCAGCTGAGCAAGGCATGTTGATGGATTGAATTGCATGTTCGGTGGCTTTTTACCATGGATTCAGTCAATATATGTGATTATTCTTTACAGCCATAATGAACTTTTTATCAGCTTTGTCTCTCTGCATCAGGTTAGCTGCCTCTGTTACACCTGTACCAGCTATCAATTTGACTATGATTGTAGTTCAATCATACCAATTATTTGTTTCGAGATACTATTATTTTTATAACCAACCTAGTTAGCATTACTTTGTAGATGAGAGTTAAAATTCTAGAATCGTATATATAAATTTCGCATTCGTATTCAGCAATGTTTGTTCATTTTATAAATATATTCGGTTTGAAGGATAATAGCCTCTTGACCATGTTATCAAATGGAGATAATAGTTACGACAGGTTATCAATAAAATATTCATTACAAGGCATCTGGATAAATTTCACTAAATAGACAGGCTTGCAGTAATTAAGGAATTGTACCACGAAGGATATTATTGCAGAGCCTCCATTAACAAACCATCTGTATTGTACAAATATGATGTCACAACAATGGTTATCATAATTTTGACTGATGTATAACAGGGTTATCTGGCACATTGCCATGGACACGATTAGATAATGTTACAAAAAGTGTATTCTGTAGTTTTGGTCTGGTGAATTTAGCTTAGAAGTAGCGTATATTGGTTCTGGGAATGGAGCTTCCAACACGAGTGTGAGAGGAAAACGCAAATCTGACATTGACCGTCGTGGTATTTAAGACAAAGACTAGTTTCAAATTAAAGCCATAACAACCAAATGGAGCAAGGTATGCTTCCTTAAAATCCACCTAGTTTTTATACGATTGCGATACACAAACTACAGCTCATGTTCGTAAACCCAAATGCATATGATAAGGGAGAGGGGGGAATGGGGTTAATATCGAACTAAGGATCAATCTATGTACTAGAAACGATAACTGTCTGTGAACGTTCGAGTTGAATATAAAAGCATGGTGAGAGTAACAGCGGTCTATAGTGATGAGGCTTGCATCTCCTATTGTCAGGGCTGGTGGTGATACAATCTGCATTGAGACTCACATTAGCTGTGAGCTATAGTTCCAATTCGACTGAAAGGAAGCAGTCATCAATCTGTTTAATATGCAACAGAGATAAATTTTCCGATAGCTTGCTGGCTACCTGCTGCCCCATTCATTAAGTACCTTGGTGCATGTATGTGATATCTATCTCAATTGCTGACGAAATTCGATCAAATGCAGGAAGGGCATCAATCCAAAAGATAAAGACAGTTCTTACATTGGGATAAACGAGAACATTAAAATACAAAATCATTTACGATCGTTAACTATCCATCAATGACAAAGTGTTTACCAGCCTTCCATAACTTTGGCAGCATATAGTCACCAGAGTATTTCTCGCCAATATTCAATCCAGTGTAATTATTAATTCCATCTTCTTGTGCCAACAGGCACTCTGAGTATGCTTTGTCCTTGGCAAAGCAAGCATTACCAAATTTATTTATGAGACAATGCAGTCACTTTTTATCATTACCCATTCCTGCATTTAGGCACCGCCATGGACGAAAAATAATTCATGCCCAATGTGCTCTTATTATATGTACACAACATAGCAATTATTCCTATAGTTAATTTGCAATTCTGGTAGTGTACGATAGATTATTAGCCTGTACTTTGGCGATGTCAAATGAAGAAGAGAGGTGTTTTTTTAACAAATAGATTGTGGCATAATATAATAAATAATCATCCATACCAGATTGGGAATTTGTGCCATGGGCTCTCAACTGACATCGCTTAGTGTAAACGACCGCGTATGTAGGCAAGCCCATACACGAACGTCTAATTCTTGCCATTTTATTATAACTGTTATTACTCTTTAAAATGATGTTGGATTCCATCTCAAATGGTAATTGTGTGGTATTCTCGCATTCAATCAATTGCTCCTTTACAAACATAAACACTTTTACACTTTACTCCTAAAGGGATCATGATTGCGATAATAAAAGTGTTCTCTCCTTCGTAAATTCATGGCATGTAGGAAGGACGCCCTAGTGATCATTAAATGGAGTAATTGATCCCAAGGGCCATGGGAAAGAAGTCATCGGCAATACTTTGTCACTGTGCTTCGTCATTATACAAGTGCCATTTCAATATTGATTTGCGTGTTTGGCACTCGACCCAACCCCTGGCAATATATTATATCGAATTGACTTGTATAGTGAAGACATGGTCGTAACAACGATGCACAGGTATATAAGTACCTTATAAATTGATCATTATATTGATTTTGAAACCGTTGCTTTGATTATCTACAGTTGCAAAATAATGCCACAATTGAATTCGAAAATATATGTTGTAATTTAAATCTGTTTTGTCGTGCCAATAGCCGAGACAAGACAACTAATAATCGCACATGTTGAAAAATGTTGCCTTGACAATGATGACTGATAGTCGCGGGTGAGATAGGTCAGAAATATATAGTACAAAATAGCAAAGAACTTATAAAACACGACCTAAGGCTTTACACATGCATTGCAGATTTGGCAATCATTAAAGTACCATTTGATAGCAGTACATTGTGACTATGTGTCCGCTACTGAAACGTGTGTAGGATATGGTTTTAAACGTTGACATACACGCAAACCTCTATATATTTGACAGGAAATACAAAAATCTCAAAGAAGCATGACCGGACAGTTGATATCTGTAATTAACACTAGACCACGTTGATGGGTCAATATGCACAAACGTATATTTTACGAAATTACGATAGCCGCGGCGGTGCAAGTGATAGCGTGAGCAGTGTCGCAAATTATCTTTGAGTTTTGGTACGGGTTATCAAGCAAAAATGAATGGCAGCCTATTCGTAAGATACTTTTATAAGACAACATTAACCGACAAATGTTAGCATAGCTGAGGCAGCATCCGGCAGCAAGACACAATGGTCAACCTGACATGAAATAACGTCATTGTAAGTTTTTCGGCGGAAAGAATACCATTCCCAAGATGTCATGTGTGAAATAATATTAATTCTTAATGACACATAGCAAATATACCTTGGGTAAATGGAATAACACACATATTGCCATTCTACCGGAATCCGTACAAAACATTCACGTAACTTACTAAGCTATAGCGGCACCTGCTACTGATCACCAATATTAGTTCAATGTAGATTCAATTGTGCAAACATCAACCACGATTATTGCTATACCTGAATCGCTTCTTTAAGCTTAGTCTATTTTCCACAATTTATAAAAATCCTATTTTAGATCATTTGCTTTACAGCTCTGAAACAATATCCATTCCAAATACCACACCCTTTATATATACCTGTTGTTCGGTCAGTCAATACCTATTCAATTCCCCCAGGACTGACTAATACATTTACATAAGGTGTTATTCAAATGTTACCCTTGTTCGTTGACCTTTAAATGTTCTGAACTCCTTTATTCACTTATTTACGTATTTCTAATGAAACTATATCGCCTACCTAGACTGCTGACATGTCGCTTAATTCAATCCATCACCTACGGCTTCATGAGAAGTAACTGCCATCTATACTTTGACACATTAACTTCTCAGTTGTGTGTATACACGCCTCATGACATATTTGCAAAGAATTCAACACAGAGCAAACGACAATGAGTGTTGTTTGTGCATCCAAACCATTAATATATCTTACAAAGACGTATTGTTGCCGGCTGAACTAAACTGAGGACAATAGAGCTACAGCAGATGATTATAGATCACATAACCACATAAATGTCGCTAGTTGGCAAGAGAAAACAGCTTGGTTACACCCAATCTTAATCAATTAGCGTCCCAGGTGAGGCATTATGACGCATAACAAATCTTCTCCGTGTTACGCTTTGTACCAGTTGACACAACCTAAGAAATTGTGATCTAGCGCCATCAGGCCTTAAATTAAAGATAACTCCTTAAAGACATCAAGGGTACATTAGGTTACGGATGTCCATTTGCATCGTCATATCGCAACAAATCCGAGTTAAAATGTGAACTTGCTGTCATATACTTAAAAATGTGGAGGAAGTTCCATATCTTTTGAACCAATTACACCTCCTCCATGCTTTCGCCCGAAACCAGGTGTTCCAAATAATCATTTAACAATGCAAACATTTGACCATGATATGTGCCATCACTTTCGGTTCTAATCTATTGGTTATTGTTTGTGCGAAATTAATGAATTCACATCAGGACAGCCATTAATCAAGTCGCGCAGCTTGGGCGGTTCTGTAAGGTCATGGCTTACCCGAACATTGCTCATAATCATCACCATCACCCAGGTCACCATCGACAAGCCTGAGCAAACAATGATGTTTAATAGTCCACATTATCTTATTGTCACTTATGGTTGTTCGGGAGTGGAATGTAGCTCAAATGCATCTACTGATGTTGTGCATGCTACGTGATAATATCTGATGTTGAACCTTTGACCCTTGCACTGGAAATTAATATGTTTGATATGTGAGTATAATATCTCAGTTCTTCTTGTTAAATTAGTCTGATGGGTTGGATGAGTACAGTGCCACAGTTGCTTCATTGATAATCACTCATTCTTATACCCAATATGTTGAGCCGTTCGTTTTAATTAAACGTAGAGAGACATTGATATACATAGCTAGAGTAAGTAATGATCAAGCATAGGAAGTGCATATGGATATGGCTTATGTACTAAATGATTACTAATATAATCCAATAATCAATTAATTAGCCTTCAATATTCATATTGCCATCGCAATTCATTTATAGCTCAATTATATCATTATCATCATGTCTGTAAACGAGTGGTGTTTTTATCAGAAGTGACAGCTAATAAGACAATGTAAGTTCACACACTGTCGCCATCAATACTTCAATAATAGAGTCAACGCATGTATAGCAAACTCTCATAAACGTACGCTAATTTATACCTAAGTCACGCGAGACCTGCAGGTTCTTCCGGGCCGGTAGAAAGCCTGTAAGAAGTCATCATGTCTGCGGAGTTGTTGTCACATGCCTCTGGTGGTTAGTGTCATTTATTATTACGTCCGTTCTAGGTGCAATAGACCTAACTAGCCCTGATGTATTAAATTGCTACACAACAACGGT